>LN483358.1:697845-1032529 GCA_900002565.1 Culicoides sonorensis
AAGTTGTAGAGAATATTTCAGATATTGCTTAAAGTCAATATTTCAGATATTAACACATTAACCGTCTCTCTTAGAAATATTGAGTTTCGAGCAAAATTTTCTTCTAGAATTTGTTCTTTGCGCAAAGGTGATCACTTTTCGTTTCGATAGAAATTTTGAGTTTCAAACAAAAATTTTACAGGAGAGCCGTTTTATTTCTGCTAATAATTTCCTTATTTTAATCGAAGAAATCAAAAAACTAGCCCAACATCTTTCAAACATGTTTAATTATTTATATTGAAAATTTGAAAAAAAATATGTTCTATGTTAGGAGAAATCCGGCGCCAAAATTATTGGTCGTAAAATAGACCAGCGGTGGTTAATGGGATAAGAGCCCTAAAATGGAAAATTACTCAATTTGGGCTCATTTTTCAGATATGACCAGTGATTTCACTGACCAAGTCGATATTTCATATATTAAGAGGCCATAAATGGCATTATAAACAAAATGAAATGTTTTGTAGTGAATGTTTCTGAAACAAAAGCTTGAATATGAAAAAATTCAGACAATTCAAAACTTGTTTTTACAATTTTTAAAAAAATTTCAATTTAAATAATTGATATGTTTGCATACAGATCCATTAAAATATTCTCTAGTTTTTTCTCACGTCACTTAAAGGAAGTATGAGTTTTTAACTCAACTTGTAAAATAAGCTCAAATTATTGTATTTTGCTATTTTTCCCCAGTGATATCTGAATTTTAACAAGTCACTTACGGAAACATGATTTTTTGACTCAAAAACAAAAAAAGAATTTAAAATTTTTCCTTTTGAAAATTTCCATCGCAAGCATTTTCTGTGTTCCCTCATCTTCCTTGAAAAAACTCCAAACTGTACTTTAAAAAATACTCTAATCATGAGGTATCTTTCCCGATGAATTTTTATTTTTTTAAAGAAGCAATATTAAAAAACTTTAAAAAAAATAACTTATTATTATTTCGATTTTCCTAACTACCAAAAAAATCCATACTTCAAACGGACGACATTGAGTAAAAATCCACTATTTTTTAGTATTTTCTCAAATACCATACTATCACATCGATTAAAATGTTAAATCCCAACATATTTTATCGAGTTTGATCCAAATAACGAATTTAAAAACACATTCTCTACTTTTATTAGTAAATTTAACCAGTTTTTTTCGGTAAAATCAACCAATTTTATTGGTAAATTCAACCTATTTTTTAGGTAAATCGAACCGATTATTATAGGTAAAATCAACCAATTTGACTGGTAAATTTAACCAATATATCGGTTGAATTTACCATTTTTTTCGGTAAATTCAACCAGTTTTTTTGGTTTAATTAACCGAAATATGACTGTGGAATTTACAGTAAAATTTTTTACAGGGCACGTAAAATTAATTCTTCCAAATTTTAAAGTCAATATTTTGTGGCTACCCACTCTCAACACAAATCCTTTGTTAATTAAGTTTAAGTAGATTCATTTTGTAATAAGCAACAAAAAAAACCATATCTCATTAATATGCTTTTATAAAAGTTAAATCAACAGTCTCCCATGAATGAAAATTTCATCAAAATTTTATAACATTAATCACCCTTGAGAATGAGGCTGTTCAAAATTTGAGCACAAGTACTTCAAAAGTTCTCATTTCATTTAAATTTCATATGAATAAAACACAGACTGATAAAGAAAAATTTCTGAACCAAAAAAAAAACATTTTACATACATATGCAAATTGGAATTTAAATAATGTTATTTCTTACAAACAAAAAAGCATTCGTTCAATTTCCCATCCTTGGCAAGGAAAAATTAACGTGCGAAATGAATAAATAGACAAAAAGTATCATATTTGTAAGAAATCATTAAAGTTAATGTTGTTTCACATTGAATTTAAAGATAAATCCAGTTTGATTAAAGGAAATTATCATAATTTTACGAAATTTAAATTAATAACATCAAATAAAACGGTTTCTCTTGTAATTAAAGTAAACTTGTTGAACACACACATTCACACATTTATTTTATAACGCTAATATTCCATTTCCATTTCCCCATATACTAAAAACGTGACGTTAATTTTTTTCCTTATTTTTCAGACTTTAAACACATAACCTACTTTTAACTGTATCCTGTCAATTTGTGATATTTTCAATTACAAACTATATAAAACAAAATCTGTTCAATTCACATGGAATGTAAAAATTTCTGTTAAAATCTCACGTAAATAGACGTCATGTCACTTTTAAAGGAAAGCAAAAGATTATCGTGTCCTGTCTACCTTGGTAAAAATAAAAGTAAAAAAAGAAACTTATACAGAAAACGATTCGGAATGTAATTTAATACTGCACAGGTTTTATATTTCTTATTATTTTCTTGTATTTTTTTCTTACATTTTTTTTTTGTATATTGATTCAGAGATTAGTGAAACTTTACTTCGCTGGTACAAAAAAACGTAAGGAAACAAAAATTTCTTATCCAATAAAACTAAACATAAGATAGAATTAACGTGGACTCAGATGATGTGAATATGTAAAGATGAGACACTGAGAAGACAAGAAAATTGTATAATTTTTGTATGAATTGGAAAATGTGTGTTTTTTTTTCGTTTTTTTTGCTTCATATTTTATTTCATTTATGTAATATGAGAGGAAAATTTTTGATCAAGAGAAAATACACATGTTTTATGTATGAAATGGAATAAATTTGTAGTTTTTATTTGAATAAATTATTTATTTGGAGTTTTTTGATTTGTAGAGAAAAATTAAATTGAGTTTAAGATTTGTGACATTAAATTTTCAATGGAAAATAAAGATGTCTTTAAATTTTTTTTGTTTCTATGAAAAAAAAAAAGTAAAAAGTGCGTAAATGACTGACAGGAAAATGTGAAAGTTACCAAATCACGTAAAACTTAGAAATTTTCAAAATAACGGAATTTTCAAAATAACGGAATTTTCAAAATCACCAAAATAACGAAACTCCCAGAACTTGGTGAAATATTTAACAAATAAGTAGTTTTAAGAAAATTGTTAAAAAATTCTCCTTTTTTTTAAAATTACAGGATTTTGCAAATTTCATCGGTTTTTTGACAGTTTACCGTTTTTAAGAAATTTTTAAAAATTTTGTGATTTCTGAAAATTAAACGAATTCGATTTTAGTGAAACTACACACTAACTTGAAAACGCCCGCAGTACAAATTGATTTGGTCGGCAGACGAAGATCTTTGATTGACGCTAACAGGACGTTTGATAAATGATATTTTTTTAAAAATTTCGTGATTTTCGAAATTCCGCAGTTTCTGAAAATACTATGATTTGGATTTTAGTAAAACTACCTTTAAATATCTTTTGAACTCAAACCGTCAAAATAATTCAAAAATGTTAACGGTGTTTTTAAATTTAAAGTTCTAGAGAAAAATTTCTGAAAAATAACCGGTTAATTGAACTTGATTCTCATGAGCTCCAAGATCAAACCTCAAAACGAGGGTAAAATTTTAACAGTGTTTCATTTCGCTATTTTTAGAACCTCATTTCGCTTCGATGCACCATTTTGGGGCTATAAATAGACATTAGGCCTTGAAGCGTCTGTTTGGTGTTTGGCAAACAGTGTCTAATAGTGCATTTTTTTCAAAATGCACTGAAAAGGGAGATAATGTTTAAAAAATTATTTGTTTATTAAAGTTATGCAACATTAAAAGTAATTTCAAGAGAAAAATTCACGCCTTTATATAATGGGGACGAATAAAATCAATATTGAAGTGTTTCATATGACCTACTAATAAAAAAAATATTTGAAATATGATATCTTTATTTCATTAAACATCCAGAGCTTTCTGAAAATCAAATATGTCAATTAATCTAAAAAAATGACTCAATTTATGATCAAAACAAGAGAAAACATTCAAAGATCATTTTAACAGTTCATTAATTTAAGATTTCAAGCCAAGTTTATCACAATTGAATAAAACTCAAACAAAAGAGCACTCAACATTTCATATATCTTGATCTTTATACGTATGTTTAAAGGCAAATTGGAAATAAATGATATTTTTGTCTGATGGGAAAAACTATAATTCAATAATATTTTATTGTAATTCTGAGACACTTTTATTTATTTATGTGTCATAATTGAGATCAATAAACTGTTTTATGTCTATTTTGTTATTTTGATAAAATTTTCTTATGATTTTGTACATTTTTGATACAGTCATCGATGGCAATGTGAATGAAAAATTTTAATAATCCTCACGGTCTCTCAATGAAGTTGTATCCCATACAGGACCTGATTGAAAAGTGCTAACGGCCCTGGCATTTGTCGAATTTTCTTAAAAAAAATACACTAAACTTAACTTTTACAAGACGATCGACTGCGGCCTTTCTAGCATTTGCCAGATTGCCAATCCGTTACTGATCCCAGGTCTTGTATCAATGCAACAATAAAAAAAAAATTCACAAAAAATTCTTTTAAATGTAATTCAAACGGTCAAAGCCCCCTCAATAGTGCATTTTCCATTTAAATTCCATAAATTCATTTTAAATAAAAAAAAAATAAAATCAATAATAAACAGAGAACACAATCGCAGTATTTTCCATCCATTATTTTGTATGATTTCAAAATTATTATTATTTTTATGTTATTGGGAAAATTCTGTGTCTGTATGTCACTGTGTGTATGTGTTTGTGTGCATTTTATTAAGTTTAAGTTGAAAATGTTAAACAAACATTGCATTATCATTGGTAATTCAGATCACACAATCATAAACAATGACAAAGACAACAGAGAGAGAGCGAGCATTAACAATAATAATGAAAATGAAAATAAAAATTGATGCAGTTTTATCATAATATGAAATAACACATAAAATGCAATGAACTCAAAAAAAAGTATCTTTTTTTCAATTTATTTTCAATTCAATTGCATTGAAATTGAAAATATAAATTGGGATAAAAACTACAAACATAGGATTCAGAAAAAAAATATTATTCATATTATTAAATTGATGCTTTTTGTGTGTTTTATTTTTGGTTTGAAAATTTGGTTTACCTGATCAAACACATTTTCCGGACTACTTTCTCGACTATCGTGGTGTGATGAACTAGATGCCCTACTTATGTCGATTCGGGGTGTTGTTGGTGTGTGTAATGTATTTGCAGCAATTACTGTTGTTGTAGTTGTTGTTGTTCTTGTTGAAGTGCTATAATTTGATGTAACTGACGTTGATGTTAATGAAGATGTTACATTTGTGTTTATGGGACTTGGTTTTCGTTTGAATGTAACAGATGGTGGATGCTCTTTAATATCCGGTAAACGAGACGACGATTCAGGTGGACTACTAGATTCCATCTAGAATAATTTTTATTGGAATATATTTTTTGTGATGAAGCAGATTTCAATTAATTTTTTTTTCTACACACACAAAAAAAATATTATCTGTAAAATTACTTTTATTTTTTTCTCATTGAGTTGTGGTGATGAAATTTTTTTTAACTACACTAAAATCAATTTTATTTTCTTTTTTTTGATAATTTGCGTTTACATTAAAATAATAACTTAATTTTCAAATATTGAATTGCTTTTCAATTGCTTGCATTTGCTTTCATGCTCAAATCTTTAAGTGCAACACACTGATATTTTTGTGATTCATTTTTTTATTTGTTTCATTTATTTATTTTATTTTATTGCTACAACACACATTTAACTACTTTTGAAAGAAAAAACTATAATTAAAATGTATAAATGATGAAAATACATCTTGTTCGTGAACATTAATTCTAATTATAACAAGGACACACACACATAAAATTTGTCTTTGCAGGTCATGAATATCCAAAAATAAAAATAATTTGAATTCCATCAGGGAATAACACATTTCAGAACTTCTGTCATATCCATTATTTTATTATATTTTTATTTTCAGTTTTTGTTTCCTGTAAATTTATGTAATATTTTGCCAAGTACACTAACATCTGTGTATGTGTGTCGAGTTAAATTCATGTGACAATAGAAAAAAAACATTTTTCTGGACCATCGAATTATTATTTTTTTCCCTTCGTCACATTTAAGATGATGTTACACAATACAAATTTCTAATTTAGCTAAATATTGTACATGTTACATCTGACATACATTCACACACACACATACACATACAAAAGGAATTTATAGGAAAGATGATGTGAACATTTAACGAATTACTTGGAAAAAAAATATATAAAAATACATCAATTTCAGCAAAATATACCCAATAATGAAATTAAACGAAAATTTAATTTCTCATCTTCCATATCATCTTTTCCTTCTCTATAATAATTTTTTATTTCATTTTTTTTTCTTTTTAATTGGAGACAGAAAATTTACAATAAAATCACATTTGATGTTTAATTTAATTAAACGCATACACAAATTTCCTTTTTTTATGTTAAATTTGGGTTTGTGTGACCATTTTTATGATTAATTTTCTTGATTTAATTTCACTTTTCACTCACTTAATTGATATTTTTTTCTTTTATTTTTTTTTTACAATAATTTTACATTCAACACAAAAAAAAATTGTAGTGCAGTATATTAAATTTTTATAAGTATTTTCGACGCACAAAGTATTCGCACTCGATGAAAATTCCTAGCTAACTGCTACTGCTGCTGATGAAAATTATGGAGAATTGTAACATATAGAAAAAAAAATTCTTGCTATCTTCGTATCGATGTTTTTTGTTGGTGTGTGTGTGAGTGAAATTAGTTCGGAGAGGGTGAATTTCCTGATTGTATGTGCGATAGAGAAAATTTATGTGTGTGAGTGTGTGTGTGTGAAAGTTTTTGATTATGCAGGAATTAGTTAACATATGATGAGTTTTTTTTGGGAGGACGATTTTTTTGAAACTTTTAATTTCATTTCATGATCAGATTAGTTGATATTTTTACAAAGACGTTCGTTAAATTAACGAACATCCAAATAAGGACCTCATTGGACTTGGTTCAGTGCAGGAAAGGGATTAAGCATGAAACTGAAGATGCATAGGAATTGAAAATTTAAAGAGAAAGAGAGAGAGAGAGAGAGAAAGAAAATTACATGAGGAATCAAAGACCAGAAATTGCTAAAGTACATTTCGCAAAATTGTTTTCGACGATTTTGAAAAACTTGACAGCGCTCTAAAATACTCGGATTTTTTTCAAATCTGCGAGAAATGTGCTGAAAAAAATAAAATAAAATTAGAAATTCAACGGACCTCTTACAGTGATATAAAATTCTTGGACATTTTAACTTGAATTCAGCAAAGTCCCTCAAAACTACAATTGACATTTCAAAAGTAACATCACTGACTTATCTTTCGGTAACCCACTTCCGAAAATAGTGAAAATCACCCTGAATACAAAACCTATTCAATTTTATATGCAACATATCCCGATACAAAATTATCCTCAACTGTTATTAATTATTATTATTATTATGAATTTTAATACAACACAAAAAAAAACTTTAAAAGGGGAAATTCTGACAAAAGTAAAATTGAGCACATCAAAGGTGAGAAAGCGCATGCGTATCAATAAGTGATGAACTATTCTACTAAGCACGATAATGAATGTGAGTGTGTGTGTGTGGTTTCAAAATTATTATAAAATGAAATGTGTGTGTTGTAGCTTTAAAGAGCAATCACATGTTTAAGTTTTCCACATAAATGATCGTAATTTTTCATAGGTGTGTGTTGTGTTGTGTGTATGTTAAAATTGTAGTAGCAGCAACAGCAACTATAATTGAAGAAAATTAATCTTTAAATTGAAAATAAAGCTTGAAGCAAAATACTCATGAGTGTTTCTTGTCTCTTTTTCTTTCTTTTTAATTCGATATACATATTCTTCAAGTGTTCTTGTGTCTAAGTATGTGCAGATAAAATGCAAACAGTGCCAAAAACGTCGATACATACTTTGTGTCTCACCTCATCCGATATATCGATGGAGTCAATTGATGCAATTGGAGCTGGTCCTAATTGTTTTTGTTTTCGTTTTGTGTTCGGTGATGGTGTCATCATACTCGTATTTGTTGTATTTATCATGATTATAAATATTTTTTTTATTTTCTTCACTTAATTATTATTTTATTTTAACTCTTTTACAGAACATCAATTAAAATAATTTTTTTTATCAAGACTTTATCATGACTTTTACATTTTTTCTTCTATACATTTTTTTATTTCACTTCTTCAATAATAATAATGATTTCACATATTTGGTTTCATTTCCCTGAAAAAAAATAAAAATAGGAAAAAATGTTATTAAAGTAACATATTAAAGAATTATATTACAGGAAAAATGAGTATTATTACAAAAAAATTCTTTATATTTATGTCGATAGTACTTTCCCTACTCTTGATTAGATTCGATAAGAACCGCTCTTTTTTATAACACACACACATCGATACAATACATTCCATTTTATTTTGAAGGACATCGTCTTCAAATACTCTTGTTGGTGGAAGCACGACTTACATTTAAAGACTGTGTAGAATGAAGTTTGTTAAAGTCGTTTATAAAATAAAAAAAAGGAAAGAATTGATAAAGAATATGAAGTGGTATGTTGAGTAGTCGAACACTGAACATCAAACTGTGTATTTGTATCGTAAAATGTATTTTAACATAACCTTACTAATGAGGAAATTCGTTATGGTATGCGTTTGTATCACGATTTTTGATGAAGATGAGTCTTTATTTTATGAAAATGAAAGAAAAATTGGAAATTAATGAGAAAAATCACTTAGTTAACATAAAATCCGGTTTTTATACATTTCATGATGTTGACAGAATGTTTTCGACAGGGACGAAGGGGTCAAGAGAGAGACTCAACCCTCCAAATAAATAGTGTCGCTGGAAATTTACTTTATTTATGAATTGGAATAACAAAAATCGTAATTCGTCTCTGCCAGAGACTCTCTGGCTGCAGGTAAGTCACACACTTATCACGAAATTTCATTCACTTTAAATCCTTGATATTATAATTTTAGAATTTTTTTCTTGGAATCGTTTACAGGCTTTTTTTGTCGTATCAAAAACTGAGAAATAAAATATTTACAGCCAATTTTCATTGATTATCTTTTTTAAGGAAATTTTTTTGATGGCACACGTGGCACGTCAAGGGGTTGAAATAAAAAAGATTTGCACAAAGGCAATTTGATCAAACAGATTCCAAGAAATCAAGACAAACAATCAAAATCTTCTGCTTGAAATAACTGTGTATAAAATGTGCGTCAATAATAATTTAAAATCCTTTATTAGTTCTCTTCTTTCAAAATCATCAAAGTAAAAAACAAGCAAATAATTGAAGTCAAGTAACTGTAACAAAAGTACATTATACTAATTCTTTAGAAACGTACAATTTGTTATCTCATTTTTCTCACTAGCTCAATAAGAATAAATATAGTGTGAGTTCACAGGACAACGTGATACAAAACGTTGCACACAATTAATTTTAATGAGACTTATTTGCTTTATCCTCCTTTTTATTTTTTTTTTTTTCAAACATTTATAAACTTTTTACATACAGAGGCTTGGTTTTATTTTATATTCATTAATTTATTTTGCACGACATGTCTAGCATGATGATCACTTTTAACGATAACAAGGAAAAAAAAAACTTTAAGACATTAATAAAACTACATGTTTAAGATAATTTGGTCGCGTCAATCAATTGATAGTTGATTCCATTTAGATCAAGGATTGGAATTCCTTTCTCTTGGTTTCAATTTTAACCAAATACCGTTTTCAGCTTGTTGGGCAAAACCCTTCTTCAATTTCAATGGAATTTGGGTTTTTTCAGTTACTTCTAATGTGAAATTCAACAATAAATAATACAAAGCAACTTTAATTTCCATTAATGCAAAACGTGATCCAATACAATTTCGTGGACCAACTCCAAATGGCATGTAAGCACTTGGATTAATTTTGTCTCTATTCTCGTCACTGAAACGTTCCGGATAAAACTTCTCTGGATTTTCAAAGTATTTTGGATCGTAATGAAATCCACTGATAGGAAACCAAACATTTTGATCTTTTTTGATTGTAAATTCTTGTCCTTGATCATTTTTCATTTTGTAGTCTTTGACACAAACGCGGTCAGTTATTTCGGCTGGTGCCCATTTGCGTAATGATTCTGTGACGACCATATCAATGTATTTCATTTTCTGTAAAGTATCGTAGGTTAGTTTTTTTCCACTCAAATCACTTGAAACTTGATCAATTTCATCGATTAATTTCTCTTGGACATCTTTGTTGACGGCCAATTCATATGCAACAAATGACATTGCTGTCGAGCTCGTTTCAAATCCAGCTAAAAAGAAGATAAATGCTTGTGCAAGTAATTCATTGTCACTCCATTGTCTTCGAACAGTCACTCGACCAACTTCAGATTCATCAACTGCAGCGAAACTTTCATTTTTGTCCTTTTCATGATCCTGATTTTCATTCTTGAGCACTCCTTTTTTCAATTGCAGCATCAAATTAATCAAATCAGGACGAACAATTCCCTCTTTTTCACGGACATTCATTGTTTCTGTTATGAGATTGGCGAAAAATTTTGTTTTCCATTCAGGAACCATGCGTATACCGAAGAATTTACCAATTGCAGGGAACATGAATAGCAACAAAAACCGAATTCCGGTCCAAAATCCAGTGAAATCCATTAAAGTTTTTGCTGAAACGAAAAATTCATTGTCTCTATGTTTCAAGGAGTCAACTTGAATGCCAAATGCAGATGTTGCAATTACATCATTTGTGTATCGTGAAAACATTTCTTTAAATTCAAATTCCCGGTCTTTGTCATCGACTTGTTTGAAGTATTCGGCCATTTGTGCCCCGATTTCGGAAATCAATTCAAACATTTGTCTCATCTTGCTACCAGTAAATATGGGACTCAATGTTGCACGCATGTCGCGCCATTTTTGACCTTTTAAATTAACCAAATTCAATCCAAAGAATGGTTCTTTTTTTTCGTCAACGACACCACGATGATCTATGAAATATAAAATTAAGAGAAGCTCTTATCTTAAAATGCGAGAGATATCTCACCAACGAAATAGTCAAAATCTTTAACTCCTATTTGCTTTATAAGTTCCAAATCGGTTATCAAAAAGACAGGTCGTTTTTGGTCAAATAAACCAACGATTGAAGCGCCTGGATACTCATTGTAGCAATTCAAACAAAAATCTCTCAATGTAACTTTTTTCGAAAATAATTTGTAATTTGTACCGAAAAATGGTATCGGTTTAATGTATGGAATGCCAATTTTTTCAAATAAATCATAGCCATCATATGCCCATTCGTAGATTTTACGACAAATCCATACGAGAGCCACAACAATTATTCCAGTTGTCAGCACCATTACAATGAGGTAATTTATCTTTTGACCTTCACAATAAATATTAATTTTTTTGATCTTTATTGTTAGAATTGTCCGATTAAACTGAATATAAAAATACACTCAAGTGTGACTTAAATACAAATAATTTTTTTTATCTCATTTGCGATATGTTATCGATTTTTGCCTTGTCATTTGTATCAGTCAACTTTTATTACTTCAATTAATGTTTAAATTGCAAAACTGTTTTAGACGAATCTCTTTTAAGACTGATAAGTGAAGTTCATGGTTTAAATTTTGACAATAAACAGAGAGTGAAGTGTGAGAAAAAAATTATTCAATGTTATGAAATAAATAATAGACACATATCGTGTTGATAACATTTCGCGGTTTAAATTCTCTCTCAGTGAAGTAATTCAAGTGAGAAATTATAATGTGTGATCATTATTTTTTTTTCAAGGTCGAAATAGATCAGCTTTGAATTTGTAAATGTCTACTGAACCGTTATAAAAATATGTTTGTCCATATATCTGAATTTAAAAGGGTCGGCATGAAAATTATATGAAAAATAAATAAAATAAATGATTACCAGTCCAAAACAAACCCAAGTCTAATTCAAATGTCAAATAAATATTCCATTCATAAATCAATGACATTTTTAACGAGCTCCCAACACTTTAATTCGTTTATCCTTCTCTTTTTTGTGTCTACATTCATTTTAAGTTAACCTTTGACATATTAAAATGATGAAAAATTATTATTTTCCTTTTTTGTCATATGTTCCTTGTTAAATTTCATGTATGGTTTTAAAATTAATAACGAGGCTTGATGTTATTTTAATGAATTTCATTCAAAAACTTATTAAAATTAATTTTTAATGCTATTTGAACAAATATTTCAATTCATTTTCTATTTTCATTTGGTTTTATTGTAAAAAAAAACAAGATAAAGAAAATAACATTTTTATTGTCAGTTCAACTACCTTTGTAAATAAACAGTTTAAGGTGCAACGAGTTTGCGTGCAAATAAAAGTAATTTTTTCCGTTTCAATACATTTCAGACATTATTTAACCTTCAACTTGTATAGGGACTTTTAAGTCCCTGTTTTTAACTAAATTTAGATAATAATTCTTTAATCGTTTATCGTACACAAGTAATTCTTAATATATAGTTTCGAAATGTTAAAATGAGAACATTTGAATAAAAAAAATAATGCCTGGTTAGTTTTTTGATAAAAAAAAAATACCACAACTTAATCCGGTCCACAGGGACTTTTAAGTCCCTGTGAATGTTTTTTGTAATATAACTGTATTTTTTGAGTTATTTTGGACATATTTTTGTTTTTTATTTTGATATTCTAAAAAGTAAAAACAAAATTATCACGATTCTTTTAAGAATAAATATGTCAAAACGCAAGAATCTGAACTATATTGATGAATCTATATTCGAAGATTATAATGATTTCAATTGAGAATTGATTCAGACTATGAGTAAGAAATCGAGGTAAATGATAGAATTTCAGATTCTGATGCCAGTATTGATGATTTTGATTGACAGAAATCGATGAACTTAGCTTCAAATCTAAGTTCATGTTATTCATGAAGCCAGGTTCTGAAATGCAGTAGATTGCTTGGATCTTCATAAGCTGGTCACGCTTGCAATGCTTTCAAGTGAACCTCTTGCTAAGAATGTACGTCGTGGAAGTATCCACAGTAGTTAATACGATGAAAGAGCTGCGAAAAATGAAGTGATATGCTTAGGCTGTAAAAAAAGTGTATGTTCAACACATAGAGCCGGTACCATATGCAAGTCATGTGCTTTTGAACAAGATAATTAATTTCAAATTTTTTTATGCTGTGATAACTATGCAATTTATAATATAAAGTAAAATAATTCAGAAGAATAAAGTGATTTTTATACATTATTTTGAATTTTTAGTCATTCAAATTTTTACAGGGACTTTAAAGTCCCTGAAGACCGGATTAAGTTGTCGACTTAAAGCCAGGTTGAAGGTTAAATGAATTGGGAACAAAAAATAATGGAATGAAGTTTTAAAATTAAATTGTTATAAAAGGAAAATTCATTTAAATACTTTTAAAAATCTGCAAAATGTATAAATTGAAGTCGAAATTTATGTTTTTATATTTCGGCAAGGAAATGAAATTTCTATGACATTTTTAACAGAAATTTCTGCAGTTTGATGGTTTTTAAATCAAACTCACGTGGATTTTGAAGACAAAATGATTCATTGGAAACACGGTAAGGGTTTGTCAGCACTGCCATTGCGTAAATTTTCTGATAGTCAGATCAACCTCAGAAACGTTTCAATTTGTGTATTTATTATTATTATGTAAAATGCAATTTTACAGAGGGTTTGTCGACCGTCCCTCTGAGGCTAAATTTTATTCGAAAGACCCACAGCTCTAGGATCCAGGTCAAGGTCCACCGAAGAGAGGTCTCGTTTTTGTATTCAAAAGAAAGCCCACGACGTTTGTTGCAATTTCTTTTCAGGAGTTGGCTTGGATTTTGGCTCTACGCTTTATAAATTTGGTCTTTAAAAACCGTTCAATGGTTAGAATTTGTAATTTTTCTGATACCTGATGATTTTTTTTTCGTTGACAATAGCTCGCATGATCTGAAATTAATTTGGCTGTCAATTTTTGAGATTATAAAACTCAAGGTAACTTAGAACAATTAAAAATTCAATATATTCATACTCCATAATTCACCTCACATTTTAATTGAAAATTCAAAAGAAAAATTTAAGTTCAATTAAGTGAATGCCAAAATACAAAAATTTTAATTTAATCAAAAATTTAAAATTAAAATCGATATTCCTTCCTATCGATATGAAAAAAATAAAAAATTCAGCAATGTTTCGTCATGAATTTACTATGCAATTATGTGCAAACTACTTGTTTTTTCATTATAAAGAACAAAAAAACATTCAACTTGTAATGAAATTTTTTCCTCATTCATGATTTTTTTTTCATTGTAGTGAATCAGGTGAATGAAGAAAAAATAAAACGACATAAAATGTCATAATATTATCATAAAATATCAATTTAGCTCAAAATATTGTAATACTTATCCAGAGTGTTTTGTGTAATATGCTTTTTTTGTTCATTTCAAATCAGAATGTTTAAAAGAAAAATTATGACAACATTTAAGGAATATTTTTTGTAAAAGTCTGTGCGTGGAGTAGAGGTAACAATTTATTTTTCTTTTAAAAGTTTTATATTAGATTTGATGAATTTCATTTTAAGTATTAATAGGAAAAAAAATTTTATTCTTTTCTGCATTGTTTGTATTTCAAAAAAGTAAAAGACAAACAAATTCGATTAAAAAACTGACAACTGTGAGTAACCTGCTGTGTGTGTATGTGTCATTTTTTTTATCTCTCCAATTCAACGTCTAACTGATTTCATTTTACTTTTAAACGAAAAAAAGTTGAAATCGCATAATAAAAATGTTTCTTAATCTTATTTTGTTATGTCTCCTTGTATATGTGTGTGCATTCAATTTCATTCATATCCAAAGAAAATTGTAACTAAGTCGTTATTTAATAAATTATGTTTTTGTTACAAAAGTTCAACAACTCGGAAGTAAACATGTGCATGTCAACAATATAAATTTTTTTTTCTATAAACAAAAAGTTTAAATATAAAATTTTCCTTTTCAAATCTAAATACTTTTATTTCACTACTGCTTGGAATGGATCGAAATGAATCGTTCTTAAATAAATTATTGATTTTGAATTTTAATAATTTAAATTGGACGTCATAATCGAAAAAACGACAAAAAATCGTCATTGTTCTACTTATAATTCAGCTACCACAACATGAAAAAAATGATGTTCAATCCAATAAATAGTGGAGCATAAAACATTGATTAAAAAAAGCTTATTGACATGTTGTTATACCTCAGATATGCATCAATGACATGACACAAAAAAAATAAAAAAAATAGAGTATAGAAAATAAATGTTGATTTAATTTACATGCGTTTTTATTATTACAACAATTCAAACTCGGTTTATCATCAAATTTAGATCAATACACAATTTGTGGTCATACAAATAAATATCCTTCAATATCAAAAAAAAACACTGAAAATAAAGGTGGATTTAATGAAAAGTGTGTTAATACATGAGACTATTATTTCGTCGATTGGCAGCACAAACACACGTCGAACTCAATCTATTTTTATATCAAACAACAATATTATGGTATATTAATTATAACAATACAATTATATCGAATTCAAAAATCAATTAAAAAACATTTATTTTGTGTGTTTTGTTTTGTTATTTGATTAGAACAACCATGTATTTGTTGTTGTAATTTGATACAATGAAAAAATTGTGAATTATGGCTTTGGTAGGCTCTTGAATTTCATTGAAAAAAATGAAAAGTCTCCACAGTGCAAAGTGACTTGGCCCGCAGACGAAGGTCTTTGATTGACGCTAACAGGACATTGAAAAATGAAATTTTGATCGCATTTCCAGTTAATTTGGAACAAGAATTCGAGTTTGGTGGGCACTCATCGAATCCACTTAATGCATTGTCAGGCAGCTTGTGGCGTATTTTCATTAGAAATTTTTAGGAGCTCAGTGAAAATTTTACTCACCTCATAAAAATAACTTCCAATCAATTTGTATTGTACGATTTTTTGTCTTTAATTTTAAATTAAAATCACTTTAACTTACAAGTCGAAACCCGAAACACTTGTTAATATTGGTTAAAATACATGCATTGTCACTTCACATCAATAAAACGAATCATTTCCATTTAAAACGTGATTTAACGTCATCACTGAATTTGAATTTGAATTTGTTTAGACAATTGTAATAAATAAATATCACATACAATAAAAATTATATCGATTTTACACATTTTTTTTCATTTATTTATTTTTGTCTTTCTTTCATTTTTTTCCATTTTTATTTTATTTATTTATTTTTTTTGTTCTTCAATCATTTCAATAAAATATCAATAAAACATACAAATACGAGTGTTTTGTGTTTGTTTGTTTGTTTCAGACAATTTTTATAGGTCTCGATTGACTTGTATTTGTAATATTTGTTGTAACAAATCTAGTACAAACGACCTAAAAATAGTAAATTACAAAAGAAAATGAAATGAAATGAAACAGAAGGAAAAAAAAACCACCAACAAAAATAAATCCTTGATAAAAATTTACTCATTCACAAATATTCGTTATTTTTTTCTTTCAAATTATTATTATTTATGTTGAGTGAACACGCGTTTTGATATTAAACGAATTTGGATTTGAATTTTGAGCACATGTATTTGAGCACATGAATTTTGAGCAAACATACACACACACATACACACACATTCATACACAAAACAGTAGTGCAAATTGATCAGGATAATAATAATTTGCCGTGTGAGCCAACAAAAATTTGACATAGTTTCATTTTAATTTTATAGGATCAAATTCGTTCATTATAAAAAATTTTTTATAGCAAAGGTACAAAAAAAAAACAAATAAATGGAAAAATAATTTATTCTCTTGAATAATGAGGTGTTTGCTTTGAATTCTTTGCTATTTTAAGGTCATAACCTCACAATGAAGAGTTATTTTTATTTTACATGTCTGTTGTATATGAAAACGTAAATTCTTTGATTTCAACAAAGTTTTATTTAAAATGTTATTTGATATAAGAAATTATTGAAATTTTCCTTCTCATTTTCCTTGAAGGGGTGATAAAATCAATAAAATTTTCATTTTTCCTTTGAAATTTAAAATTAGATCATAAATTATCGATTCATTTTAAAACTCAAAATTAAAATTTGAATTTTCATTGTGATTTCACGTTACAGTGAATTTTGATCGGTTCGTCAAATAAAAACAATGATTCGAGTTAACGTCAAACTCATTCATTGGAACGCGAGCTTTAAAAAACTCAAACATTAATTTTTTTTGTGATCTTCTGAAAATGACCATTATTAAGATTAATCAAATGAAATGTGACCTTGATAAATCAGAACATTCAAAGATAGAAAAAAAACAAAATTAGGGTCCTATGACATGCCATATCATAAAAATAACCCTTAAAAATCACTTTTAATACTGTTCTATGATGAGAATTCCTAATTTTCATTTCAATTTAACATTTTTTAATCCAATGAACCTTTTCTTTTCCATTAAAATTAAAGGAAAAAAAATTACAGACACAATTTGAGAATACAAAAAAAATTATAAACGATTTACTATGTAATCCTTTCTTCCCACATTGTAATCATCATCATTATGAAACGTAAAAGTTGTAAAATTACAGAGAATAAAAAAAAAATTAAATCCTTACAACGTATAATTTGCTTTAAATATAAATTTTATTTTTTTTTATGCTTCCTTGTAATACTTCATTTAATTTAAACTTAAAGAAGAACAAATGTTGAATTTAATGCGTGGGTGAGAATAACAATTGAATTTCTTGTCAATCAAACTGTTGAGTAATTTTTTTGTATTGTCTCGATCAAGAAATTTATTTTTATTTTTAAATTTAATTTTACGTATTTCATTGGTTTAAGTTTTTATATGATTATTATGACACATTATAAATGGCGCGCTTTTAATGACACACATCATAAAATATATAAAAAAATAAGGTTCCAATTAACATTTTTTTAATATAACCATTAATATGCCACAAATAAAGTGGTATTTCCCAAAAAAAAGGAAGTTACACTCACTCTCTCATACAATAAAATGTTTGTGTTGTAATAAAAATTACAATGAAATTATAAAGAAAATGATGATGATTGTTATAAATTGAAGTGTCTGAACATAAACACTCTGTTTTTCTTTCAATTTTCCGTGAAACGATTGCGAAAAGTGGCTGTTTAATGTATTTTTTTTTCTTTATTTACTCCTTTTTTTGTTACATTCTTAACACGAATATTAATTATTTACTTTATTTTCTGTTTTTCTTTTTATGTATACATATTAATTTAGTTAACACCAAAATTATAAAATAGACAAGTTTTCATTATTTCCTTGAAATTGTGTCTTATCGCGTCTAAAATTGAATACACACTAAAAATTGGAATTAGATTCCTTTTTCCAAAAAATAGAAAAGTACAAAATTACATTAAATATACACAATGAATGATGCAAAGTGGATACAATGTAAGTTTTATGCATGGATGGAAAATAAACAGACACACACTCACTTATACAGTGTGTTGACCCAAAGAAAATGAATGGAAAATGGAATTACATTACAAAATTGTGTGACTTTGTATGTGAGCATGGATTGTACAATGGAATATTGTTATCAGTTCAGTACGGGTATGAAGTGTGTTAAAAGGTAATAGGTATATAATGTATAAACAAATAAGTCTCGTGAGACACAAACATTATTTTGTTTTTACTGTTTATACACAAGGTAGCAAAATATTGAAATAAACCGGGTGGTGCCTTTGTATGATGGATTGGAATGTTAATTTACGTGTAAAAGTGATATTTTTGAGTAAAATACCAGGCGTCTCCACATTGGATGATTTTATAGCAAAATTATTGCAAGTAAATGTCAATTCAAACCAAAAGTTGAATAAAAAACGAGGCGTTTTCACTTTCAATAATTTTACATTAAAATAATTGCAAGTAAATGTTAATTTAAATCAAAAGTTGAACAAAATACCAGGCGTCTCCACTTTGGATAATTTTATAGTGAAATAATTGCAAGTAAATGTCAGCTAAAACCAAAAGTTGAATAAAATACGAGGCGCCTCCACTTTGAATAACTTTATATTAAAATAATTGCAGATAAAAGTCAATTTAAATCAACAGTTGAATAAAATACGAGGCGTCTCCACCTTGAATAATTTTATAACAAAATCATTGCAAGTAAGTTTTAATTTAAATCAAAGGTTGGATAAAATACCAGGCGTTTCCATTAAACCACAAACAAATAAACAATTAAATTCATTTAACAAGGTAATCTTCTTATATAATTTTATTCAAATTTAAAAATAACTGGTACATAAATGAAAAACACATTTCATTCACATAATCCGCACATTTTCATTTTCCTAACAATACTAACTTTAACAGATAAAATGCTATTTAAATCATATTGCAACACTGCAGATAACAGATCTGTATCAACCACAAGAATATTTTCATCGTTGATGTATAAACTGTAAAATAAAAAAAAGGAAAAATAATATAAAATTTTCTCTTCAATTTCACATCACATTACCGATAATCATAAATTTTCTCATCCTTCGGATATTGATAGTATGTTGTTTTATCTAAGCGAATCTCATCTTCATCGTTAATTCGTATCAAAGGATCATCATAATCATTTTCAGTGTTATTCGGAATATAAATCTGATGATTACCAATAAACACTTTTATGTAATCAAACATTTGGAAATCATCATTTTGATATGACACGAAAACGGCAAACTTTGGATATTGGGAACAATCGGCTGTGATAAGAATCTCATGATTTAAAGTGTAATTTTTGGTTGAATTTGGATCTAATCGATGGAAATTGTTTCGGAAGGAATTTAAATCAGAGCCAACTACACTGCAAACACCTGTAAAAATTAAAATTTTTAATTTAAATTAAATTCGATTAAATTTAAAATTAAAATTACCAGTAAAACCATATGAAGCACTTAATTTGTCTTGTCCCTCATACTTCCAATCAAGTCCAATATTGAGGGGAAAATCAAATGAAACTCCATTCAATGTGATGTGAGCTGGTTCCTCCCGATTCTTGTTTCGATTAACTGAAAATTTCACGCCTTCAGTTAAATTGAGGCGTTCAATGCGACCAGGGAGGAAAGCACACAAAAAGTGATCGACACGATTCGCGATATTTAAGAACCATTTTGGCATTTGCTCAAATCGAAGTCTCCCGTCAAAGTGACCGATTTTAGTGAAATTTTTGTACAACTCTTTAGGACATTTTTCATTGAAAATTGGGGGTGTGAATTTCACAATTGCTTTGGGACATTTTGAATTTTCAGCTATTGTTTTGAATTCAGTTTCAACGTCCTTGGAAACGCCTATTTTTACGTCAAGGTCGATGCGTGATTTGTCGGTTGGACATTTTTTTGATGTGGTTACGTTGCCAAAAACGATGTTCTGTTAAATTTAAGAGGAGTGAAAATTAGTTTTAAATGAAATGAAAAAAAAAAGATCTTACCGTGCTAATCATCAATGGAGATCGTAAAAATACAAAGGATTCAATTGTGCTTGTGATGCAAAACTGTGAATATTTCATTAGAAAAATTACATTTTCAATGTAAACTAAAAAAAATCACCTTCCATTTTGACCCTCCAAGCTGTTTTCTACTCAGAGATGCAATAACTTTCTTTGAATCACTATTTTTAAATGTAGAAATTTTGGACAAAAATTCCCATCGATGTTCTGCAGACGGATCATTCCTATCAGATCTGTGATTCAAAGACAAATCAAATCTAAATATTTTCTCTTCCTTTTGCTTTGGATCTGTACTCAAATCTTCAATATCCCAACGTATAACACCATCCAAAAATGTAAGCTCTTCATTGTGTGCCAACAACGTGAAAAACTTATTTTGCCCAATTTGAATTGAATTTAACTGTAAAAGTCCGAAAAAATCCATTAATCTGTTCAATGGTGAAAATGACGATGCTTCAAGGATTCTATTTAAAAAAAAAATTCATATTAAATTTAATTCATTGCATTAAAAATTATTTTACTTTGCATTAGCTTGAATATCCTTCTCCAATGTAAATTCCAAGTTTTCATGTGCATAATCCTCATGAATTGACACCGAAACATTGACACCAAGGTCTTTAATGAAATAATGCAACGACTTGATTTTATCTTTGCCCGAAAGGTCAATTATTGGATACGAGTCTTTCGGTTCATTGCGAGTTCTTGATTTCAAGGAAATGCCTGTCGTTAAAGCAGGAGGTCGATAAAATGAAAAACTTAGTGAATTGTTTTGTAAATTAAATGTAATTTCGTTCATCATGGGAGCGAAAATGAGAAATGATTGTTCTCTGATTGTGGCATATTCCAAATCTTGTACTGGATTGTAGCTTCGAATTTTTGTAACGGAATATGAGTTGTATTGCAGTTCAATTTGGGATTGTCTTGTCAATTTTTGCATATTTTGTGTTGTATTTCCACGTAACGAGCTTACGATTGTATTTTCAATTAGGATATCAGCTGGGGTTCCAATCATGGTGGGCACTAAATATTGAATCATGAATGGACGCATGACATTTTGAAGATTGATATGGCTGTCAGTTTGAATCAGGGATTGAATTCGATTGATCACTATGATTAAAAAAGGGATTTTGATTAAATTTTATATAAAATATTGAGAGAAAAAGTCTTACGATCACCATCCGTCAAATTTTGGAAGGTTGTTTGATTCAAATAATATGAAAGAACAGATTTCCCTTCGACTTGGAAGACGATTTCCAAGTGTAATGGAGTTTCAGAGACAGTTGGAAGCTTCATCGAGTTCAAAATTCCTTTCAATTTATCGCTTTTGAATGTTTTTTCATTTATTTTTGAAAGGCGTCCAATTACAGCGTCTGTCAATCCTCGTGCTTTGACATAGAGCTTAAAATTAAATTAAATTCATTTCAATTTAATCAAATTCAACCAAATTTAATGATTTCTTACCCCCAATTGACTTGTAAATCTACCAAGTGCTTCAGTATCAAATTTAAAATAACCCATCATTGGTAAATTTGTGTCAGGATCCCCGATCATCATCGCTTGCAATATTGCTCCTATGTGGAATTTCCTGTCACGGTAATCAAATGCATAGTTTCCTGTAAAATTTAAATGTTATTTTTTTCAAAAAAAAAACATGAAGCTTCATTATTTTCAAATTTACCAGACACCCAATAACGCTTCAATGGTTTTTTGGGTAAACTTCGTATCATGTACGACAAATAACGTTGAATGGATCTGTAACAAGCATACGTTGACTCAGATAAACTCAAAACAGTTGTACGGTAAAAATTGACCATGTGCGGGTCTTTTTCGGTATTGATAACATCATACAGAGCTAGCAATCGACCTGGACTTGGATTTGAGACAAGTAACATGACAAATGCTCCGATTCTGAGTTGCAATGGCTGAGTTTTATCCTTGTAAATTGGCCAATACGTTTCAAAAACTTTTTCGGGACGCAAATGAGAGGTTGCAAAAGTTGCCCAAATTGAGAGGAAACGAATGTCAGTTGTTTGCGAGTAGTTTCCTTTAATTATTGGTTCCAAATAGTCAGCAATGCTTCGTAACTGTATGAATTGTGTAAATTATTGAAATGAATGTGTGATATTTTAAGAGTATTTTAATTACCTGTAAATTCGCCATTCCTTGTAAATATAAAAGTTGCTCCTCAAAATCAAAACTATTCAAAAACAAGTCAAAGTACTTTTTACAGAAATCATCGAAGAGATCTGTTGACATTTGTCCTGCCACAAAGGTCTTGTAAATCATAATTGAATATGATAAAATCGCTGATTGTCTCACATCCGGTCGATCTGGTCCTAGATTGAGGAATGATTCACATTCTTTAACCAATTCCGTTGAATACTCTGCAATGTTAAATGGGAGGACGAGCAGCAATTCAACTGCCGTTGTCGATTTAACCATTTTATTGACAACCATATCTCTTGTAAATAACACCGTCGATTTCGTACCACATCTTGGCAGGATTTCAATAAATAAATTCCTCGCAGTTTCTTGTAAATACGACGTTCCAATATCAATCTCCTTATATAAGCGTTGCAGTGCTTCAAGTGTCATTGTGCTCATCAATCGAATTAATTCACTCACTTTTTCATTGTAAGGACTCTCGAAATCCAAATTCGTAAATATTTCGAGATTTTCCGCTAATTTTATCAACAATTTCGACGTTTTCTCTATCAATTGATCACTATTTTTGGCACTTCGGCCACCAGTCGCCTCCACCAATGGTCGCACAAATGTCAAGGAATTTGGAATGAAATCCGAACCGAATGAAGCATCATAACTTACATCGGTTTTACGTCCAATCAACTTGATTGTGATGCTGTTAATTAAGAATTGGGGATAAAATGCTTCAAACGTTTGAACATTTGTTCTCATCATGCCATCAATCATTGTTAAAAGGTACTTATTTGTGGTGGTACGTTTCAAATTGTAACTCGCTATTCGTGATGATACCGTTTGTTCTTGCATATTTGGTTGACACACATTAAGTGGGACATTGCTTGAAATTTTTTGTGTATAAAAAATAAAAAAATGAACTTAAATTTCATATTCACGATAAAAATACCTTCTAATTTTATAAATTGCCGCTACAAATGTACACTTGTCCATGTCATATGTTTTTGATATTTTTAAATTGTCATCAGATTCAACGACATAATGTTCAACAGGACATTTACCATACAGACCCATCTTTATAATTAATGTGAAAATTAATTGATTTTTTTTATCATATCATTTTCATTTAATTTTTTTCATACCTCATCGGAAACAAAGGCACCTGCACTACTTCCCTGAACTTGGAATAACGATGCGATTCCTCGTTTTACATTGGAAGACCACACTTGTTCAGTTTCTTTTAAATACACATTGTTCACTGTCTCATTGTCATAATAAATTATAAAAGGTTCAAAAAGTATGTCAACTTCTAATTGTTTTGGGTAACTACCCTCATCAAGTTTAATCTACATACAGAATTTATGGGTATGATAAGAGAGTAGTTTAAATTTGATTTAATTTATTTCCATTTACCGTAAGAATTAATTTCTGAGAATCAACCTTGTCAACTTCTAATACACCTTTCATGTCCCATTGTGGATTTTCCTGGCTATGCAAGTCAGGTACAAGGGTCACATATGAGTCAAGACGATAAATGTACTTCCCGTTTTCAGGAAATAAATCAAAAGGTGTTGATAATGCTGTGAAATATGAAATAAAATTAATTTTTATTTCTTTTCTGATAACAATTTTTTTTTGTCTTAATTCATGATGTCAGCAAATTGTAATCTTTTCTGTGACACCAAAAAAGTGAGATTGAAAAATGTGTAAAACGTAATTGTGAACGATATTCACGAGCGCATTTCTATCTGGTCAGTCAATTTTTCGCGAGCTACAGTTTTCCGCGCTTAGGAAAAGTCAGCCATTTTTGGAAATTGCACCGTTTTTGAAGTTGATAAAGACGGACGGATAGCATGACCGCGATCTATTCACATTTTTTTCTAAATCGACAGAAATGCATTAAAAACTTAAAACAAATTTTTAATCACAGTTTTCTCTCAACTTTGAAAAATTGAAATCTCCAATTTTTGTCCGTTCTTCAGATAAAGTTCAAAAATCCATTTTTAGCACATTTTTCGTCGATTTGAAAAAAACTGCGTCTTTTGAGGCCATTTGAGCCGTCTGTTAGTCCATCGTTGAAAAAAAGCCTTAATAAGCCTTAAATCTTCGGACAGAGCTCTCTTGACACCTTTTCCAGTATTTCCAAAAATATTGTATTCGATTCATGAAAATGCGCTCATATTTATCCTTTACGATTACGTTCTCCATTTTTTTAAAAAAAATTTAAATTCTCATTAAATTTTTTTTTTAATTTGCTCATATATTTAATCATCACGTTTTTTATCAAGCTGCCTGACCCCTAACACTTTGTTGGTCAACTCTTATCAATATTTTGATTTAAAACCAGAAAAATTAATAAATTTCAATGTAATTATTTCGTTTATGACTCAAATCCAACCAAAATTTATTTGAATTTTAAATTTTTAAATTCATTTTCTTTCGAATTTTCTGTATTTTCTCCTTGTATTGATTGAATTTTACTGAACTTAAATTCTTGAAACGGAAAATTTTCTTTAATTAAAACAGTAACATTCAATTTTTTGATTGACTTATTTTAAAATTTCACCAGGATTTAAATTTTCATGTTAAATTTCAACTGAAATTCACTTACAGAATAAGGAAAATAAGGAAATTAAGTAAATTAATATTTTATCCATATTTTTTTGTGGTGTCAATTTTTTAAAATGTTGCTTTAAAATACAAAATATTTCAGTTAAAATTGATAAGCAACATTATTAAACATTTAATTTCAATTTTTTTGATTTTTTTTACTTCTTGTCACGACGACGATCAAGCTTAAACTGAATTTAAAAGTAAGATTTTTAGAAATATTACGAGAATTAAAAATTTGCAGAGTGAAAAAGTAAACTGATAAGAAATTCGGAGACATGAGAGAACCGGAATTGATTTGTTTTGAAATTGTTGCGTAAAAATATTTCATGATTTAACTTTAAAATGAAGAAAAAGTACACAAAAGCTGAATTAAAATTGAATGTCCATTAATAAAAATGAGGTATCTTGAAAAAATTTAAGTGAAAATGTCGCATAAAATGATAATTTTAATTTAAAATTCTTTTAAATTGAAAAAATTACAAAAAAAATAAGTGAGTTTGTGAAATTATAACAATTCACAGAGAAAAATTTCCAGAGAATTGAGCCTTCAGTTAAATTTCAAATTCAAACGAGAGCAATGAATAATTTTCTCATATAATTTATTTTTGTTTATAATTGTTGCATATTTTCATTCGTTTTAACAAGCACTCAACGTAAACGACAAATAAATACGCGATTTATGCGTACAATTATAATAATTTTTTTGTTGTGATATTATTTTGACGAATTTTAAATGAATTGAATTACAAAAAAAAATAATTAAAATAAGATAATTGTGATAAAATTATAAAATAAATACAAATTACGCGGATAATTAAGAGCTATTAACTATTTTAAATAAATGAAAATTAATTATTATTATTATTATTATTATGACAAGTAATTTTGTTCTATTAAAGCTATTTTTCACTCCTTGAATAGTCCTCTGGCTTGTGGTTTGATTCTTCGAATGCGACCTCGACTACTGACTTGAATGCTCACTTCTTCATCGTTTTCAGATTCACTTGGTGCCACGGCTTGACGTTTTCGTGGTCTTTGATCTTTAACAGTCTCTTCATCAGTATCTTCGTTGTAATGTGGACGTTTTTGCTTTCGTGTACTTCGACCGGAGGATGGTCCTGGTTGCTATTTAATTTAAAATTATATGGAATTGAATTAGTTTAAATTTATGAAGAGAAATTCATTTGAACTTACATCATGATGATCATCATCTGAATCATGAACCCGATTTCGTCTTGTATTTCGCTGAGGTCTGCTACTGCTACTGGAACCTGCAAGGCCTCCATTTGTTCCACTTTGAAGACGATTCAATGGCGTATTATCTTCATCTGAATCACTATTTTGATCGGTATTTGTTGTCTGTGAATGTCTGGTTGTTCTCGTGCTAGTACGTAAACTGTTATTGACAAGTGTTCGATGTCTTAAGCGTGATGATAAACTTTCACTTTCATCTTGATTCTCTAATTCGTCTACACTTCTTTGATGACGTGATAATTGTGGCACAGGTGGTCTTCTAGGTTCTCCATAATTGTGATCTACTTCATGTGGCAAAATTGCTCGTTGTTGTTGTTGAGCATTTGAAAAGCCAACTTGAGATCTTAAAGGCATCATTCGACGTCCTGATCTTGTGAGATTCTCGGTGTTTGTTTCAGATCGGGGCGCGTCCATAAATGGTGAGATTGAGGTAGATAAAGTAGGTTGCGTAGAGGTACCTTAAGGAAAGAAACAAAAATTTTAATATTAAAATCACTTAGTTACATGAAATAAATACCTTGTCTCGTTCTTGTTGATCTTCCACTACTTGTACTTGGTTGTTCAAGCTCAGGTTCATTTCTTCTACTTGCTCTTGTATTTCGATTCGATATGACTCGCTTACTGATACTCGTCTCTTCAGGACTATGTTCGGATTCTGATGTGGCTTTTCTAGTACGTAATCGACGTTGACTTTGTCTCGGTGGTTCATCATCTTCCAAACTATCAGTGGCTTGACCCCATGCTTGTTGTGCTCTTCTTGTACTTCCTCTTGTTGTTCGTAGTCCTTCATGATCACTTTCACTGTCTTCAACAAAGGCTTTTCTGGTTTTCGGCGCATCAGCATGATAACTTTGATCCGATTCATAACGCTTAGTTCTTCGTGTACGTCTCCGATCGATATCCGAATGTTCACTGCTATTAATTTGAGCTGCTGCAGCTTTTCCACGTCTCGTTCTCCCAATCGGCTTATTATCATCTGAAGATTCACCTGAATCACTACTTTGTTCACTGGCTTGACCGTCAGCAAATGCAGAAATATTATCATCGGCTGAATCATCGTCATTGTTTTCGGCATCGTCTTCCGATGAATTTGCAATTTTTCGAGTTTTGCGTTTCACGGGAGTTGATGTTGCTGAACTTTTTGTCATGTTACGCTTTCGTTTACCTCCTTTTTTCTTCGCTTTACGTTTAGAACTCATTGGACGATAAGGATTATAACTGTCTCCCGAATCAATTCCATTTTCTTCTTTGTCTTTTCTTACTTTTCGCATTGGTCTACCACTATTACTAAATTCTTTTGGAGGACTGCCACTACTTTCGTCTTCACTTGATTCAGAACTATCACTCTCAGAATCATCTTCATCTTCTTCTTGGCTATGTCTTGTCATTCTTGTACGTCGACTTGGACCGGGTTGAGGATCTCTAATTTGACCTGAACGGCCATTAAGTCCACGAGTGCCACGTCTTCGTCTCGTATTTGGAACTGAATCTGAAATATCAAGTGGATCAACTTCCATTTCCGTATCCTCATCGTGTTCATCATGATCATTGTTATGTTGTGTCGATGTGCCTGGTTCATTTGGATCAATATTATTTCTTCGTCTTCTTGTACGACGCTGTGTTGGTGCTTTCTTTGCAGCTGCCGCCTGTTTTCGTAGATTTCCATTCTTTGTTCGTCTCTTCGCTGATTTCCAATTGTAAATGATACTCTTAATATGCGCTTCAAATAATGTACTCAATCGCAAAGTCATCGAATAGATACGTGATCTCTTATTTGTGTTGTAACTGCGTGAATTGTGGAAAATCAATCTCATATCTTTGGCAAATGTCAATGGTGTTTCGTAATTTTCTCCTAGTAAGTCTTCTTTGATTGTACGTAAATCCATGGGAGATTCAATTACTTGCAAATAATCTGGATGTTCAAGCGTATCAACGGGCTCTCTAAATGGCTCAGAATCTTCACATTGCCAAATCATTTCAAGTAATTCACGACATTCAGCACGCCAATCTCCATCGGGCACTAACCTTCTTGAACGGCGAGATCCGGTTGGTCTTGATGGACCTGGTTGAGGTTCATTATCAGCATCAGATTCAGATGAAACATAACTGTCAACTAACTGATGATAAACACTCGGCACATTGGTTGGATATGGATCAGTCAAAATTCTCAAACATAATTCTGTGATAATTCGTGCATGTTTAACAATATTACTATGACTCTGATTGAATTTTTCAGCATTTGTTGCTAGGTATCTCACATCAAATTGCGCTGATGTAATTCGACGATAAAATCGATTTTCAAATCTTGCCTTGATTGTAGTCAAATCAATCGGATATTCAACCACAAATGCATATGCTGGATAAAGACTCAAATCTACTGGTACTAGGAATGGGTCAGCAATTGCTAAGCCAATCACTTGCTCAAGTCCTTTTATAATTCGTTGACATGTTTCATCACGACCACCATGCGGCCATTCTTCGGCTGTTGGTTGATATAAAGTTGCATTTAATTCTTCAGGTAATAATGGAACTTCTCCTCCAACTTCGGTTGGGAGACGATTTTCATCAACTGGTTCCAAATCCCAAGGACTCATATATTCAAATTCGCCATTATCCCATCTGACCTTGAAACACAAAAAGTGTGAATCTGGGAATTCGGATGATCGATTAAGGGAGTCAATTTGACCCATCCACCAACTATCACCGATCATGCACCGAAAACGATCTCCAACAGACCAATGTCGACTAACTGCAGTTTCAAATGTTTGACGTAACACCAAAAAATCAAGAACATCAGCCATATCATGGTATTTAATTGTGAAAGATTGTCCAGTTAAATGTCCATCTTCTTCCATAACTCCAAGTTTGAGACAACACAATCGTGGTGGTTTAATTTCATACTTAATACCAATAACTTTACACAATTCATGAGCTTGCAAATCCATAACACTCCATGGTTCACATCGATTTCCAGGATCATAGACTTTCTTTGAACGAACTGCATCCAAATATTTTTGATGGCCTTCACGTAAATAAATGACTTCATCACCCATTTGTGGATAATATGGTGCTTTTCTTGGTATCACTTCTGATAACCATTCTGGAGGACGGTAAATTTCCGGAATTTCACCTCCGTTAGCTGGAATTGGTAATTTCTTTCTACGACCTCTATTATTTTCATGTGATGACGATTCAGCTTGTGCTGAGGTGGATGGTTCATTATTTGTTGGTGAATATGTTCGACGTTCAACTGGTTTTCGTTTAGATCGTTTTGGTGGTTGTAAGTTAGCTGGCCCAGGTTCATTTGCAACCCAATCAGAGTAATCTGAGCTTTCAGAATCAGATGTACTTGTGTCTTCGGACAAATCCATGTCTTCGATGGCAGTTGAATCGTCACTTGAAGTTGAACTTGACGAGCTTTGTAATTCTTGTTCATCGTCTTCGGGTAATGGCTCACGTGCTCGCGTATTTCTTGTTCGATATGCTGGTGGATTGGCATTCCTTGCACCACGTCCTCGAGTTCGACCACGTCCAATTGCATTTGCTGAGCCTGCATTTGAGGTGTTAATCATAAGAGGTCGTTTTCTCATTTCACGTCTATGCAATTCTTGTTCTAATACTCCAGCATGATACACTGTTTGTCTTAAATGCTGTAAATTTGCATAATTCATTGTACGAACATATGTCCTTCGAACGTATTTAAATGTATTTTGTTGTTCCGACGTAGTTGATCGATTTGCAAAACTTGATGTACTCGGTCTTGGTGTTGTGGGTGCGGGCGCAGCCTCAACTTCACCGGATCGTCTTGACATTGATCGATTCAGAGAGCTTCTTGTTCGATTTTGACTGCCTGAACTTTCAGCACTCACATTTGCTGGCTGATTTTGATTTTCTTGATTGCCTTGACGATTTGCTAGTGCTTCAATTAAACGATCAATATCGGATCTTGCTTGATTTTCTGGTGATTCAATTGTTTCTAGATTTGGTATCAATTGGTCAGCTGGACAATTTTCACGACCAGGAACCAATGTTTGCAATTTTGGATCATGAGGATTTCTGTAAAAATATTAAATTTGTATTAAATTTGGAATTGAAATCAAAAATATGAATAACATACCCATCAATATCAACCAAAAATGGTGGAGGCATAAGATGAGGTGCAGTCTGTGTTTGTTCATCCATAACATAAAAGTTTGAATCTCGTATGAGAGGTCGATAATCCGTGTGAAAGAAGAGCTCTTTGGGCAATATTTTTAATCGTTCATGTCCACTTCCAAATCCAAACATCAAAATGTGTCCATGGGAATCTGTTGCAGCAACCATGAGCCCATCTGGAGACCATTTAGCATCATAAATTCCACCATGCATTTGATGCTCAACAATATTTTTGAATTTGCACAAAATAACCCCTTCAAAAACATCCCAAACGAACAATTGACCATCGTGCCCAGCTGATAGACAGATATGAGCATCTTTGGGATGTGCTTCCAACACATAAACTTCATCGGTGTGTCCTTCAAGTACTTTGTGTAATTTACATGTCGCTGAATTCCATACTTTGATCTAAAATGTAAAATTGAAATTATAAATTTAAAGGAAATATTTCCTAATATTTTAGATAACATACCGTATGATCACTAACTGCAGTTATTATCCATCGATCAGACAAATCCCAAGCCACCATAGTAACTTTGAATTTTTTATTTTCATCTTCAGGCGGAGGTGCTCCAGGTAATCTCTCACTCATATTTAACTTTGTATTTTTCCATTGCTGTGTCTCAAAGTGCCAAATTTGAGCAGTGCCATCTTTACTGCCTGAAACAAAACGCAGGCCACTATGAGACCACTGAATTGAATCAACAGTATCGAGATGCGATTCAATTTCGAGAATTCGTTTTGGGCCATCTTCTGACATCATATAAACTCTGACATGATTATCAGCACTACCCGCGGCCAAAAAGAGGCCTCCAGATGAAAATGAAGCGCAAATCATTTTTGCTTGACCTGGTCTTAATTTTTCTAAATATTGAATTGGCTTTGAAGCGAATACAGTTTTGCCACCTCTTGGTGTTGTGTACTGCCAAAATGCAATTGATCCATCTGTGCTTGTTGTTACGAGATAACGCAGATCTCCTCGTGGTGATGGACAAAAATTGACAGATGTGATCATTCCTGTGTGAGCTGTAAGTACAGCAATTGGTGCACATGTTTGTAAGTCCCATACTCTTAAAATTCTGTCTAAGGATCCAGCTGCTAGCAGGGTATTTTCTAAATTAACTGTGATGTCTGTAATTTCAGCTGATGCTCCGCGAAATGTTGCAAGTAATCTACCATCAATGGCACTCCAAAGTTTAACAAGTAAATCATCAGCTCCTGTTATAATATATTTGCCCGATCGATCAAATAATACACAATAAACGGCTGTTAGATGACCTAACGTAGTGCGAATTAACGATAACTTATTATAAAAACTCGGTGGTATTGCAAGACGACGAGTTATCGGCCCAGAATATTGACGTCCATACAAAACTTTGATAATATTGTGTTGGCTTTTGCGATTAATCGCATCGTACAAGGGTGCTCCATGCAATCTCGTACAATGATCGATCAGAGATCTGGGTTGAGATACACTCTCTTTTGTTCTCAGTAGACTTTGGCGTCCGGCTCCTAGTAACGAAATAACACCAGTCACACTTGGTGCTAACTCCTTATCCAATATAGGACCAATTCGGGCACAAATTTCAAGTAAATGTTGTGGTCCAATGTGTGAGTACTTGCTTTCCTGTAAAAAGAAAGAAATATCGAAAAAAATATTAGTGACATTTCAACTAAATTACACTGTACATTTCATTCATACATGCTCGTAGCATACACACACACAATCGTATTTCCGTGTACGTTATAAAATTTAATGGCGACCTCGTCGAAGAAAAAAATATCAATGAAAATGTCTGGAAATTAAAAAATCAAAAAAATTCACTTAAATTTCGATTTTTGGATTTTTTCACTTGAATATAACACGATATTGATAAAAGTAATTTTTCAATTTTTTTTTTATTTTTTTACAATTTTCTCCAATTAAAGGTCATTTTTACACATATTTAATTTATTTCCGGTAATTAATTTCCCTTAAATCATTAATAATTAAAAAAATTAATCAAAATAATCACAAAAATTGCATTCATGGAAAATAAAAGAACTTTTGTATATCCCACACACACAGTATTCACATATAAAAAAATTACGCAAGCCATACAATATGGCGATTCATTTCATTCTTTAACTCACTGTAAATAATCAGCTTAATTCTCATGTGAATGCATTAATTTTAACAAAGGTCATTCTTGTAATTTTTTTTACTTTAATTGCAACACTTTTGGTCAATATATTTTTTATACACATGAAAATAATTTCACATTTCAATATGCGTCACATTGCACGTATAACTTCAAATTTCTGATATTTTCTTATCACTTGTTATTATTTTTTGGAATCACAACACAATTTCTAATACTTACAAGTTCCTCAAATGATTGTTCATGTTCCTGTCCAGTCCAATCAAGTCTCCGTGGTAAAATCTGTGAAGAAAAGATAAAATTTGAGAAATTAACTTTTGTGTGTGCGAGGTGATTCAGTGATCTGAATTAAATGATGCATTGAAATGCAAAAATAACTGTGATACACGGAAGACCGAGGACTAATATTTGTTTACAATTTGACAATATATATTGCACGTGTGCAACTATTAATACATGAAATTTTTGTTTTGGTTTTTAAGAAAGTTGTGAGAAAAACTTACCATAAATTGTTCCAATTCTTCGGCCAAAACCTGATGAAATTTTATATGGAAGCGTTAGTAATTCTTGGAAATTTGGAAAGTTAAAGCCTCGAGGAGCTTTTTTTACTTACCTTTGCTGTTTTCTTGAGGGGGCCATTGGATAAAAATTTCGAAATTAGAAAGTAAAGTTCTGCAATGAAAAACAAGAAAAATTTTCTTCCATATTAAACTACACTACATGTAATCGACAATTGAAACACAAAGATTTTACACTATGGCTGATTCAACTTTTCACATTGCATTTAAATGCCTTTTCACTTGCTTATATTACCTGGTATCACTACAGAATGACGCACGACAGCTTTATCATCCATTTTATTTGTTTATTTTATATTTTACACATTTAAATTCATTTAAATCTTTGAAAAAATTGTTTACGACTTATTTTTGTCTTATAATCGACTCCATTATTGAATTTTTTCAGGGACGTGCGTTTTAATTTTACGAATGGGGATTTTCATGTCAACTGTCAAAATTTGTTGTTGTTTTTTTTTATTTATCTCATATGATTCGGTGCATTTTTTGTGTGTTTGTGATAAACTGTGATTGAAAAGAAACAAATAAGATCAAAAATATTATTGAAATGCCATCCGAATTGGGAAATAGTTCATGGGTTCGTGAAAGTAAATTGAATTGGTACGAAAGACTCGCTGTAAATGTAGTTAAAATCGGAAACATTCCACGTCATGTTGCCTTCATAATGGATGGAAATCGAAGATTTGCCACAAAAGCTCACATTGAAAGTAGGGAAGGTCATGCTGCAGGTTTTGATAAGCTCTCGGAAACGCTTCAATGGTGTCTGGATCTTGGAATTCAAGAGGTGACTGTTTACGCTTTCAGTATCGAGAATTTTAAACGGAATCAAGATGAAGTGGATTCATTGATGTCCTTGGCACGTGAAAAATTCCAAAAACTCTTGGATGAACGAGATAAATTGCATGAACGTGGAATTTGTATTAGAATAATAGGAAATATGTCTTTATTGCCAAAAGACATCCTCAAAACGATGGCTGAAGCAGTCCTATTAACTAAAGACAATAAAACTGCAATTCTCAATGTTGCTTTTGCCTATACAAGTCGTGATGAAATTACAAATACGATAAAAACACTTGCAGCAGGTGTGAAGGATGATGAAATTCAAGTGCAAGATATAAATGAAACTCTTTTCAATGAATGTCTGTACACAAATAAATCTCCCAACCCAGATTTACTTGTAAGGACGTCGGGTGAAGTGAGATTTAGTGATTTTCTGTTATGGCAGGTATGAATTTTTTTCAAATTAACATGAGAAGAAATATTTTTCATTTTTTTGTTTCCAGTCATCGAGCTCTGTGGTGTATTTCACTGATGCATTATGGCCTGAATTTACTTTCTGGCATTTAATTGGAGCAATTATTAACTATCAAAGACATTGTCCTGGCATGAAAAAAGTGCAATATGAGCTCCGAAACTCTTCCAAAGGATGTTTAAATACAAAAAGTAAAGAATTCATCGAGAAAGTGAATATTTCAAGGGAAAACGAGTGGAAAGCATGCCAAGCTGCAAATTAATAAAAATCAAAGTGACTTTGATTAATAGAACATGTAAATAATATATTTTTATACTGATTTTAAACTCCTTCTGGACTATGGAATGCTTGGAGGGGTCTTGTATGCTTAAATTGAATCCCATTCGTTGCATCAAGCAACTCATTTAAAAATGTATGCGAGTTATGGATTGTAGTTCCACCTAAAATGACTTTATATCCAGCTGTATTCAATTTATGCACTTCATACGCTTCTTCATACGTCACACCACCAATTGTGAAGACAATGACTTCTTGTGGCGGTCTTCTGTATGCCAGTTGATTTCCTATTGTTGGGAATTGTGGATCAAGAGGTCTTCCTTTAAAAACTTCATCTAACACTTCTTTTAACAAACAATTGTGTTGAGTGTAGACATTTTCCACTTCTTTCAGGCCTTTTATTAGTTTTCGTGTCATTTTAACAGCATCACTCAAATTTGTGATATCAAAAAGATCCTGTCTTCCACTTTGACTCACATACTCGAGTATTCGAGGTACGAGGAAAGCTTTTCCACCCCGAGCTTTGATCTTTTGAAGGAGCCCAGCAGTACCACAATTCGCATGCCGTTCATATCGCAATGCATACAGCAAAACCAGTCTCAATGCATTATGTAAGTTTACATTTTCATCTGCAATCAATTTAGTTACCCTCTGTAATTGGGCCGAATGGTCTGAACGACATGCGATTTCTTGTTCCAATTCAGATATTTCGAATAAGTTTTGTTTGTGTACTTGTAGAGATAATTCACTGATAACGACTAGATGTTTTGTGACTGTGCCACTCATTTTCTTGAATTGTGGATAAGATTCGACAAAATTTTTCATATCTGCAATACTTTCAATTTTTCTTTGGTCCTTAGCTTTCACCTGAAATTCATCCATCATCGTCTTAATCACACTTGCAATTTCACCAAAATTTGAATACAAGTTTTTTGCGTAAACTTCATCTTGGTCAGCACTTAAAACGACTTCTTTTAATTCTTTTGGGACATCCTTGACCTTTGATAGATCAACACGATTATTGTTGATTGTTAGTAATTCATGTACCATTGCCTGGTACGTCCATTGATTGAGTAAAGGCGTTACTGGGTCATCTCTTCTATCTAAAATCAAGAGGAGTGGAGGTGGAACTCCATCATCAGGAGGTCGAAAACTGAATAAAGCTGTCTCCTTATTCATCATATCGTAGATTTTCTTTCCAAGTGTCTGTGCTGGTACACTTGATCCTCGATATCGGATTGTTGGTCGGACTTTTAATGCCAACAAAATACTTATTATGCCATCAACAGATCGATTGATTGCCGATGGGATCCACGTCAATGCGTTCAAACTTGTTGGGATATTTAAAGAAAACAAATCCTTATTAACTGCCAAATAATCTGCATAAACTTCTTTAATTTCCCTCACTGATTCACTTTGATCTTTTTCTGCTAGTAATTTAACATCCGTTCGTGGTAATACATTACTAAAATACAGGTAATATGACCCATATTTTGGATTTTCAAGTTCTGTACATAATCTACTGATATTTTCACTGGTAGGACGAAGAAATACAATGCACTTTAAATATTTCATTCTTTCATTTGACCGACCTCCATCGATTCGTTCAAAGAGAAACACGTCTTTTTGCATCATTTCAGATTGACTGAAAACCATGGAAATTATACTGGTCTGCAAAAAAAAGAAAAAGAGGTGTATAATTTTCATTCAACATATGTTAAGTTAATTTCATACCGTTTCCTTGTCCATTAAGAGAACTTTCATGCCAGGACCACATTCGGCAACGATTTTATCAAGGTAAAGTTGAACTGCTTTAATTATATCCATTTTAATTGATAATTACTTGAAAAAATGACACAAAAAATATTTATTAGACAGAAATTTTTTGACGTTTAGTGAGAAATTAGCGATTATATTAGCGAAATTAGGGAAATTAGCGTTTCAATTAGCGTAATTTTTAAAAATGATCGTTGCACTCCGCGAGCTTCAAATTGGATCTACAAAAAACGAATGTAAATGTATAATTAAACATTAATTTCTACTTTTTCCTGTTAGATAATCAATAAAAGATTCCTAGAGGCTTATTTTCAATCTCTAGTTCACATTCAATGAAGCAAAATCTTATGAAAATTAATAAAGTAACGGAAATTTATTTTTTTTTTTAAATTTTTTGACACTAAAAGCCAGTAATGCACAGCCCCATTCAAATATATGCAGAGACATCTGGGGAGAATGAAGAGAACTAAAAAATATAGTTGTCAAAATACAGTGATCCCTCTCCACTTTACTGGCATGTACTTTGCAGTGACTTTTTCCAATGTATTGCAAAGTACACAGGTTTTAGTGTAGAATCAAAATCAACACATTAAAATACGAAGAAGGAATTTGCGAAAAGAAAAAAAAAATTAAATTTTATCTACTTTTAATATATTATAGACGTAAAAAAATAATAAAAATATAATAATTAGTGCGCATTACATCGAATTATGGCAGACGTATTTGATTTAGAGGATATTCATCCTTTAGATGAGTCTGGACAGATTCAACATCATGGTTCGGACAATGACGATGCGATAGAAATTGATGATGTTGATTTGGAACCAGAATTACACATAAATAACCAAGAAGTTACCGAGGGCTCAGAGTCCTTTGAGATTAATGAGGATTTTGTTAATCAAGGACGAGCAAAAGTTGGTCCATCTGATTTTGAATTGAAAAAAGTACTAGGAAAAGGTGGCTACGGGAAAGTTTTTCAAGTACGTAAAACAACGGGAGCCGATACTAACACAATTTTTGCTATGAAAGTCCTTAAAAAGGCATCTATTGTACGAAATCAAAAGGATACAGCTCACACACGAGCCGAAAGAAATATTTTAGAAGCAGTTAAACATCCATTTATCGTCAAGTTGGTCTATGCATTTCAAACTGGTGGGAAATTATACTTAATTTTAGAATACTTGAGTGGTGGTGAGCTGTTTACGCATTTAGAAAGAGAAGGAATATTTTTAGAAGACACAACATGCTTTTATTTGTGTGAAATTATGCTCGCATTGGAACATTTACACAGTCTAGGAATTATTTATCGAGACTTGAAACCAGAAAATGTGCTTTTAGATGCCCAAGGTCATGTAAAATTAACAGATTTCGGGTTGTGCAAGGAACATATACAAGAAGGCATTGTAACACACACATTTTGTGGTACAATTGAATACATGGCACCCGAAATTTTGACTCGTAGTGGTCATGGTAAGGCAGTTGATTGGTGGTCACTTGGTGCTCTAATGGTAAGAAAATTCATTGAAAATAAAAATTTTTATTTTTGGTCATTAATTTTAATTGTAGTTTGACATGTTGACGGGATTACCACCATTCACAGCAGAAAATCGTAAAAAGACCATTGAAACAATTTTGAAGGGCAAATTAAATTTGCCAGCTTATTTAACTGCAGAAGCACGAGACTTGATTAGACGCCTTATGAAACGACAAGTATCACAACGACTTGGAAGTGGACCAGCTGATGGTGCCGAGATTCGAGCACATCCATTCTTTAAGAATGTCAATTGGGAGGATGTTATTGCAAGACGATTGGAGCCTCCAATTAAACCAATTTTGAAAAGTGACGATGATGTGTCACAATTCGATACAAAATTCACTAAATCAATGATTCCTGTTGATTCGCCAGATGATTCAAACCTCAGTGAAAGTGCCAATTTAATTTTTCAGGGATTTACCTATGTAGCACCCTCAGTTTTAGATGAAATGTCAAATGCCACAAAAATTGTTACAGCTAGATCACCAGGACGAATGCATCCACGTCATTTGGCCTTTCAAAGGAATCAACTACATCATAGTAATCATTTAATGCATGAACCGTGTAGTAGCAGTGGACTTCAACATCAACTTCCTCCCCAATTTACAAATTTACATCAACAACATCAACAACAAAATCAATCAAATAATCATCCTCAATCACATCAACTTTCATCGATGCAGTCATTGCCACCACATTTGCAACAATTTGCTCCAAGAAATTCACCTCAGGAAGAAATGATGGATGTTCAACATGGACTGCCAATTGTATAGCCTCAACGTAGACGCAACAAAAAGTGTAATAGATAAAAAAGCTACTATTTTAGTGATTTATTAGTGGGTTTCTGAACAGAGGTTTCATTTTACACACACAAAAAAAAAAGGAAAAACGACCTCTTTCTTCTTTATATAACTTTATATTTTCGTTTCTTCAAATAATATTCATTTTTTTTTAAATATACAACAAAGATTTGAGTAATAACTTTAATTTATTTATATTTTCGTTTTCATTAACTTCATAATTCATCAAAATTCGTTGGAATTTTTCTATGACTCATATTTCATACAATTAATATTTTGTTTTTATCTATGTAGTCACCCAAAAATAAAAATAATTTCCTTGAAAGAAAAATCTTATCTCAAATTACGAAATAAAACACCTATTTAACATTGAGTGAGAAAAATATCAAATACGTCGCAATTAAATTTATTGCATTGAGAAATAGAAACACACGTTTATTATCAAGAAAACGCGCCACTGATTGTTACAAATTAATTAATTGTGAAATCTTGTTTTGATTTTTTTTTATTTTTAAAGTGCTTCAAGTGTGTGCACAATGTTCTGTTGCTCTAAACATTAAATTTTTATAATAAAATATATATATATTTATTTAGATTAAAATTTATAGATTGTTATCTGACACATGAAATTTACTCCAATTTTCTTCGACAACTCGTATATCGTTCCATATAAACATCGTAGCCTTCAACCTCAATCAGCTGCTTTGAACTGAACAGATTTCCATCTAAACATAAATTAGCTATCAATGATTCTTTCATGATGCGTGGTGAAATTGCCTGAATTTGAAGACAATTCTCTTCTAATCTCAAGGTTTTTAATCGTGGACATTCAGCGATTTCAGGTGCCAGCTCTGCTAATTGATTCTGATTCAAATTCAGCTCTATCACGAATAAGCCTTTTGCCTCAGCTGGTACTTTTGTGATTTTATTTCTGCTCAAATCGAGGACATCTAAATTTTTGAGGCCAGCAAACATTACGGGGAATACATTTATCAGGTTGTTACTCAAATTCACTTGTTTCAGGTTTTTCAACGCAGCATAACTCATTGGGACGAATGTGATGTAATTATTTATCGCATTGAGAGTTTCCAATTTGGTAAGTTTCGAGAGTGCTTCAGGGAGTTCTTCTAACTTATTACTACTTAAATTGAGGTGCTTCAATAACGTAAAATTTCCAATTGATTCTGGAATTTTTACCTATGATAAAATAACAAAATAAAAGTGAAAGTAACGGTCAAAGACATAGCGAGGACAAAATGAGCATGAAAAAAAAGTTGACTTTCATATTATGTTTCAAAAAATTGCAATTAAACTTACAAATTTGTTTTCTGATAGATCCAGTGTCCTCAGGACATTGGGAAAATCCCTCAATTGTGGTGGAAAATCACATAATCGCAATAGAGAAATTTTAAGGACCCCTGTTTTCTTTGCATTTTCAAAATGTTGCTTAATTTGCTTGTTTCCCATGATTTCAAATAACTTTGGCTTGATATTACAATAATTTTAATTAACTAGACTTGAAATTTACTTGCAATTTAATCAAAAAATCCTAAAATCCTGTTTTGATGATGATTTTCAATTTTTTCTTTTAGAATCGAATTTTGATTGTTTTGATCTTGAAATTAGGTTCGTTCGTCAACATGTCACATGTAGAATCTGGTTTGTTTACATCTAAATTTCCGTTTGCATTGAAATCAAATTGCCTTGTTTTTCTCTAAATTCCTTTAATAATTTATAAAACATACCATTTAAAATGGAAAAATCACTTCAGGAAAATGAAGAAATCGAAATTATTGATTTAGAGGATGATTTCATTGATAAATTTGTCTCAAGAGATTTGGAAGGTAAAAAAAAACATGGAAATAATTTGGGAGGCAAATTAAAATGATTTCTTTTTTAGCTGAACTCACAACAATGATGGAACTAGAAGATGAAGAAGATTCATTTCTCGCTGATTTCAATGAAACAGCTCAAACTGAATATACGTGTCCTTTGTGTAAAGAAATTTTTGTAGGGAAAAAGGCAGCAAGAGATCATGTTCGGCGTTATTTTAAGTGGGAGAATCAAAATTATAACAGGAATTGGATGATAATTTAAATTTAATTTTTTTTATTTAAAGATATTCATGTTCTACTTGTCACAAACGGTATTTTCGTGATAAATATTTGCAACGCCACTTGAAAAATGCTCATCTTCCAGCAATGAATGTCGAATGTCCATTGTGCAACAAAGTTTTTAAGGCTGTGAACAATCTCAAACAACATCTCCATTTGCATAGTAATGAGTTACCGTATGAGTGTGGATACGAAGGCTGTGGAAAGCGTTTCAGACAAAAACCAGGACTTCAGCAACATATTCGGTGAGATTTCATTTTAAATTTACACTAAAAACATAATTTTAATATGAATTTTTCAGTTACATGCACAAGCGAGATGAAAACTTTTGTCGGATCTGTCGAAAGCGTGTAGTGGATGTTCATAAACATACTGAGAGATATCACAAAACAACAAAATTCAGAAAACCACCTCCAAAGCAAAAAGAGAAGCAAATCATTGAGACCCCACTTGGAAATTTAACGAATTGTCTTGATAATATTGAGACACGAGAAGAGGATGAGGAAGAGGAGAGCAATAAAGGCGATTCAAATGATTTATTGTCAGCAACATGGAAATTCGGGGATCTGTATGAAGGTGATATGAGTGGCTCAAATGAACAGGTAGAAAATTTTTTGTGAAAGAACTTTTTATTAACAGTCTCTTAAAAGCAATTTTTGTTAAGCTTTAAATGCTGTGTAAAGTAATGTATCAAAAGAAAAAAATTACATTTTCTTAAAATCTTCATAAAAGTTAATCAATAACTTGTAAAAAAATTGTAACAGAAAAGAAATGATAATAAAATAATAATTTAATGGCTAGGCTTCGTTATTAAACTACTTTAAGTATTCACTTTATAAAATGACTCATTTCAACATTCCTACTACGATACGTTTCATTATATTGCATTAAAAGGCAAATGAAATTTAAAAAAATTCTATGACTAAATACTAAATTTTTATTCAATCCAATGCAATTCCAGCTAGCCATGAACTTAAATCACTACTGTCTGTTTCAATGCAAATTTCTTGGGGAGTATCGGGTTCGTAGATAATTTGTGCTGCTGTCCTACCACTTAGATAAGCGCCGTGTGCTGTTGAGTAAAAATTCGAATGTGTATGTTCACCGGCAAATAATACTGAAGGCTTTTGCTGATGTGGACTAGAATAGAGGGGTTGTGCAATACTTTCAATGTCATCTTGCGAGGCACCAACAGCAATTGAAGTGTATGAACCTCGACTAAATGGCTGATTTCTCCATGTTGTGAAAATACATTTTTTCGGTGCTGGAATATATGGGTCTTTAAGGAACTTCCTTAGGATTTCGGTACATTTTTCAGCGACAACCTCAAATGCAAGGGTTTCCATATACTCTGCTTCTTTTCCTGATATCCAGCCCAAGAGCAGGGTATCTGTCACTTTGGTGAATGAGTAAATTTTACGGAACCAATTTGATTCCATTGCATTTTTATCTGATGACGATGAGGAGGAACATTCATCGGAGTTTATTGATTCCCATAAAAGCATTACTTCGGTTATGCTTGGATTGAGAAATGGTCGATCATATTCCAAGTAGATTTTGTCGACAGTTCCAAATAATAACCTATCAATAGCTTCAATTTTGAATTGTGGCAACTCTGGTACAAATAATGTCTTGTTATGCTCTTTTAATACACCTAAAGGTATCGTTACTATCACATGATCTGCATAAAATTTGTCTCCATTTTCACAAAACACTTTAACTCGTTGCTGCTGGCCTGAACTACTAATTGGAACATCTGTCACTGTCTTATCTGAATCATCTGACGCACCTCCATCATCTTCCTCATCTGTATCAGTATTCTGTTTCCTTCTCCAATGTATCGATTTCACCGGACAATTTTTCACAATTTTATCTTCGGTCAACATGTTCACGAGAGGAGTGAGAATCGAACTGTAACCAGATGGTAAAACAATGTTACCACCTTGAAGTTCTGTGTAACTGCCTAATTCTAACAAGTCAATTTCATTCATGGTATGGCAACCTGTGATGCATGTCTCACGTTTCAAGAGACAATCAAATATCTGTCGTTTAAGAGATTTTTCTTTGGTATCACTTACATTTTTTAAGTACAACTCAATTTCGAGATTTATATGTTCGCCCACAGATGAAATTCCAACTGGTGGCAGGTAATCACTTACAAAATATTCTTCGCATCGTCGCAAAAAACAACAATAAGCTTCGTAAATTTCCTGGAGCATGACAAATGGTATTTGTTTACCATCTTCTGTGGCTGCCACAATTTTATGCTGTTTTGGAATGTTAACCACATTGACAAGGCCATTTTGCATTGCTAATTCAAATACGGGATTACCCAAAATTCCGTGAATCCAATTTGCGCCTAATTCGACCTAATTACAAGGAGACAAAGCAAAAAAGAAAGTTCAAGGTAAGTAAACATGAATGTCATACATATTGGAACATGTATCACACTTGTACATATGTTATGTAATGTAAATGAAGAATTTTACCTTTTTTCCTCCCATATCAATTGAAATGATACGACCACCAATTCGATTTCGCGCTTCCAATATCAAAAAGTCAGATATGTTATTTTGAAGCAGGTGAACTCCGGAACTTAAACCAGAAATGCCAGCTCCAATAATTATAATTTTGTATTGATTCTTCTTCTTTTTCGTCTCATCTTCGCTCATTATTTGGTTATTTTGCTTTTAAATCTAATTTTTAGATTTATGTCGTTCACAGACAACCTTCGATTGATTCTTATTCACTAAAAGTTAAATGAAAAATCTTTGCTAGACTCTATTTTCTTTTTATTATTTATGTTTCAGACGTTCATAAATAAATGCACTTGATTTTTGTTGACATATTTTGATACTATCAGGCGTTGTTCATTCATGAGTGAGACATTTAATTAAATTAGATTCCTTGCTCACTGGGCATGTTCGATGATATTAATTTTTAAAAATCAGTTTTTGTATAAACCGTGATTCTTGCAACTAAGCACATTCGCTCATATTCATTTTATTTAATTATATTACTTGAAATTGTAATGTCTACTTATAAATGTTTTACGGATAAATAAAATAAAAATTGTACTGGAAAAGTGTGTTTTAATCAAAACATGTTAATTTTATATCATCTTACTTTCCTAAAATTATCTTCGGAAACTGTGCACTTTTTTATATGAACAGTGCACTACTGTATATAAACTACGCACTTTTTGTATATGTAACTAAGCAAAGTGTATATGAAACTGCGCAAAGTGTATATGAAACTACACAAAGTGTATATGAAACTGCGCAAAGTGTATATGAAACTGCGCAAAGTGTATATGAAACTGCGCAAAGTGTATATGAAACTACACAAAGTGTATATGTAACTACACAAAGTGTATATGAAACTGCGCAAAGTGTATATGAAACTACACAAAGTGTATATGAAACTGCGCAAAGTGTATATGAAACTACACAAAATGTATATGAAACTACGCAAAGTGTATATGAAACTGCGCAAAGTGTATATGAAACTGCGCACTGTGTATATGAAACTGCGCACTTTGTATATGAAACTGCGCACTTTGTATATGAAACTGTGCACTATTGTATATGAAACTGCGCACTGTGTATATGAAACTGCGCACTTTTTGTATATGAAATTCGAAAACTGCGCACTTTTCGAATATTGAAAATTTTTAAAATTAACCTCCTCATGTTCATGGTTTCCTGGTACTTTTGAATTAAAAAAGTAATAAATTTTGGTCAAAAATCTGTAGCTCAAGTAACAGGAAAACATAAACATGAGGAGGTTAATTTTTACATTGAATTTTTAAAATATCAACCTCTTCATGTTTATGTTTTCCTGTTACTTGAGCTACAGATTTTTGACCAAAATTTATTACTTTTTTCATTCAAAAGTACCAGGAAAACATAAACATGAGGAGGTTAAAGTCAAATAATTTCCCATGTTCGAAAAGTGCGCAGTTTTCAAATTTCATATACAAAAGTGCGCAGTTTCATATACACTTTGCGTAGTTTCATATACACTTTACGCAGTTTCAAATACACTTTGCGTAGTTTCATATACACTTTGTGTAGTTTCATATACACTTTACGCAGTTTCATATACACTTTACGCAGTTTCATATACACTTTGTGTAGTTTCATATACACTTTGCTAAGTTACATATACAAAAAGTGCGCAGTTCATATACACAGTGCGCAGTTTCATATACAAAAGTGCGCAGTTAATATAAAAAATGTGCACAGTTTCCGAAGATAATTTTAGGAAAGTAAGATGATTTAAAATTAACATGTCCCTGTAAATAATAAATTTGAAAAGAAGCATATAAACATATACTCAAATAGCAAATGTACGTATGCCGTACAAGCAAATGTATGTACGCTGAACAAGCAAACGTATGTATGCCAAATGAGCTAATGTCTATTGCTCATCCGGCAAATGCATGTTTGCCAAATTGGCTACTCTTGAATAAATGTATAGTATACATTTTCTTTTGAATTGTTATATTTCGAGAAATATTTGTCGTAGAAAAAATTCTAAATATGTTTTGGAGACGACTGAAAAATATCTTCAAGAATTTTGTACAAAATTTTGATTTTTGTAAAAACAATGAGTTTTAGAGCGAAAATTGTAAATTTTCATTAAAATATAAATAAAATTTAATGCGTACCAAATATTTGAGTAATGCAAAGCACCTGTATGAATCAGCGAAACATGAGTGTTCAACAAAATTGTTTGGTTTGCATCATTTTGTTATTTTTTTGTATGAAAATGTACAATTTTCGTTCTAAAATTCAATTTTATTTACAAATATTAAAATGTTGTATAAGATTCTAAAAGATATTTTACTGTAGTTTCCAAAACATATTTAGATTTTTTTATACGACATATTTTTCTCATTTTTCATATCGACTTGCCTCAAATTCCGCTAATTTGTATGAAAAATTTACAATTTTCGCTCTAAAACTCATTGTTTTTACAAAAATCAAAATTTTGTACAAAATTCTTGAAGATATTTTTCAGTCGTCTCCAAAACATATTTAGAATTTTTTCTACGACAAATATTTCTCGAAATATAACATTTCAAAAGAAAATGTATACTATACATTTATTCAAGAGTAGCCAATTTGGCAAACATGCATTTGCCGGATGAGCAATAGACATTAGCTCATTTGGCATACATACGTTTGCTTGTTCAGCGTACATACATTTGCTTGTACGGCATACGTACATTTGCTATTTGAGTATATGTTTATATGCTTCTTTTCAAATTTATTATTTACAGGGGTTTTGATTAAAACACTCTTTTCCAGTAAATTTTTTTATTTTATTTATCCATAATACATTTAATAGACGACATTACAATTTCATGTAAATATAATTAAATAAAATGACTGTGCAAGCAGTTTTTTAATTAATTATTTAAAATTTTTAAAGAAACAGAACTTGTAAATCATTTTTATTGTTTGGTTAACTGTCAAACGGTGGTCTGCTTATCGAAGATTGATCGAATTTATTCACTTGCAAAAATTACCGTTCATTAAATAACAAATAACGGTTATAAAAACTACATTTAAATTATTATAATTTCGAGGTCATCAAAGTTGTTCTGATTTAATTTTATCAAATTCTTCCAGACCCATAAGACACGCACCAACTAAATGAAGTGAACCTGTGACTAAAATATCGATTTCAATGTCCTTTTGTTCAATTTTTCGCTCATTTGGTAAAAGATTATCCTCTAAGTAATTGAGAGCATCAAGGATACTTGGCAAGACTTTTGTTAAAGTTGATTTAATTTGTCCATTACGATTCTCTGCAAGTTCTTTCCATGTACGTTCATTTTCCTTACAACGTTCCAGTTGATCGTCAGTTGCAATCATATCAGGACTTGAATCTGAAAATTAAATTGAAATGTGATCACCCAGGAAGAATTTACTTAAAAATTTGTAAGCTTACTTGAAATTGAAGCAACATTTGGTACAAAAAACACAAAATCGAATTTAATTTTATCCATTAAAAACTTCAGCATAATAGAAGTTTGGCGAGGTCCTGTCATATTAAATATTAAAATTCTCTTATTAAAGGCCTTATTGTCTTTGGTGCATTTCATGAACCAATCTGAACACACTTGGATACTTTCTGAGGTGTGAGCTCCATCTAAATAGAAACTGAAATCAAAAATATGAATCACTTACATTTTTTTAGGATTTCTAAAAAATTCAAAAAAAAATTCGACTTTATTTACGACCTTGTGAACCATTCGGCATGCATTACAGGTCATGAACGACTTGAAAATTTCTAAAAGTTGATCAAATTTTTTTCAAAGATCATCACATTTTCAGCCCTGATGCAACCAAGGTCGTTGATAATGTCATTGAAAATTTCAGTTAAGTAAAAATTAAATCTTACTTCATTGATTGATATTGCAACCATTGACATCGACCAGGCCAAAAACACTTTTCAATGCCTTGAACTACTTTTTCTGGTATTTTTGTAACAATTTTATAATCTTCCTGTAAAAAATTTCCATTTTCCGTCCCGCAATCTAAATTATGATGCATCCAATTCATCGCAAGCTGTATCGCTAACGATGTATTCAATTGCTGAGCTTTAATATCCTTCAATGATTCCACATTTGGTTCTCGTGACCACAAATAATCATCATAATCTGGTACCACGAATAATTTTGCACTTTTTTCTTGGGCTCTCCTTTTTATAACGTCAATGCATCCATTTGGTTGTTTCACTGTAAACACATCTGATTGGTTTTTAATTATACCAGCTTTTTGCCATGCAATTTCCTCAATTGTGTTTCCAAGAATTTGTGTGTGTTCTAGTCCTAGTGAAGTAATTCCAACTGTTTTGGTTTTGGGAATTATATTTGTACAATCATATTGGCCTCCAATGCCCACTTCCATTATGGCAACATCGATATTTTCATGCAAGAACACATAAAAGCACATTATTGTGAGGAATTTGAAATAGGGAGGGTAATCCGTGTCATGTAACTTTAAAATTAAAATTACTGAGAATAATTTGAAATGAAAATTAAAATGAAAATATTACCGCTGATGCTTTCAATTTCCCATAAACCGTCCAAAAATACTTCGCAAAGCTCTCCTTTGATATTGGAAGTCCACACAATCGAATTCTCTCTGTCACTGAAATCAAATGTGGGGAGCTGTAAAATCCAGTTCGTAAACCGTGATTTCTTAAAATTGATTCGACCAATGCACACGTTGATCCCTATGAAAAAAAAATGACAAAGACAATTAAATTACAACAAAGTTGCAAATTATTAATCAACTATACAATAATTAATTAAAATATGTCACATTTCAATTTGATAAGACACAAATTTAATTGCATCATTAAATTGCGACATAATTTATTTATTAATTGATTGTATTTCATGTTAACGGACCTTTCCTTTTGTTCCGGAAATGTGAATGAATTTGAGATTTTCCAAATCTTTGAGCGTCATTCCAGCTCGATTTAGGTATTTTACTGTGTCTTCTAAATTTAGAGATTCATTATTTTTTTGTTGCGTTATTGCATTTTGAAGGAAGGCTGAATTTGGCAAGAGATTGTTCAGAACCGTGATTGCTTTCTATTAAAAATTGTATGAAATTAAAATGGAATTTCAAAAAAAAATATTTAAATTCATACCTCATAACTGTCATTTGTGGTCACTTCCGGTTTTCGAGACACTTTTGAGGAGTGATGCCTCTTGGTTACACAATCCATGGCGTTAAATCCCATTTTAATGTCATTCAAATTATGATTAAAAATTATGATGTTTAAATCTCTACTACAAAATCTACGTCTACAAATGATCCGATACAAGAGCATAATGCAGCAGTCACAAAAATTTGAATGAGAATGCGATACGAACAACACAAATCTTAAATAATTTTTGATAAGTTCCCGTTAGTTTTCTCTCCATGATCTCATTCATCTCTGTTTATAAATAAAAAATAAGAAATTCATGAATAATTAATGCGATTGATGATACGACGATTGAATTGCATCTAAGAAAAAAAGGTCATTAGTTCAATGGATTTCTTGAAATTTCACTTTGTGTTTGTATTTCTTCTTATCAGATTACGATTAATTTGTAACAACACTCAATTGTTAAGAATTTAGTTAGTAATATTTTGTTATGTAATATTTTTATTTGTTATTTTGATAACTTTTCTTTATCTTTACCATTTTTCAAGTGTTTATCTTTTGAATGTAAATAAACAAAACAACGTGGGAAATTTTATGGGCATTGTCCATTCACGATGTTTGCGATTGCATGGAAATTGTTTGATTTACATACAGAAAAAGTCCTGTACTGTGTTGTGTATCGTATGTAAATTCAATTGAACCACAAAAATCGAAAAAGTTTTGCTTTTGAACTTAAAATCAATTATTTTCAATTCATAAAATACTCAAAGAAATTCAATTCATTAAAAAGTCATTAATGAAAAACATCAATCACCAATACAATGAAAGTCGTATACAAACGCGCGTACAGTAAACCGGTAAAACATATGATTTTGACATTTCAATAAAAAAAAATACAAAAATCCAAACAAAAATTCACTCTCAATTAAATTCATTGAAAGTTTAATTGAAAATTTTCACATAAAACCATCAAATTATCAGAAATTTATCATTCAAGTCCGATTCTCATCGAACACCAAAAAATTTTGAGATAAAAGTTTTGTAGAAAAGTCTCAGAATTACGCAACGAAATAATTACCCGAAACATCTAGCAATGGACTATGATTTCAAGATACAAACACAAAATAAAAGGGCGAAAGTGGAAGATCTTTTCGATTATGAGGGATGCAAAGTTGGTCGTGGCACTTATGGTCATGTCTACAAAGCTCATAGGAAAGAGGGAGGTGATACGAAGGATTATGCCTTGAAACAAATCGAAGGTGAACATTTTCATATAAATTTTCATTGAAATTTTGCATTTTAAATTAAAATTTTTCACAGGAACTGGTCTCTCCATGTCAGCATGTCGTGAAATTGCTTTATTGCGTGAACTCAAACATCCGAATGTGATAAATTTAATTCGAGTTTTTCTCTCGCACGTTGATCGTAAAGTGTGGCTGCTATTTGACTATGCTGAGCATGATTTGTGGCACATTATTAAATTTCATCGAGCAGCGAAGGCGGCAAAGAAGCCGGTGATTGTCGTGAAAGGAATGGTGAAGAGTTTGTTGTACCAGATTTTAGATGGAATCCATTATTTGCATAGTAATTGGGTGTTGCATCGTGATTTGAAACCAGCCAATATTCTGGTGATGGGTGAGGGAAATGAACGTGGACGTGTGAAAATAGCTGACATGGGTTTTGCTCGCCTTTTTAATGCACCACTGAAACCACTTGCTGATCTTGATCCTGTTGTCGTTACTTTCTGGTATCGTGCACCTGAATTGTTGTTGGGAGCTAGACATTACACAAAAGCGATTGATATTTGGGCAATTGGATGTATTTTTGCTGAATTATTGACATCTGAACCAATTTTTCATTGTAGACAAGAAGACATTAAGACAAGTAACCCATATCATCATGATCAACTTGATAGGATATTTAATGTAATGGGCTTCCCACAAGACAAAGACTGGGAAGATATTCGTAAAATGCCTGAACATCACACGTTATCTAAGGACTTCAAACGTTCAGCATATGCAAATTGTTCTCTGACTAAATACATGGAACGCCACAAAATTAAACCAGATAGCAAAGCATTCCATTTACTCCAAAAACTCTTGTTAATGGATCCAAATAAGCGAATCACTTCGGAAATTGCAATGCAAGATCCATACTTTTCTGAAGATCCAACTCCAACTCAAGATGTCTTCGCTGGAGGTCCAATTCCATATCCAAAACGAGAATTCTTGAGTGATGACGATCAAGATGACAATAATAAACAGGATAATAAACGACCACAACAACAACAGCAGCAACAGCAACAGCAGCAACAACAACAACAAAACCAAAATATGGGTCAGAATTCTGGGCAACAAGGAAATAATGGAGGTCATGATCATAACAATGCAAAACGTGTTCGAATGAATAACAATCCAGGACAATCGAATAACATGAATCAATCAGATTTCCAACAAAATCAACAGAATCAAAATCAAATGATGTTCAATAATGGTCAACAACAACAAAATAACTTTAATCGATTTTAGAATTAAATTTAAAATTAAATTAAATTATCAATTTTATTTTATTTTATTTTAACATAACATAAATTATAATAATAACAAATTTGGTATAATAATAATAATTAAAAAATAATAAAATAATTAAAATTAAATGAAAAATCATTGAAACAAAAACATTTTCATTCATCATCAAATTTATTCTACATATATTTTTTCTTTCTTATTTTTTTTTTTTTTTGATATCTATTACATTTATTCTACGGACATTTTTTTTTATTATAATTTTTGTTTTAAATTCATACAATTTTTGCTATAACTTTATCATTTTTTATCATTTTTTATCATACACACGACTTTAATTGTATTATATTTTTACATAATTAGGATAATTTGGTAATTTTATTAGATATTAAATAGGAGTTTCACCATTTTTTTTCTTATTATCAATAGAATTGCTATTAAAATTATCGGTATGATATTTTTTAAGGGTTAAAGTTAAGAATTAAAGAGTAATAAAATTATGATTAATTTTTTTTAATTTTTTTTAGTAAGATATGGTTAATGCTTTCATTTAAATTAGTAGGGTTATCTTCTAATGGCAGAGATAATATTAATTGTTAATTTTATTCAAAGTCGAGTTGTGAGTGTTAAAAGTATAAAGTGAGCACAATTTTTTTTAAAGGATGACTTTGTACTTCCATTTATCGAATTCACGGGACACGGACTCGAAAAATTTGCGGCTAAAACAGTCTAAGATATGTCAACAGAAAAATATGATTAAGGAAGAGCCAAAAAGGCTAAGTAAGAGTTAAAAATCTTGAAAAAGTTATAAAGGCTAAAGAAGAGTCAAAAAGTCTTAGGAAGAGTCAAACATCTAATGAAGAGTCAAAGAGGCTAAGGAAGAGTCAAACAGGTTAAGGAAGAGTCAAAAAGTCTAATGAAGAGTCAAAAAGGCTAAGAAAGAGTCAAAAAGGTTAAAGAAGAGTCAAAAAGGTTAAAGAAGAGTCTTAAAGGCTAAGGAAGTGTCAAAAAAGGTTAAAAAAGAGTCAAATAGGCTTAAGAAGAGTAAAAAAAAAGGTTAAAAAGAGTCAAACAGGTTAAGGAAGAGTCAAAAAGATTAAAGAAGAGTCAAAAAAGGTTAAAGAAGAGTCAAAAAGGCTAAGTTAGAGTTACACATAGCTAAACATTTTTAAAAAATCTATTTTTTCCGTCATCGCAAATTTCGTTTTTTTTCTTACAGTCGTCATACCAAATTTGTACGCTCACATTACTCACTTTTAACGCTCACATTGATTTTTTTTATCATAATTATTCAAGCATTAAAATGATAAATAGGAAAAATTTTTACACACATTTATTTTAAAGACTGAAAAATTTTATCAGTTAGGTTAAAATTTAATATTAGAAATCAGACTAAGTTTTTTTTTTATAATTTATTTAAGTTTTACAATACATTTCATTGAAAACGTCTCTTTTTTCTATTTTTTTTTACATTTAACTTTTTTTTCTCTTATTTGATATCATAAATATCTTTACGCTTACATTAAATGAACTTAGTTTCGTATATTTAATAATTTTTTTTATGCATTCATAAATTTTAGCTTGATAAAGTGAGATTTTTTTTTTAATTGTTTTAAGTGAAAGCAATTAAAATGTTAAAGTTCAATAGAAGCATAGCGATCAGCAGTAAAGTTATCATTTTTTATTTTTTTTTGTTAGAGTTGCATTATGATTGCATTATTTTTGATCGAATTTTACATCTGTGGAATGCTGGGTTAACATTTATGTGTTTTATTTAAATGTCTTTGTCAATTATTTGTTTTTATTTCTTGTAACTAAAAAAAAAAAAATATTTTAACGAGATGTGACATCACAGCCTAACTAAAAAATTAAATTTAATTTGTCTTATCGTGAAATGAGTTAAAAAATATATATTTTTTTGATGTTGGTTAAATTCAAAAAATAATAAAATTGATATTAAATGTTTACACATCTGTCATTATTACTTTTGATTGTTAACTTTGAGTATTTTGCTTTCCAGAAGCAAGTCCTCCGATATTATTATTAATATTATTACTATTAAGAATTTTACCTTTTGTCTTTAATTGAGTCGTCCCATTAAATCTGACATTGATATCACTCGAACAATTGCTCAACGGATGTTCTGATGATGATGGCAATGATTCTGGCTCAGATTCTGTCTCACTTTTATTACTATTATTGCTGCTTTGACTGCTACTTGCTACTGAGGAAGATATATTCGTTCCATTACTGGGACTTAATGGCGTTGCAATACCACTATCACTGTTATTATCATTGCTACCACGCTGCTGCTGTTGTTGTTGTCTGAGTTGTTCAAAAGTGTTTTCGAAAAATGGTGATTTTTTCTTGCTGTGTGTTGTTGTGGGTGTTGGTGCATAATCGGGTGATGGTGGTTCATTTTGTTCCTCAAGCACACGTAATGCTAGTCCTAGATGACTATTAACTGAAACAGACTTTCCGATTTTTCTTTCTAAAAAAACTGGACGTCGTCTTGATTGTTGATCAATATAATTAACTTGTTGTACAATGCGTCGAATATCACCAGGCATATCAAGATCTGGATTCAAATCCTGTAAATGTGATAAGAAGCGACCCAATGTCTGAACTGTTACCTCCATACTTTGGATTTGTGCTTGTAACGTTTGAATTTGACTTTGTTGCGATTGTCTTTGTTGTTCTAAGTGGGCAAGGGTTGTTTGGGCAATTTCTAATTGATTTTCTAGATGTTGATTGTTCTCCTTCAAACGATTCAAATTTTCCATATGATGATTTTGTGATGTAATTTCCTCTTGCAATACATTATATTCCACTTGATATTCCGTTAATTTGTGTGATATGTCTGTAACAAATGCCTCTTTCAATATCAATTCCATTGTAGTTGAATCCATTTTTGGTACTGTATTTTTTAGATAATTCATTATTTCTTCGAAATTTTCACGTTTAAGTAGCTCATCTTTGTGCACAGTTAAAAGTGCTAATGCAATGCGAAAAATTGTCTCTGATGACTCGAAAAACATCAAATCAAAGACACGTGCAACAAACCCTAAGGGAAATTGTGATGAAAATACTGTGAGTATCCATGGCGCAGCATACAGAGTTGGTGAAACATCATTTTTATCCAAATGTTCGTACAACTCAGGTACAGTATCTTTAATTAAACGTGATAATTGGTAAAGTTGTAGTTGGAATTGCTTCATATCAGGCAAGTATTTTAATCGCATCTGACGACGGAACATTAAATGTTTCAACATGGCAAATGCGTCTACTTCTTCAAGCTGAAAAGAAAAATGAGTAAATTAATTGAATTTGAATTTATATGGAGACGCCTGGTAAATTATTTTTGTATCATTCAATTAAATGGAGACGACTGGTTAATTTTAATTGAAATGCAACTCACATGTAATAAAAGTATTCCACATAAAAATCCGAGTCCTTGACAATATCCAAGTTCTGGATCAAGTATTGAATATGCTTTAAGGAGGTTAAAAAGTGCAAGTTGTCCCACTCCTAGTGCTGCCTTGTAGTACTGATGATTGGGAAAAGTTCTCCCTAAATTGAAAATGACAATTAAAATCAAATTCAATGTTTTAATTCAATATTTTTTTACCCAAATCAATAAAAATTGCATGCTGATGCTCTGTAAGATTTTTAAGGAGTACATTGTACGGTGTATTATAATTCGGATATTTGTGTGTATCGATTGGGGCTGTATGTCGGTTATATTGCTCTGCTAAAAACATCCAAACTTCACCGCGAATTGCCTTAGGAACACCTGAAATTTAAATTCATTTAATATTTTCAATTAAATTTTACTTTTTTCATTTTACCATTTCGAACTGATTGCAGCATAACAATTGGATCAGGTTTTTGAGTAATCCGAGATTGTTGTTCCAGGAGATTATCCCAATGATCGGACGCCATTTTACTGCATGGTGTAATATCGTCATATTCCAATTTAATACGTTTCGTCTCATGTTCACTGTGTTCATGTTGAAGACGAGCATTTTCCTTTTCCATGCGTGATAACATGATAATTTGCTTTGCTGTGACTTTCCACAATTTTCTGTAATCTTCACTCGTTTTTTTGCGATATGGTTCATTATCTGTTATGAAAATGAAATTGAATGTCATGAAAATTTAAATGAAAAAAATCATAAAAGAAAAATTTCTTACGTCTCATGGGTGAAATAAATTCTGCTGCATTTTCATCACCTTGAAGACCTTTCGATGGAGTCACAACTCTATGTAACATTGCTTGCCGCCACGATCCTTTGTTTTGACTACGATTTTCATCTGGATTATTGCCAACTTTCATGAATCTATTGAATTTCAATGAAAATTAAAATGAAATTTATTAAAAAAATAATTTGAATTTAACTCACATATCAATCATTGGTGATTTGAGTTGTGGTGTTTCCATGTTATGCTGTCCAAAGTCACCTGAAATTTTGTTTCTTTGATTAACTTCATCCAAATTCATTCGTTTTTCGTTTGTGCTATTAATCACGGGTGCTGGTGGCAGTCCTTGCACTTCATTTTGACTTCCCTTCCTTTTAAGCAGATGATCAAAGCTACTTGTCAATGATCGTTTTGCCTTCATAAAAATCGTACTACCTCCAAGATATTGATTCAAAAACTCAGTTCGATTTTCAGCTGTATCATGGACATGTCGCTGTTGCCTTGCCTCACAGTGAGCTCTCAACAACATCATCAAAAATTGATTTTGTTCGGCAATTGTATGACCAGCCATATCATCAGCACCATTATATTTTGCCAAAATTATTGTCTGCTCATCCTCCGCTAGGGTTTCCATTCTACGAAATATTGACGATTGTATTTTCTTATCACTCAATCCCTCGATATCCTGACACAACTTGTGATACCACAACATTGGACAGTGATCACATGACAAAATCTGACTTTTTTCCTTTTGTTTTGCTTCGGAACATGTGATAAATGCTTGTGAAATTGCCGCAATTATATCATTAGCTACATTTTCCGACTGACATTTGAACACATAACCAATGTAACCGTCATTTTGCATTTCACGACAAATGATGCCAAAGTGATCGGCATTCTTTTGACCTTGAGCACAACTGGCGACATCCTTAAAGTCTTTGTAGAGAAGTACTTGCTTGCGGTCTGGACTGATTAGGCGAAGATCTGAACGTCCGATGAGAAAAACCATTGTACGATTTTGTTCAACAATCGGAATGGAGCCAATTGAAGCTGATCTGTCACGTTGCTTTGGAGGACTGTGAAAAAATTGAAAGAAAATTCATTTAACATATAAAATTTAAAAAAAAATATATAATCAAGCAGCTAATTAATCCTCTAAAGCACTAAGCAATCGTTAAATTTTCTAATTGACTAATTTTATGATGATTTTGTGCTCTTCGAGCAAAACAATGGTTGTGAAGTTAATTGAGCAAGCAACTGAAAATCATATCATAAAATGCATTTTTTTTTTAATTTTAATGTAAAATGAAATCAATGATGCAAAAAAGACATTAAAGCTCATGTCAATTTATGCACTTACTCATCTACATCATTTTCTTGAACATTTTCTTCCTTTTCATCTGAATGTTTTAAATTTTTACTATTTTTGTTGGAAGAAACTTTAAGGGGACTTTCAACTGCTACATTACTTGTCTCATCACTATTTTTATTTTTATATAAATAAATAACAACAAATTCAGGGTATTTATTTGCGTTTGTGAGTATGCATAATTCAAATTTGGGATAAAATTTCAATTAAAAAAATTACAACATCAATTCTAATTTATTTATAAAGGAATAAAATAAAAATTGAAACCTACCCAATTGAAACTGGCATCGAGTAATGACTTTGAGAACGAAGGACTGTCGGTTTATCACGTGCTTCTTCAACTTCAGCTTCCGATTCAAGATTTTCCTTATTTTCTTCAGATGTTGGTTTGTCTGTATCACATTCTTTGGTTTCGTCTACTTCATTGATGCGTTGTGATTTGGCACGCATATCATCTGAAATTTTTTGTGATGTTGAAATATTTTCCTGTGATCCTGATTCACTTTGCATGGATGCCTTTTTATATGTAAATGTTAATGTTAATTTAAAAAAAAATTCAAATCCTCAAAATTAAAATTCCTTACTTGTCTCTGCAACTCTGTCTGCATTTTAATTTTTTGTGCATCATATGCCTTAAACTTTGGCAGTGCATCATCAATGAACGTGTATGGCACGCGTTTATGTGAAACTTTTATCTTTCCAACGTACATCACCTCAAAAAATTGCGAGTTATTTGGTGAAATATCATTTAACAGTGATAAATTTGAGGATGATGCCGATGTTGGCATATTGACAGCTCCAGCTGAATTGCTCAAACCACTTGTGTAACTCTTAGATGCTGACATTCGACCCACGGTACTTGGTGACGTGTCATGGGCAGCATGTCGCATTGCTTCTGAATATTTTAAATTTGACGCGGGCGTTGAGTGCACTCCATTGTTACGCAAGGCTTTTTGGAAATTCGTATCACCGGTGCGTGGTGATGAGACAATACTTTGAGGAATATTTCCAACTGAGCCTCCAATTGTATTGTTATGCGTGTCACGCATCTGATGCATCAACTCAGTCATCTAAAAATAGAAGAAGAAAAAATAATACAATGTTAATAAATTTCACAAGCAACTGCAATATTTAATGCAAATCAGATGAAAGTTGAATGACAGCCTGTTGGAGCATGATTTATAATTACGATTACTTGTCAATATGATCATTGATTGTTACGAATCTTTGATATTATGACACAGTGATAAACGTTTCATTTTAATATAAATTTACATTTTAATGACGATGAGATTTTCTATGAAAAAAAACATTTTTAATAGGAAACAATACACAAAGGAATAAAAATAAAAATAAAATAAAACAACCGCCAGGCATTTTATCTCCCTCATATTTTCTTTTGTAATGAGACTGAAATTTCGCAAAATATTACGTTACAATGATAATAAGAAAGGAGGTGAAAATAAATGAAGGTGGATGATATTTATTATTAATTTCTTGGTTAAAATCATAATAATGAGATATAAATTTAGAATGATGGACGTTGATGATACTTTTTTGTTGTTATTTGAACAGCAAGAGCACATCTGGATTGCAAATTAAAAGATTATTAATGAAATAAGTTTATTTTCATACTTTTTTTGGCCATTATTATTCTGATGAATATTTAGGTTTCATAGAAAAAAAAATTAATTTATTACATTCTGAGCACATATGTGATGAGTTTTTATTCATTTCACGATTCTAGAACGTAAAAATGGTTTTATCTTAGATTTAGCTCCATTGAAATTTTCAATTTTTCATTTTGAATACGAGCATTAGGTTGATTAAGATTCAAATTCAGTTCAAATAACATCCCAGACAAAATCTAATACAAACAAAATTTCAAATCTTCATATTTTTGTGTACCTTTCTTGTGTTCTCTTGCTTGTATTAAGCCTATGATAGTTTCAAGCAATGTTTTTTCAATGTTATGCTTTTAAATAAAAAAGAAAATCAAATAAAATTCTGTTAAAATAAAGAAACATAAATCACAGGTGTATTTCACATCAAAAACTTTGTCTTTTATTTCATGTGCATACATTTTAAATTCTGAAAACCCTCATTTTCATTTTTTTTTATGTTTTATTTTATTTCTCATCAATGTCCTCACATATTTTACAAAAATTTTGCCAAATTGCTTCAAGTTTAACTTTTTTTTTGTTGTAAATATTAAATTACCTTACATTTCTTTTAATGCATACTTTTTTAACATGTTTAACATCCATAACAATTTGACATGTAAAATAAATTTAACATATTGATTCAATTCAATGTTAAAAGGACATGCTCTATATTTATTGTTTTTTTTTTGTCTCATTGTTTTTAGTTTGAATTTTGTGTTAAAAATGTTAAGATATGAATAAAATGTATTGAAAAAAATTGGAAGAGTTCTTGAAAATCACTCTTGCAAGTTATTGAGGAAGTTTGATAAAAAAATAAAACATATTAAAAAGATACGAAAAAAATTACATTGAAAAAGTTTTTATCGAATTTCTTGAAAAATTACGATATTGTGAGGGGTCGTGCTGTCCGTCCGTTTGTGTAAATGTCGACAATCATTGAAAAAATGTGGCCAATCATTAAAAAATGTCCTTTATCATTGAAAAACTGTCACCAATCATTGAAAAATGTCCCCAATCATTGAAAAATATCGTCATATAAAATATCGTCAATCATTGAAAAATGTCGCCAATCATTGAAAAATGTCGTTAATCATTGAAAAAACGTTGCTCGTGTATATTTTTTTGTCACCTAATTCTATTCAGTTAATCGAGTTTCATTGAAATGCACTTATCTAAATCGCTCAGTGGTAAGAATATCCCACTTTTCATATTTCCCATTGCTCATAAAATCACAAGTTTTCTTTTCAGTTTGAAGCAAAAAAAAAGTTATTTTTATATGAATAAAAAATAATATAAAAAAATTCAAATGAAAACAAAGTTCTGACCATTATTTAGGAAGTTATTAACTTCTAAAATAAACTTTTATAAAAGGTAGATGGCTAACTAAAAAGTGAAAAACAAGAAGCTTTCAAGTAAAATAAAGTATTTGAGATTAAACAAAAATTTGTTAAAAGTTGAATTTTGAAGGTGAATATTCTTAAAAATTGGTTTTCTGTTAATACCCAAAATTCAACTTTTAACAAATTTGTGTTTAATCTCAAATACTTTATTTTACTTGAAAGCTTCTTGTTTTTCACTTTTTAGTTAGCCACCTACCTTTTATAAAAGTTTATTTTAGAAGTTAATAACTTCCTAAATAATGGTCAGAACTTTGTTTTCATTTGAATTTTTTTATATATTTTTTTATTTTTTACTTTTTAGTTTTATTAAATGTTAATTTTTTTTAACAATTCTAAATTTCAAGTCGATGTGTTCACATTATAATAAGAGAATTCATGTGTATGTAAAAAAAAATTTTTTTCATGTTCGTGTTAGGTCTTTGGTGTCTTCGGCAAAGTTGTAGCTTAGGTTGAGGGGATTCTGAAAATATATTTTTTTTCCGAATTTTCCGGAAAATTCGTGGAATTTTTTTGAATTTTCACTAAAAGTTGTATGGCAACCCTATTTTTTTATATGGACACCCTAATTTTTTTTTACGCGAGCACCTCGGCCAACGAAAATAAGGCATAGTTTCAGAAGAAACTATGGGTCCTGGACGTCTCAGAAAGGCTGTGGCGACGTTTTTGCTTAGTAATTTTTTGTCAATGTGACCTAATATAAAAGTATTATAAAAATACTCTTCAAAATACAAAGGAAAATTATGCCAGTACTTCACATTGATAAAATTTTCATTTTATATGCATTGTATGAACTTTGATATTAAATATAAGTATCTTTTATGCATGTGTTATGTGTATATGACAATCAATGCAAAATACATGTAAAAGGATGTTTTTCCTATAAAATAATGTCAGAAAAGTGTTGTAGTGCCACTTTTAGTTTAAATATGCTTCATTTGTTTTCCATACATGGACAAAGTTCATACTCATGTTAATGTCTGTGTGTGTGTGTTTGTGTGTGTCTTACATGCAAAAAAGGATATACAGATAGAAATAAATCAATAATTAAAATATTAGGTTATCTAATTGAATGGAGCTTTTAAATGAAGTTTGTTATTAAATTTTACCAAATATGTTTAAGTTTAATTCAATTTATTTGGTTCTCTTGTTAACAAAGGACTCAAAGAAAATTGAATTAGTTGTATTTTTATTATTATTACAAATTTCTACAAATTTGCAAACTAAACTTTAATGTTAAAATGGATCTGTCTGTAGATCTGAGTGCTGGTTCTCTTCTGAGAGATCGTCCTTAATTAGAATATGGTATAAAAAAATGAATTTTAATTCAAGAACCTTCATTTAATTTCCATTTAATGTCATTTAAATTGCATTCAAGCTTCATGTAAAGTTTTAATTGTAAAATTACAAAAAAAAAGGATTCATTACATTGCTGATGCTGGTTTGAATGAAGGATGATAATAAAAGAAATTACAAAGAAGTTTCCCACATCAATTACACTTAATTACAAACTTTTCTATACATTTTTACTGTCTTTGAAGTAGTTTTTCATTATTTTTTATCTTATCTCATTTTTTTTCTTTAAAAACTTCTATTCATTAAATTTTTCTTTTTTTATAATTATTCATTTTGGTGTAAAAATTATTTTTTTCCACATCACACTACAATATTTTTCTATTATTTTTTTTTTTTTGCCATTAAAAAAAGTTTTTTTATAAATTAAAATTTTCTCTCATTTATTTTTCTGTGTTCGCGTTTTTTTTACAAAAAAATTTTAAAACAATGATGTTTTAGAAAATTATAAATTAAAGTAAATGTTTTTGAGAGTGTTAATAATGTTTTTTTCCTTTTAACTGCGCCCCATGATGTTGTTTTAGTGAAACTTTTATTTATGGTTGTAAAATGCATCCTAATTAAAATTAATTGTTTTGTAATTATTTTATACATTGAAAAGGACTTAAATATAACGCATTGGTCGTCATTGCTAGAAATATCGATTCTTCAAAAGCTGATGAAAAGTTTCATACGTTGAGGGATGAAACGTGTTCGACACGTGAAGTTTCCAAAAAACCACAGAAAGAACGGAATTTTTAAAATGAGAAATGTGAAACATATATTTTGAAAAACTCGGGCATTTTGAAAATTTCTGTCATTTTAAAATTTAAAAAAGATCAAAAAAATTTGAATGTTTGGACATTTTTGGTTTTTGACCGTTTTTAGGCTCTGAAGCCAAATTCCTGAGCCTAATTTCAGAGATAATGAGTTAAAGTTCATTTTAGTAAACTTCTCCATCCAACAAGACAAATCATCAATTTTTAACCGTTGTTAACGGTTTTTCAGGTTTTGGGGACTCTGGAGCTCAATCCATGAAACGAATCTCAAAACTAATGAGTTAAAAATCATCCTTATGACCTCCTTTATCCAACAAAAACACCTGATTTAGTTCCGGTGAACCATTCCAGAATATGGATGGAGAGTTCACTAAAAACCGTGGGGTTTTCAAAAACTATCGAAAATTTTTAAAATCGTAGAAATTTTAAAAATCACGGTAAACCTCTAAATTTTCGAAAAGCGCGGCATTTTCAGAAATTGAGGACATTTGGTATTCAGTACTCGCATTTCTCAGTGTGACGTGAGCTGATATTTTCATTTTCATAAATCAAAAATTCATTAGAAAACCAAAATCCTTGTTTTTTTAAGTTAAACATTTTTATAATATCCAATCATCAACACCACATAAATCCAAATACCCAAAATAATAATTTTGTCGCAATATTTATCTGTTATTTTTTTTGCGTCATTGCACACTAATTTCATTTTAAATAAATATTTTTCCATGAAATGAATTCCTTTTAATGATATCAAACCCTATTTATAATAATAATGAAAATAACTGTCACCGAAAATTATTGGTTTTATAATCAGTTTAAAAAGGTTCATTTATTCATTATTATTAATGTTTCATTTAATCAATTCAAAGCATTTTGTGTGTATTTTTAAAGGTTTTTGAAAAAGTCAAAGTACTTTGTATCCTTTTTGTGGAAAACTGTCTTTTGCTTCCAAAAAAAAGGAAAATAATATAAGGAAAGGTTCTTACAAAATGTCAAATTGATTGTGTTATTTCCGATTTTCTTTTTTTATTATTTTTCTACACAATTTTCTGGCAACAAAAGCAACCCTTGTAGTACAACATAATATTGATTGATATCGAAAATGTATATTTTTGGCTTGTGTGTGTGCTGTTTTTATTTTAAGTAGTGTGACATCAAGCCCAAAATATTTATTCATTCATTCATTGATTGACAATGTTTTGTTACACAAAAAGGCGATCAATGCAAAAGGTTGTTGATTTAAATTTTATTAGTGGGTTTGAATTTATTCAAATTATATTCAAATTAATTTCATGAAGTACGAAAAGTAACTCACATCATATATGAGGAAAATATATTCATCACAATTAACGTCATCATGCAAGAAATTTATGCTCGATAAAACACAATGTTTGATAATATTCATTATGCTCATAAAAAAAATAAATTTGTATATTCATGATATGAGTTAAGGAAATTTTGGAAGATAATTTTCTGTATTACGTCAAGAGATGATTAATAGGAGAGAGTGTTGAAAGTTATGTCAAGATGTAATTTATCGTAATTTGATGAAAAACATTAAATTGAAGATTCTTTCCAATGTAAAAAAGGGAAAACGAATAAATTGAAATCAGAATCCCAAAACCAAAACAAAACCAACAACATTAATGCTCTTTAATGAGAAACGAATAAAATTATTGGTCAACACAAAAAAAAATGACAAAACAACAAGCCACAAAACAATTATTTTAATCACTCATATGTGTGCGGTCATGACACTGAAGCACTTTTAATATTATATTGCTTCTCGTTTTCTCATTTTTTGCTCTTGTCAAGTAATTGCTTTGAATAAAAGTGCTTACATCACTTTGAGTGTATTATGACTTGATTTTTGGTCAAAATATTCGATTTAATTGAACATTGAACCTTATTTCATTTCAACATTTTATCTTGCAATATCATTCTTTAAGCTACCCTCTTAATTTAATTTAACTTGCTAATCATATAACATGACTTTTGATATTATTATTATATAAAACTTAATTAACCGTGTTAAGTTTATCCTTGAACTCTTCTCCTCAGTTATAATAATGAAGTAATTTCTACGCATTAAAAAAAATAAAATTTCATTCACGTGTTATCACTTCTAACTTAATGTCATGAGAAATGTCATCATAATATTACTTGAAATGATGCCTGATCCTTAACAGAAATTAAGTATGCGGAAATTGTAATGGAATGACATGTGAGAGTGCTGCAATAATGTCCAAAAGTCAAGAGGATTATTAACTCGATTTTGTGAATATGCCTCATGTTGTTGTTATTTTCAACCGTATTAAGCTAATTCAAAATACAAGTATCATTAAAACCTTTGCGTATGAAAATAAATTCACGTTATTTATTTGTACACTACTCGACATAAACATACTATTAATTCTGTTATGTGTTTATACATTTTTTTGCAACAGTATTTTTATAAACATTTCCCTGACACGGGATTACCATAATGCTGACGATTATTTCACATTTTCGTGTTATTTTATTCTCCATGAAAACTAAAAGTTTATCCTTAAACGTGAATGAGTGATGAAAGTGCATTTTCAGTGTAACACGATTTAAATATTTTAAGACAAAATATTAATAAAAACTTCAATGGGTAAGCAGATAAAATTTGACAACTCATTTTGCATAGATACACATATGGAAATGTCAAAAATCACTTACGTAATCATGACGGGCTAACTGGGTACGCAGTTGAAGTTTGTCAATCTCTATTTACGCACACAATTTTTCTCATTTCCGTATGAGCATCTATGCAAAATGAGCTGTCAAGTTTTATCTGCTATTCCAGTGCGTTCATAGAGCAGAATCAATTTTGACGTTTTCACATACTATACTGTGAAGTCTCTGTATGTGTTTCTATAGAAAATAAACGTCAAATAAAATTATACTAAATGGACTTTGCTAGTGAACTGTCAAACTCTTACTTGCTGACTTAGTTAGACCTCAGAGTGCTGCTTTAGAAGCTTTACTGAGTTTGAAGTGCCGAAGACTTTACGAGCAAAGACTACTCGATTTTTCCTCAAAATCAGTAAGACGTGTGGGTTAAACATTTAACCCTCAACTTGTCCTTTTTCTAAATTTAGTTCAGTTTTACCCAGTTGCAATTTTTTACCCCATTTTTAATGAGTTTTGTACAATTTAAGTGACTGAGTGAGTTAATGTTATTGACTTGACACGTGATCTTTAAATACAGGGACTAAAAAGTCCCCGGGCTAGATGAAGGTTAACCTTGCAAACGCCAAGTAGGCGCTTAGCAAAGGACTCTATTTGCCAAATTAATATTTCATCTCGACCCAGTGCACATTGTTTTCAATTCACACTAATATTTTTAAGATTAATGGAGTTGTTACCTCAAAAATGTCTTAAAATGACAACCAAAATGGTCTTAAAAGCGCATTTTCATTTAAAAGTTTTTTTAAAAAATGGATAAAAAGGATTTACTTGTACACATCTGACTTTATTTTTTATGCAAATATTATTAAAAAAAACGTAACTCTATTATAATGTATTATAAAAATGAAGAAAAGTAACTGATATGAAATGAAAAAAAATATACATAAACACTTAAAATAAATTGTAACGGAAATTCCATGCTGGGATTGTAACACATTCAAAAAGAAATCTGATTTTATTCGATTTAATTTAATTCAATTTTTGTCATTGTTATGCTTATATTTATTTATTTTTTTTGACATCAAGTTAAGCCACTACCCTTTTTAAATGTGAAAATAAATCAAGAAAAAAAAAAGTTTTTAACAGTTTTCATTTCAATTTAAATGCAAAAGTTAATTTATTTATAAATGACATTAAAAAGCCACAAATTGTTATAAATTAAATTTATTTTTGTGGTGTATTTTCAATATTGATTAGAAAACTTTTTAACTTTCAAATTTAAATTCTAAAAATTTTAAATTTTAAATTAAATGTCATTCAGGTCTGCATTTCTCTTTTTCCCTATTTTTGCAATGAAGTGCCAAAAAATAATAAAAATTTAATTACAATCCATTTTTTTTTAATGTACTTCTTTAAAGTATAAGTTCCTGATCTGGGTCAAATTAAGACACACATTTTTCATTTTGACACATCACGTTTATCTATCCTTCGTATTCTGTGTACATGTAAAAAAACGAATTATAACAAAAAAAACTTTAATATGGAGCAATGTTTCAAGTTTTTTTTTCCTTTTATTATTCCCTTTGCATGAATTCATACTTGTTTTTCTTTTTTTTAAATTATTCCATTTAAACGTGTTCAAGTGGATAATGAATTTTTAAATAAAAAAAAAATATTCTCTTTTCAAATCCTTTCTATGGTTTCATATAAATATTGTTTGTTGTGTAAAAGTTCTTGATTATTTCACACAAATAATACAATAATAAGGACTCTTATTCAAATTTATTGTGAAATAAAATACTTTTTCTTGTTTTTTTTATTCACAATTCATCATACATTTACGAGTTAAGTGGTGTGGTACTTGAAAATATTCGAAAGGAAATATTTTTCATTGAAATTGTCAAACAATGAAATTTTACCACATAGAAAATGAATGGGAGTGAGGAATTCAATGAAAATTGATATGAAAATAACTTTTGGCATTGTTAATGTTTTTTTTTGGAAAATTTTTAAATGAAAATTAAAATGAAATGAATTTTGAGAACTCAAACAATGACTATGAGAGGCTTGTTGTAAATTTTAATCTAAAAAATTGAATTTGCTAGTTCTGAGATTTTCGCAGCAACTTTTTTAGTTCAGTTTTATAGAAGGGCTGGACTCAGGCTGTTATTCGGGCTCAAGGTTCATACCATCGTCGTGAAAAGGCCTTTTTTTATTCTCTCAATAGGTCACTTAAAAAAATGAATCAAAAATTTGTCAAAGCAGGGGGAAATATAAAAAAAATAAAAATTCTGTCAAAGGAAATTCCACTTTATCATCAAATCGCTTAGGTCGTGCATAAAAGACACAAAGCCTATGCTTATACACACGCAAAGTGTCTTTTATGCACAAAGCGAGCGATATTCATATCATATGACTAATCATAACAAGAGACAAGGCGTCTCCATTTATCTGATTGTGAATTTTCATTAATCATTTGAAATTAAATTTTACTTTCAAAGTACATCAACCTCATTTTTATCTTTTAAAACGTGATTACAATTGACAATCTGATAAAATTTCAATGTTAAACGTCACATCGAATTTTGTAACAAAAAAAAAAATTAAAATAAAATCATATCTTATCAAAGTGATATCAGTTAAACCTGATAATTTGATTATCATTGAATTTGATTCCAAGCCATCAGTTTTAGTCGTAATTTGATACTCAATTAAATAATAGTGATAATTTGAATTGAAATTTTGTACGAATTTCATAGCATAAAATGGGAATATTCGAAAAAATACCCAGAGTTTCAACCTGTTGTTGTGGTTTTGATCTAGAAATTGGTGTTTACTTCTTGGCACTTTGGCAACTAACTTATGGAGTTTTATACATTTTCCTGACATTGAATCACCTTGACCCAGAAATTCCCGAATTGATGGAATTCAATAATAGCAATACAGAAAGTTTGTGATATTAAATTTCAATTTAAGTCGCTTTTTCTTAATTTTCATGTAATTATTTTACAGTTTATGATGAGTACGATGATGTAAGTGAGGAAAACGTTTATGAAGTGAGTAGTAGCAGCTTGTATTGGCATTTAACTTTTGATGGTTTAGTAATTGTATTTGCATTGATATTATTTTATGGTTTAATTAGGGTAAGTAATTTTTTTTCATGAATCTTGAAAATAAATTCATTTTATTCAATTTTTTTTTTTAATTTCAGAGAAGCACTTTAGCAATTAAAGTTTACATAATCTGTGAATTTGTTATGACCTCGTTTTCGGCTTTTCATTTCATACTCATTCTAATGTTACATTTTTTGGGACATCCAAAACTGGAAAATATGTCCAAATTTGTCCTTGTAATAGAGACAACGAGACAACTGATCATAGTTCCATTGACAGCTTATTGTCTTATTTGCTGTAATTCCTTTATTCAAGAATTAAAACATCAACAAGAACGAGAGGGACGAGATCAGTCAACAGTCGATTACCAGCCAATGTCAAATGAGGAATATGATTTACATACAATTTGATTGAAAACTTGAATTTTGAAAATTATGATTGATTTAACCCATTAAAGGCAATCGGTCGATTTTCCGGCTAGTAACTTTTTGGCTCTAAACATTAAATGTAAATTTCATGAATGGCGTTAACTTTGAATTTCATCATAAATTTAAATTATATCAATATTTATTTATTATTCAATTATTTTTTTTTCTCTTTTATCTCATTTTGTATACAAATATTGAGTATGCATGTGTATGAAATTCATTCATTCATTCATGAAATAAAAATAAACAAATTTATTCAAAACAAAGCAAAAAAATTGTATTCTCACTTTTTAATCGTACAAATGTATGTTTGTTTGTTTTTTAACGAGTTAGCACGATGTATCGTCGAATTGCCTTAGAACTTAAAAATAGAATCGAAAAAAAACATTGTCTCATAATTTGCTACACATTTTTATTTTATTATAAGAGCGTTTATATTTGAAAATAAAAAGAGATGATATATTTTTAGGGTTTCACAATCAGTTTCTATTCGAATCATATGGAATGGAAATTATCATTGAATCTCTGTGTCACTCTGCAAAAAAATTAAAAGAAAAATAAGAAAATCCACAACATATTTACATGGCAAAATGAAAATTAAAGGGACTTGCAGAGGAAATTTAAGTGGAATTGAGTAACTTATGAAAGAAAATGTTCGTCTGAATGAATTTAAGCTTCAATTGAAGTGCCAAAATGAGAAACGATATGGTGAAAAGCTCTTCGGACCATCCATACACCAAAAACTGGTACGTACAAGCTGGAGCCAAGTCCTGAAAGGTCGAAAATGATGAAATCAAATATTTTTTGACTCAGAAGAGAATAAATATTGATAAAGTTCGGTATTTAAGCTAACCAGAATTATCAATTTTAGCTCCATACTGGCTTTAACTGGAAAATATGAGCCATTTTTTACATCAATGCCCTCTAAATCTCTCATAATGAATATAAGTGATTATGTTTTGCTTCTCACATTGAGTTCCCTTTAAATTTTCATGCTCTTTTTCATTTTACTGTGTATGAGAAACAAAACTAATAATAATAATAACAATTTTGAACTATTTTTATCACATCTTTCCACTCTTTTCTAGTATTATTGAGACATTTGCACTCGCAAGATGTTCCACTTATATTAAAAACGTTATTTATTTTTATGTAATTCTTGTGACCGATTAAATAAAAAAAATAATAAAAAATGGGAAACTGTCGCATTATTCCCCATCTCTCCAGATGCTGCTTTTGCAACAGCCTCCGAAGTGGCTTAATCGGCCTCGGCAAAATCATGATGTTGTTTAGTTTTATAACATTAGCGTTACAATTATACGCGCTTGAACCAACAAAAAAAGTCATTCGCCGAGTCGAACGGGAAACTGAATTGATTTGTATGAAATTTGAATCACTTTTAATTTCAAGATGAAAATTCATTTTCATTTAATTTCAGATTTAAAATACTTAAGAAATGATTACATTTTGATTTTGACACACATTTTATTCCTTTTCCTTGGATTAATTATATTGAGAGGTGCAAAAACGGTGAGTAACGATTTAAAATGATGACATTTCTCATTAATGTGTATTTTTTTTAAATTAATTTTATTTTAATTTCAATTCATAAAGCAAAACAAATGTTTGTTGGTTATTTTCGCATTGTGTGAATTTTTGCTCACAATTATCTTTGCGACATGTGCCGGATATTTGGCTCTCGGAATTGATGATGTTTATGGTTCAATTGACTTGCATAAATTGGTAATTCCAACTGGACTTTTTACTGTAACAACAATTTTTGGTGTACTTTCGTTGTATTTTGCCGTTGTAACGAGATCATATTTGAGAGAGATACATTGGGAAAATGAGCGTGAAGTTAACACAAAAAAATATAGATTTTATTAAAGTGTTTATTTTATTTTATTATTAATTATCTTACAATGTGCATTAATTAATTTTTATGTGAAACATTTTATATGAGATAATTTTTTCTTTTTGTAAACTATGAAATTGTGAAAACGTGTTTTATTTTAATTTTAATGTGTCATGCTAAGAATCGTGCACGATGGGGTGCATTGAAAAGAAGAAAATTTGGAATTTTTATTTTGATTTTACAGATATGACCTTCAAAATGCACCGTGTTGAAGTATCCTACGAATTAGAAGAAATTCCTACGAATTTTTAAGGCGTCGCCTTAAATAAATTTGCCTTAAAATATTCCCTTTGGGTTCGGCCGTCTCTAGTCTTTTGTTTTCTAGTTTTTTTTCGTAGAAATCTTGCCAATCGCTAAAAAATAAAAATATCTGGACAGTTTTATCGTTTCACATCGATAAGACAAATTTTTCATGGACGTAAATGGAAAATGACTCAAATTGAACTATGAATGGAAAAAATGACAATAACGTGCGGCCGTATCTTCTTTTTTGTCTTCCACTAAAATCATGCCAATCGCTACAAAATGAAATATCTACACAGCTTTATCGCTAACGTTGGCATGATTTCTACAAAAAAATAGTGAAAACAAAAAAGTTGAAACGGCCGAACAAAAAGGGGAAATTTTAAGGGAAATTTATTTAAGACTTTGCCTTAAAAATCGTAGGAATTTCCACTAATTCGTAGGAAACTTCAACACAGTTCAAAATACTGTCAAAAAATGACTTTGATTCAAGTAAGTGAAAATTCTTAATCCGTCTCTGCTCACGAGATCAGTCGAAAAACAGGACTGGGTCAAAAAACGCTCAAATTTATATCAAAATCTCGGAAAATCACGTTAAATGAATCGTTCGCATTATTATTTGATGATTTAATTTGAAATAAAATTTTCCAACACACGATTCATGGCGCGCAAAAGTGATCTAAATTGATAGGAATCATTTTGCAATTAAACTGTCAACCATTCAAAATATTAATCAAGTTAATTATTGTTTATTCATCCAATAAACTGATTATGAATGATGTTTATGTAAACAATTTCTAATCATTCGATGAGTGTTTTTTTTTTCTAGAAGAGAAAAATAAAGGATGGTCAACATAATTTTACATTTATTTACCTATAATTTTTTTCTACTTCAATATTCATTACAGAATTATTAATTTTATAAGTGTATATTCAGAGAGAATCGCACTTTTTTTCCACATAATATCGTATGAAATCAATTATTTAAATTATTTTTTGTGTTCAGTCTTTATCCAAACTTGAAATTGTTAACATCTCACAGATTCTCGTATTTTCAAACAAAATATTTTTCTTCTTATTAGTGGTACAATATGCAAGTCGTTATATTAAACGTTTATTTGATTTTCCATGTATTTACATGTAAAATATTAATAATAACGTGCTTAAACAAACATACAATGACGCAGAATTCTTTAATGTTTTTGTCGAAGGAAGGAGATAATTTTGAATCAAGATACGATTCACAAAAAATAATCATAAGAAGATGTTGCTCTGAAACTGAAACCTTGCAAAAAGATACTAAAAGTAGCAAGTATTCCTGTATAGAAAAGGAAGAAAATGGAACAAGACTGGATTTCATTGAAATAAGTGAGTCCCTTATCGGAATACCAGAGTGTAAACTTCAAACTAAACATGAAAAATGTGTGGATATGTTAAATAATCGTGCTGTTGAAGTATTTTGTGCTCACAGTACGATCGCTGGTAAAATTTTATACGTTTTATCACATCGTCCATTAGCCATAATGAGCAAATGCTGTTCTGGAAATGAAATTTATGATAGTGCACATCAAAAATGTGTCACCCATGAAAATGGAACGTACTTAAACAAAAAATATTTCAATCAATTCAAAGCCCATAAAGGTCACATCGTAATTGCAAATGAAACTTTTCCCATAACACCACAAAATCAAATCATTGTGCAATACAATTTCAATATTAATGATACAAATTTTCCATTTCAACAAGAATTCATGACACATCTAACTCCCGAACTCAAATCTCATGATTATTGTATTGATTTGACAATGAATCACAATGAATTTCAATGGATGCTACAAGTTTCCAAATCAAAAGATATCTGTAATTCAATTCCATGTATAAGAAAATGTTGCTTGGTAGGAGAACAAATTAAAATAATAAATGGTTCGTCTCAATGTGCCCCATACAAGGGAAGTATCAAACCAAAGTTTTACAACATTCAAAATTGGTATTCATCGAAACAGATAATTGAAGAAAAGGATGTTGATGGTAAGATTTGATTAAATTTATAACAAAATTATAAATTGCTTTATTATTAGTTTTGTGATGTGACTTTTAGTCTTGGGTAAATATTTATATTGTTTGTCTTTTGAATGTTTATGTCAAACCTTTTTTTGATAACATATGGGAAACAAATTTAATTTTGAAATTATTTTAAACTTCAAAAGAAACTTTTGAAGACTTTTTTTGGTGAGATTTGAAATTAAAATAATTTTCGATCTAAAATTACGGCCTTTGATTGTCTATGTCTCGCAAATTGAGCTCGCAACAGGGGGTAGTCAGGTCGCTTGCCAAGAAAAAAAACCAATATGCTGTTTGGCGAATTTGGTATTTGGTTAATATGGATTTTGACGAATTTGGCATTTGGCTGTTTTGGCATTTAGAGTTTCAATTTGGCGTGACCTGACTACTCCCTGGCTCGCAATTATTATAGTGTAGAGCTCTGGTGCGTTCTCATCTTACCGGGTTAAGTGCAATTGTATCAAAATGTTACTACGAACAGAGACGGACTTACGAGAGTGGACGATTGGATTAAGGGCCCCTTAATTTTGGCGCTTGCGGAGTGAGTGCGTGGTTAGATTTGCATTTTTGGTCGATTTGAAAAAAAAGCTTTATCAAAATTGAAATTTAACTTTTTAGTAGCCCCCCAAAAGCGCTAAGTAAAACTTCCCGTTAACGAGATAATTCGCCATAACGAAAATTTGCATTCCGTCCCTGCCTTCCATCAAAACGTTCAGTTATCATCGAAATATTAAAAAAATTTAATTACAATAACGAATGAGAAACAATCTGTGAAACAAAATCTTACATCTGCTCCAAACATTGTTTTTATTTACAGTCTATGGAATAAGACAACAAAAAAATTGTAAAAAATATATTCTGGATCCCTTCTTTACATTCGAAGACATTCATTACATCGATTACAAAACTGGAAATTTATTTGTAAACGCTTCATTGAAACCATTCAAACATGATGAGTATTGTCTGGAAATTGTAGGAGATGTAATCGAGACATTCATTTGTCAACAAGACGAATCAAATGAAACAAATTATTACAAGGCTGTTGCACTAATGTTATCTATCATCGGATTTGCATTAACACTCATTGTTTACATTTTATTTCCAAAGGTATTATTTTTTATAATTTTTATCTAATTTTTATTGATATTTAATATTTTATATTGTAATTTTTATCAGCTTCATGGAAATATACATGGAAAAATTGTAATGTGCTATGACATTTCATTTTTATTTGCATACACATCACTCCTGATCATTCAATTCATTTACGCTAATACAAAATATTGTAAAATTATAGGTAAAATTTAATTTTCATTGCAATCAAGTTAATAACTTTCACATTTAATAGCATATCTGACCTACTTCAATTTCATCACCGGCTTCATTTGGACGAATATCATGTGTTTTGATATTTGGCTCACAATTGTGTAAGTAAAATGATAAAATGAAATTAATAATTAATTAATAAAATTATTTAAATTCAATAGCAAAGGTGCATCAAGGAGTTCAAAACGATTAATTTTTTATATTGGGTATTCGATCACCTTGTCCGGTGCCTCATTGATGATTTTGTGTCTAGCACAACACACCGAATTGATGCCTTATTATCTGAGACCTGATTTCGGGGAAACAAAATGCTGGTTTAATGGTAACAATTGAATTGAATTTAAAATAAAATGAATCTGAAATTACAACTTTTTCAATGTAGATCGTGACACGATGATCCTTGGAACGTATTTCCTTTTTCCATTGGGATTGATTATTTTAGTCAACTCTGTATTTTTCATCCTTACAATAATTCATTGTAATAAAGTTAAACGTGAAATTACCCGTGCCCAAAGAACGAGTGTTAGAGAGAAGAAAAAACGGCTATTTCAAGCTAATAAGGCGATGTAAGATTAAATTTCAACTTTAACTTTGCATTAAAAACAATTTTTTTCAATTTAATTTCAGCATTTCAATGAATTTAAAACTATTTATCGTAATGGGAATGTCTTGGATCCTCGAAGTAATCTCGGCGTTAGACTCAAAACGTATAATTTATTATATAACTGACACATTTAATGCATTGCTCGGTGTCTTCATTTTCATAATTTTTGTGTGCAAAGGACGTGTATTGCAATTAATCAAAAAGCGCTTAGGTAATATGTGATTACATTTAAAAAAAATAAAAAAAAATGAATCGTTAACATTTAAAGGGATACAAGAGGAGCCTGTTCAAATAACGAGAACCACAAGTGCATCAGCCAAAAGAACGCATTTAATTGACACAAAAGCAACGAAACCCCTTCAAGTACAAGTCGTTGAATGCAAAAGTGCTGAAGAGTAAAAAGTTTGATGTTTAATGTGCATAAAATTAAATTTATAAAGTTTTGTATTATAACTTGGCAGTGCATTTAAAACTAGCTATAAACAAAAAAAAATTGATGTACATTTAATCCGTTAAACATCCTTTTTTATTTTAATGAGAAAAGTTTTTTCATTTTCACATAGATTAAAGGTTTTTTTCTAACAAAATGTTCAATTAAACATTGAAATTAAATGACAATCAAATAACTTTTCACTTAACTTAACTATTTTTAATCATCATCATGACGATCATTTGCACATAATTGTAGTCGGATGGAAAATATGCCAAGAAGCATTCATTAAAATTAAATAATAATCAGAATAAATGTTTCGAGCAATGACGAAAGTAATATGCTATTTATTACTCAGCACAAAAAAAAAATTCTATAGTTGTTAATTGTGTTGTGATGTTATTTCAAATGTAAAAATGACTGTCATTTATTATTTGGTACGTTTTATCATCATCATGATCATTATTTTTAGTATTATTGTTATTTAATATGAAAATATGTTCAAATGCCAAGAATGAATGAAGTTTGCTCTGTTGCTCATTTTCGTTTTTAATTGTAACAGACGGCTCGTCCACGGTCATCCTTAAGCATCAGGGGCGGATTGAAAATTATTAAAGGCCTTTTGAAATTTAAGCTAAACTTAACTTTTACAAGACGATCGACTGTGGTTTTTCTGGCATTTACCAGATTGCCCGTCTGTCAACCCGCCACTGCTTAGCATCAGAGTGAGCAATTGTAGCAAGTTCAAGCTTTTTTGTGTGCTATAAAGAGCAGCTCATGAGAGTTGTTTTGGGATTGGGATTCAGTCAAAGTAAAAAATAGTCAAAAAACCGTTACATTTTTCAATTTTCCTAATTTTTTAAAATATTCAAATTTATTTTCCGTTATTTCCATGCTCGAAGTTTTTCAAATGAATTCAATTCCATCAAAATGCACTTAGCCAAACTCTTTAGTGGTACAAACTTTTCATTTTTATTATTATGAATTTAATACAAAACAAAAAAACAAAACTTTTTTTCCTTGTATTGGCTTGAATTGTTGTGAGATAATTAAAATGTCGGAATTCCGAAAACATGAAGATGAAGAGAGAAAAAAAACAAATTTGAATAATTTTCATCATTATTTTTATTATTATAACTATTTTGGGGTATTAAATCATGCAAATTAGAAAAATAAAATAAGCACAAAAAAAATGTATACATACATTTTTTCGAGTTTCCAATGTTGATGCATCACTGTATGATGTGACAAGGAATTTTGGGTGGTGTAGTGGCATTGTAAACATTTTTTTTAATCAATTCCTTTAATTTTTATTTTTTCTTTAAATTTTTTGTTATAATAAATTAAAATTGTTTTTTTTGTCGTATAATTTTCCTTATTTGTATTTTAATGAAATTGTTACCTCAATTTTGGATTCAAGTTCATTACAATTGAAATTAGTTCATTTCGTTGTATGGCATTTCATTTCATTCAATTTAGGTTTAATTAAAATTTTAAATTGACACTGGGTGTAAATTAACTTGAATGTACTGTGTCTGTGAATATTGTTGAACATGAATTGAATTCTATTGTTTATGGATTTTAATTTAAATTGGAAAGTATTGAATTAATTTTGTTTCCTTTGAGTTGAAAACGGCTCTTAAACCACCTCGCAGTGCTAATCAAATATGTCAAAAAATGCATTACGAAAAGGGTTCCATTGTAAAAATCAACCTTCAAATCATAAATTTCACTCAACTTATTATTCAATTTCACCGCACCTGCCTTCAATCAATTCAAATAAGTTTCAATTCAATTCAAAAAAGCCAAGTAAAATTGATATCTATTATAAATTCCAATCCATTCATTGTCAGTAAACCAATAAACCAAAATTTATGTTTATTTTTATTTATATTTGAAATCAATAATTTTTTTTTCAATCAAGTGATAACATTTAATGCCTCACTTATAAAATGAGTGTGGTGGAAAGAGTAATAAATTTGTATTAAAACCACTGTACAAATTGATAAGTATTGACAGTCTATGACGTTTGTTTGTTTTCTCATTCTCTTTCCATTTAAAAAAAATACCAATAAATATTTCACTTACATTTTCATAGCCATGAAATGAAAATGAATGAAAAAAAATTTATATGAAAAAAGGAAGAACACCATCAGGAAGAATTATAACAATTTCCAGGAAGTGTTGCATATTTTTTGTTTCATTGTATATGAGAAATTTATTTCACTATTTGATTGTATTTTAGGCTTTTAAAATTCAGAACAAACACATCAGAGTTCGTCTTTTGCGTAAATTAAGATAGATGACAGATTGTAGAATATTCGTTCTGAGGTCATCTAACTTAACTTAAAAAGATATGAAAAAAAAATGTAGAACAGAGAGACATTGTACAAAAATTTTACATGTGTTCTCTGCCAAAATTAAGCCAATATAACGCATTTATATGAAAATAAAAACACTCTAACATGAATATGAGAAAGTTTGTTCCTCGTATAACAAAATAATTTATTTAAATTTATATATTTTTTTTTATGATTTTGCTTTTTTTTTAATAACACAAAAAGCTTAAGAGTCTGTGTGACGCCAATCGGTATCATTGAATGGGAAATGGTGTTAAAAAAATGAGTCGAAATTTGATTGAAGACATGAAAAAATTAAGAGTAAATGATTGTTCTCACAAAAAAAACAACAATTAAGAGCGTGAAAGTAAATCTTTGCCAATTATTTTTTTTTTGTCACAAACATCAATGATGCTTCTAAAATAGTGTATTATTTAATCCATGTCTACAGATATTGAATGGTCACTCATGAAATGAATGATCAATCAATATGATTTTTCTTGAAAAAATTAAGACATTTTTTCTTCAATGAAATTCTGACTATGATGGAATCAATCCTGACTGGAAAATGTAGACTAATGACTCTGAGAGGCTCCCAAGCGTGACATATATTAAGACAAACGATTAACTGACATGAAAAAGGTGATAACAGGTCATCAAATGTCATTTTCATAACAATTCACTGTCACTGTATCAAAATTAAAATTAAAACAAAAAAAAACTTTTCAAACATATGTATACAGAGACATATCATATAAAATAAACACATTCATATTAAATATCAGATTAAAAGAAAAAAATTGTATAAAAGTTATTGAAAATATAGGTTAATTATACATTAGCGTGATGTGCCTCTTTACATATACAAATAGTTTATCAAGTGCATCGACTATTTTTATACAAACACAAACACACACATCGACTTCATAACATTGATGCACAGCACATACACTTTTATTTTTTTTTCTCTGGTAACACAAATAAATCACCTGTTTTCAATTCTTTCACATTTAAAATGAAATTTTACTGTTTTCTATTTCATTTTTTCCTTTTTGTAAAATGTAATGTAAAATCCATTATTATGTTGATTCATATCATTGTTTTGTAAATTAATATGATGGAGTTTAATTGTAGTGTGTTGATGACGACCGGTATTAAAACATCAATTACAGTGAAAAAGAAAATGAATTTCATACCAAATTAAACACAATTAAAAGAAAAAATTAAATAAAATACATTAGAAAATTTTTTTACAGAAGTTTTATCACAGTACAAAGTTGAAATGAAAGAAAAACTGTAATTTTATCATTATTTTATTTTCTGCTAAATTAATTTAAATTCAATTTGTTATCCTTTATTCTGGTTGATTTAATACAAAAAGGAATGGATTTAGAGCTTAATAGGGCAAATTTGAAGTTTTATTGCAATTTCACGGTTTGGATGATCGATTTTTTTTTAGAATAGGCAGAAATCGTTGAATTTTGAAAATTTTCAGAAATTCTGAGTGAGTCACACCCCAAACACGGTCCTTTTATTTAAATGTCTCACTGGGAGTTTACAGGATTGTAATTTTAATGTTTTACTTGGTAACTTAGAAAATTCAAGGACTTTTGGTCACCCTGACAGACTTCATGTACCACTATTGGCAGTTTTTCGATGCATTTCAATTTCAAATTCAAATTAATCATTTCAGTGTCCACCAACATCACTTCAATATTTTTCAATTTCACATTGTAAGTCTAAATAAAATACAAACATTGTTATACAAAATTGTTTAGACTACAGATTTGTTTTTTCCTCGTATCATCACTTTTTCACTTCTAATGATTACGAGCGAACATGATATTCATTTTAATTATAAAAAATAAATTATTTACTTTTTTTTCTGTATCCACTTTCAAACTGTCTTGCTTTTAATTGTTATTATTATTGCATTTTTTATCATTTTAACTTTATTTTATTTTATCGATCCAATCGATAAAAAAAATACATAATAATTTAATTTCAGTCTTTGTATTTCAATGCGTTAAGACAATGAAGTGTGATTTTGATCATAAAATAAATTGAATTGTGTCTATTTATTAAATTTAACACTTTTTCAATATTTTTTTTAAATTTTTTTTATTATTATTATTGTTATGACGCAAATATTTGTTTTAAGAATCAACACGACGACGACAAATATTCAACTAAAGTTAATTTTACATTTTGATCCAATTGTGATTCAAAATGAACGAGATAGGCATGGTAATTTACAGAAGATGATGAGCGAGAGTGTCAGTTGAGTGAAAAGAAACGATTTTTTTTATGTGTTTGTCTCGACGAAAATGAATCTTGAGAGTATTTATCACATTTCATGTATGTGAGTGTTACTTAAAGTTTTTTTAAAAGATTACTTTGAATTTCCAAGAGGTTAATGAGATCAAACAAAAAAGTAATTGTTCACAATTGAGTTAAGCTATAAAATGTACGTAAATTGCATTTTAAAGCAGTAATTTCAAGTTCACGCGAATGACAATGTCAATGTGTGACACTTTTTTATGAATAAAATTAGAATTTGAGATAAAAAACCAGGAGGCTCCATTAAAGTAAAACAATAGCAAAACATTGTATTGTTTTTATTTTACTACGAACGTTAGAATTTGAATTTGAATATTTTATCATCATTTATTTAACATGACTGAATTATATTCTCTAAAACAACAATCTATTCAATTGATCGTTTGCGCGTACAAGTGGGAAAAAAATAAAGCCTTTTTTTAATTTTTTTTGTACAGTAACATTTTGTTTATCTCTTGTCTGTATAAACTTTTTTCATATTGAATATAAATAAAAATGAGGAAATTTAAAAAGTGCATTTTAATTCATTGAAAAAAAAATTTCTGAATCTCTCAAGGAAATGAGCGGAAATCTCAAATGACGAAACGATTCGCAGACGGTTCCCATTAGAGCATTTTCTCCATTAAAATTCACATTTAAACAAAAAAGTATCATTAAATCTGAATATGTGACAATATTTAATTTGCCTCAATATAATCTGTTCAACAAGTGTGATAACATGTGTGTTTGTTTTCACAATATGTTTATTTTTTTGCTTTAGAAATGTAAACCGAAACAACGCAATTCACTGGAGTTTTTTCATGATATTGATACTAAAACGATGAATAAAAAGATTTGTTGAGCAAACAAATAATGAAAAAAAACTTTTAATGCATATTTAATTTTCATCTGTGCATGATTCTGATTGTTTATTTTTTTCTCATATTATGTTAAGCTGGAAATTGATGAATTGTGAGTTGAAATTGAATTTTTGTACAGCATTTCAAGTGCTAATTTTATTTTTACATAATATATGCGTCGTTAGTACTTGATAATAACAATAATATTTGAACAAGTTAATCAAAAGTAAACATAACTTGAGATTTATGAATATAAAATGTAAGCAAGTGAACAGTCAAACATTCAAACAATCACTGAGAAATTTCAAAATTGTTGAAAAATGAAGATTTTTAACGATTGAGTGGTTAAAAAAATGCATTTCAATGGAATTTGACTCCTGCTAAACTTTAAAAATTTGAAAAAAAATTTAAGCTTTGAAAATTTCTTATTTTCAAAAATTCTCGAAATACAACACAAAATATTGTGACCCATTTTCCTGACATTTGCCTTCAATTTTATTTCAATCAGATCAAAAAATATCCGCACTTTCATCTGATTGCAGCCTTCCAATCAAATACATATCAATTTCAAATCAATTGAATAATGTCTTTCATTTAAATGACAAAAAAAAGGAATATTAGAAATCAAGACACGTGCTTTCATGTTTTTTTAAGCAACCATAAGCAGGTGTTACGATTTAAATTATATCTTCAGCAAAAAAATATCCTTAAGTCATGTTTATGCAATCAATTTGATATTCGAAGAGCAAAAATTAAATCGAGATATCTCATATTTTGTCATCAAAACCAATAACATGATCATAAATTATTAGAATAAAATTAAATTTATAAGAAAAACAAAATTTTACAGATTCATATTCAAATTCACTCTCATTTTTTATATTTAAGTTATCGAAACTCGTTATCTTGAGGAATATTTTTTGCGATGTAAAAATTTCATACAATTTAACAATTTTATCTCATCATCCGATAAAAACATGTAAAATTTTGATGCAAATAAGTTGGATTGTTGATTCACGTTTAAGATATAAATCTTTCAAGGAAATTTTTTTTTCTCCTCTCTTTTGTTGATGGAAATTTATAGGTTTTCCTCTTTGTATTCTGTGAAATGGGAAGCATAAAAAGATAAGGGAAAAATTGTCTATGAATGAAAATACAAGGAAAATGCTCATGATTACAACATAATAACATTAACTGAAGAAAAGAAAAAGGAAAATCATCTGATTGTGCGTGCATTGTGGAAATTAAACAATTTTTTCGGTTATCAGGGGTTAGGTCAAAGTCAAGAGTATGAATATATTATGACCCTGTTATGATAATGGAGTTCATTTAACGTGAATTTTTCATCGTCACTCTGAGCAGTTTCTAATCAATGTTAAGAAAAAAATGTAAAATCGTGTCCTTAACTCACTTCATTAATGATATCAATAAATATAAGAAGAAGAAGATAAAACTGAATCAAACACGCGTAAAATGAATTATTTTATTGCTCTTCAACATATAAAATTGTACGTTAAATCGACTATTGCCAGTTGTTAACTCACTCACAGCTCATAAATACCGAATTTATTATTTACTTGACAAAGACAGAGAATTGTAATAAAAAAAATTGTTTTGTTTGTGTATGACATTTTTTTTTTTGTACAAATAATGAAAGTCAAACATAAAAAGAAGGAATGTTTTTTTTTGCTTTAAGGCAATTATTTGACTCTATTAGTTATGTTTACTTCTCATTTTTTTCTCTTCTAACTTAATTATCATTATTATTATTTAACTTGATTATGTTTACTTTTCTCATCACATTAAATCATGTATGACCTTGAACTAAAACGTTTGAATTTAATTTTAACCCAGATAAGGCGGTATATTTTGCCATTTTTAATAAAAAATATTCTAAAGGTTCATTTTGGACAGCTTTTGATACTGTTCATTAATCAAAAGTATAATTTCAAATGACTTGAAATCAAGATTGCTTGTCCTGCTCGAAGGTTTTTTTGCTTGTTTAAAAGGAGCCTTTTCTTTAAAAATATGTTCGCATTGAAATTTTCTTCAAACGATTATCACTGTTAAACGAAATTTCAATTCCATCTATTTTTTTTTACTTTAATATCAATTAAGGTGTAAAAATTAATCTTCTATCTGTCAATTTTTCTCTATTTGACATTTTTTATTACGTTTTTCGTTGTTTTATAAAGGAAAACTTTTTAAAAACTCAAAAAAAAAAGATAAATGTTCAAATTTAATAAAGCTTGAAATGGAATTGTGAAATAAGATAAGATAAAGGTCTCATGAGATTTTATCTTCATTCATACATTCACTTACATGTATGAAATAAATTTAATAATACAAACAAATAAAGTTAAAAAAGAAAGAAATGTAAGTTTTACAAAAGTTAATAAATAAATTATAAGAGAATGAGTGTTTATTTTACAAAAGAATCAAAATAACACTGAATTAAATCAATATAAAAAAAATTCAATCAACTTTAAAGGAAAAGAAAAAAAAAAACCTTTTTCCATTAAAAAGTATTTTCTCTCCATTTCCACCATGAATAATGTAAAATGTATTTGCAAGGAAGTGGAATCGAAACGTAAACAATTTTAAACACTCAATTTAATAAGAAATGTAAGAAGAAATAAAAACACAGAAATTTTATCGTTACAGTATTAAATATCACTTCGCTTATATGATATCGAAGAAAGTTAAATAATAATAAAAAAAAATCATATAATAAAATGAACTCACCTCTTCAACAGAATCACTTTCAAATAAATGAATGTGAAGCAATGGATCACGTGGATTCTTCAACAAATAAACCATACCATTTTCTGGCCCATATATTTCTGCAATTTGATTTGATTGTGAATCTGATGATGTGGAATTATTACTGCGAGAATTGATGCTATTTGACTTATTTGGTACAATAAATTCAAAATTACGACTTTTTGTTTTCTGAGGCTTTTGAATTACACTGAAAATAGAATGAAACGAAATGTGAGTGACATTTCAAGTGAAAAATGAATTTCAATTACTTACCGACACATTCCAACAATATACTTGAGTTGATGTGCAAACTGTAACTCAAAATCAACATTATATGCTTCGAATACTCCATGTTCAATACCGACTGACAGCTGCAAGTGAAAAAGAAAACGAAAAATTTTAATATTTGAAGATTACTTGACTGGGAATATGTTTAAATTTAAATATTTCCATGTAAGATGAAAATTTTTACTCAAAATAATTATGCATGCAACTGTTTACAGTTCAGTAGTAATCCAAATCTTGTGGGTTTATGTTGAATTCATGAAATGTAAGAAATTTTATTTCAAAATATAAATTCACATGGAGAAGGTAACATCATGAAAATAAAGTACATGATAAATAAAGTGTTTTTTACTTTCATTAATAATGTTATGTAGGGTTGTGTCACTGTCTATCGCAAAATATCAGTTAAATGACACTCTAAGGTTCCGCAAGTGCTTAAATTCGCTAACGTAGTCCTATGTTAAGTGTTTACAGGTCGGTTGTGGGTTTTAATTTGTAGAAAGTTTCATACCAAATTTGAAAAAGAACGGGTATTGTAAGCACTTGTTTAATTTTCGTTTCGCGTTGCGGGCAGTTTGCGGAACATTTCAAATTAAGAGTGTACGATTTCATGAAAATTGATACACTATACACGATTGGACTAGATTTTGGATTACGTTCACGTTCAGATCAGATCAGATTTCTAGGGCGGACTCAGAAGAGAACTATCACTCAGACCTACAAACAGGTCCATTGTGCATACTCATTATCATCATATCTGAAGAAGCAGGAACGAAATCTAAAAAAACAACTTAAAAAAGAAGTCCACTAGACCTGATTCAATTCAGGAAAGTGACCACAGCTTCTCAGAAAGCTAAGCAGGGCAAACGCCTTCACTTCAATCAATACTAGGAAAGTATACACCCAGCGTGATACCACGCAATTTGGCATACTTGGGACATATACAAGGCAGATGTGCAGCAGCCTCCGCTTGTTCAGAGCAGCATTTGCACATTGCATCTCTTGTGTCAAAATGAAGGCTCACGTTAGTCTTGCATTATGATTCTAAGCATATCCATCAATTGTCTTTAAAGTAACAAAAAATGGTGACACAACCCTACTGCATTATAATCTGCTTTTAACATTTTCCTACAACTTGCATCAAAAAATGAATTTTCCCACATATGAAAAGCACTTTGAACAGATCACATTTTCCGAAAAAGGACTTTATCTGATTAATTATTCAGTAAACATAATCTTTTATATCAAATATTAGAACTATTTATAGCTTTAAGTGCCATACACTTAGATATGCTTTTACCATTCTTTGTATCTCATTTTCACTGCACGAGTAGCAATGTAAACTAATGTAATGAAGAAATTTTCTGTAAGTCGTATCATATCTTCTTAAAACATATTTGTTTCATTTATTTGCGTTTTAATATCTTGGTAAATAATTTTATGAAAGATCATCTATCATTAAGGTCATGAGTAAATAAAAAAAATGTATTGAATATGAACTGGGACAAAATAAAACTACTTGTGAAAAATTTTATGAGGTCATAATTCAAGGTGACTTTACTTGAATGGTTCTAAATGATGAAATTTGAGATGAATCCATTTCAATGTACATTGAAAAATTATTTGATTTGAATTGAAATTTATACATTTTAATGACCAATAACACTCATAAGTTAATTTTTCTCTTCATTACTATTCAAATGATGTGTGTTTAATTTAAAATTAAAATAAAACAAAAAAAAACAGACAAAAACCTAACACGATATTTTTTTTCTCAGAACAAAAAAAAATGTTGCATAACACAAAGCTACTTATTAAAGCACAACCATACATTGGCATACACAGACACAAACACGTATCGGTTTCATATTTATTGTTGTCAGTCTCAAGCTATTATGGCTTGTCATGGTACCACTACGACACTGTTCTTTTGTTATAAATGTATTTGCGTGGCTGCTTTTTATTTGTTTTATTATCAAAACAATAATAAAATAAAAAAAATGTTCTTTAGTGCTCAGTTAAATGAAACAAAACCAAGAGAACTTTTATTCAAATTTTATGTACATGTCATTAAATGATACTTTTGGTGCATGTTAATTGATCCAATTTTAATTCTTTCTTAAATATCAATTGAAATCGGATATAAGCAATTTAGTGTACATTATCCGTGATATTTAACAGCTAAGAAGAGGAGAAAAGCAATTCTCAATGAATCAAATGAAATTTGAGGATACAAAAAATGTTGTGAATGTTTGATTCAGATTTAGATTAAAGTATTATTCATTTATTTATTTATATCTCAATGTTATATTTATTTTAAGTAGAGGTTAAAATAAGATTGAAAATCCTACTGAGATTTTGCTTCTAATTCCACTTTTATTATCAGAATATAAAAATAGAGTTACAACTCCACATTGATTGGATAATGGATCTGTATTTTTTTGTATGTAAGTGCTATTTTTTTTAGATTGACGTCACTACGCATTCAACGTCATACGCAGCACATTGTTCTGTGAAAGTTATTTATGATTCCAGGATATTGCATGAAAGAATTTTAATGTATTTTCCGTTGTTCATATGAGTTCGGTTTCCTTGAAAAATGTACTTTAATATCGGTTTGTGGCTTGTGAATGAGGAATTTAACATTAACCCAATCATAATTTTACACTGCAAATGAAAATGCCCTGAAAATAATCCCGCTGGTCGTAACACAGACTAGACTGAAGTTATCAACGACCTTGGCAGTCTCGAGAAAGGGGAACCCTCTGAACCCTCCATGATACACTCCAAGTATCATCAATAACTTTGAATTACTTTTTTTGCTGTTTTTTATTTGTTTTTCTCCGTGTAATTGACAAAATCAGCTCTCAGCGTCAGACTTTGGTCTGTTTTGAAAAATTTTCCCATGACAAAGTCGTTGATGAGCTTTCAGATCGTTTGAGAATTAATTTTGCAGAACTTGGTATCTGTGTTTCTCGATTGGACCCTCCAGATCAATTAGCAGCGGCTTATAGGCTAAAAAAATCGTAATGATTTAAAATACCATGAAATGCAATCCATGACATTTAAATTCGCTTTTTAAAAAATCCGATGTCTTGTAAGTGAAAATGAACCATTGAAAATTGGATCCATCACAATTTTTTATTGATTTACTTTAATTTTCTTGCGAAAAAAAATCACTTTTGTGGTTACTTTTTTTGGCTTCTTTTCAATCCAGTAACAAAAAAAAGCACTCTTTCAAAACCAAACATTGCCATTTTTTTCTCTGCCAACTTTCAACAGTACAAAAACAAATATTTTTTTCTCCTTCTAATCAATTAAATAACAACAATAATGTAACAATTTAATCTTTATAGCTGTCAGTTACCTTCAACCACTTATGCCTTATATAGTATGAGTCCATTGAACGATGATTATAATTTTTCTCAAGCTTTTTTCACCATGATTACATTTTCTTTATATTCATTGTTTGTTCAGATCATTCCAAGTAATTTAATGTATTGCAAGAGGAAAATGTTAGATTAAATATAAAATAAATTAATGTGGACATTTTAAATGAGAAGCAATTTAAAATCGATTAGGAGTGATGTCGTTTTTAACGTCTTTTCACCATTTTGAGTGCATTTTTATTGTAATTTTTATTTGAACAGCATGAAAAAGAAAGAGATGAAAAAACCATGAAATGTAATTAAATTATTGAAAAAATTGTGGTTACCTTTTAACATTGATTGAAGAGGATTGAGATTAATTTTTATGGTCATAATTTTTTATTGAAATGTGAAAATTGGGTCCTTTTTCATGAAAATTATTCAAATTTTAGCAGGTTTTTATTAAAAAAAAAAGTTAATAAAAAGTTGATTAAATTTCTCAAGTTACCTCCCATTGTTTGTACAATCTTATATTGATTAATTATGATAATTTTCATTTGAATATTATGCGACTCTTGTTAAAATTTCTGGTAATTTTCCTTGAACCTATGTCAAAAATGTGTCTTTCCACTTTTTTTCTCTGTTTATGATCTAAAAATTTGACAAGACCCATTTGCATTACTTGTGTTTAGTATTTTGCTGCTTTATTTTACTTTTTTTATTATTAGGGATAATAATAAATAAAAATAATAATAACTTAACAGGCAATCATACTGAGTTTTGTTGACACGCGATGAAGTTTGTTAAATGGAAAAAGTTGGGATAGTATGAGGGAGAATTTGAGCAAAATTAAAATGGAATGATTTTATTTTTTGAAAAATTTTCTTTCATACTTCAAATTTTGGCTCTCTCGTATACTCAAATTGACCTTAAGCGAGTCAATCAACCCCAATTTTACCATGTTCGGCCAAATTTAACAATTATGCTTTGAACTTGCTCTTGTGCTGGCGGGCAGTGGTGGATTAGCCATACGGACAATCTAGCAAATGCCAGAAAGGCCACAGTCGATCGTCTTGTAAAAGTTAAGTTTAGCGTAAATTTTAGAGAAAATCATATAGAATACTAAGGCCGTTTGAAAATTTCAATCCGCCCCTGGTGCTGGATGGATTTTTTTTTAATTTTAGTCCCTCATTGTTGGAATTTGCACGGGAAATGAATTTCATTGTCTTTGATTTATTATCATTACAAATAAGTTTATCAAACAACAATCATAATGTTATTCTGATACGATTAAAATCGATATCTCATGGGTACCATTTTCTTCGTTCCTCTTCATTTCATTTATTTTATTTGATTAGATTTTACTCTGCCTTCCATTTTGACTAGAAATTTTACATCCCTGTCATGACTCAAATAATTTTACTGAAATTTCATCTAGGAAATTCACAAAAAACATACAAATTTTATCACTTTCACCCCTCCAAGAAAATTGCATTAACAGACAACAAAAAATTTCAATGACATTCAGCATTACATTAAAATGCACCCCAATGTAATTTCTTTTTCATCAATATGCTCAACACAAAATACCATCAGAGAAAAAGAAGAAGGAAGATTAAAAGATTTGATATGCAATTTATTTTTAAACATACATACCCTTGTAAAATTATCATGATTCCTGATGTCGGCAAGTGTCCATGGCATCATGAAAGACGAGAACCGAGGATCCACACTTGACTCACCTCGCCAAATCAATTGAACGAGTTTTGTCTTCATTATTTTAGATTTATTTGCCTTTTTTATATTCATATAAATTGAAATTTAATATAATTTTTACATTTGACACTCAATGGCAGGAATTAATTTATTTGCCAATTTTTTGTATGTTGATATTCAAAGTAAATTTCATTGATTTTTCACTTTAATTAAATATTTTCCTTTTGTGTATATCGAAAAATCCACAAACCATTTGAATATGTTGTTTTTTTTATTGTAATCTATACAATTTTTTTTCTACATGCAATATTCTCCATACTGCTGTAACATAAATATATGTTTTGTGTAAATACACAAATTATTGATTTTTTGCTTTGACAATTTTTTCCTTTACATTTAACGTTAATATTAGATTGTAATAAAATATTTTGCAAATTTCAATTAGAATTTATCAAATAAACTGTTTTGATTGTGATTTTGAAATTAAATTTGTGATAAATTTTTACAACAAATTGTTTCACTTTTTATGCCGAGTAAAGGTAAATATTTTTACTCGTTCCGTATGAAAAACAATCGATATTCAACAGAATTTGAAGATTCCTTTTTCATTCCTTTACACTTAATTCAATTTATTTTTATTTGGAATTTTAAGAATTTAAATGTGATTTCCTCTTAATATTATTTTGACTTTTTAACATTACTTATTAATTTATAATTATTTTGGTAATTAAAATTACATTTACTTTTTTTCACTTTATGAACAAAACAAGGATATAAATAAATAAACCGATTAATGCTACAGTCTGAAGTCTGTAACCGACTGAATTAGACTGACAGTTTGTTTTGTCGGTTACTTATCGTGTGAATGTAAAACGATAAAATGCGAATATACACGACATTTTGCATTGTTAGGATAAAAGTACAGTATATATTCGATTTAATGAAATGTGAATTGATTTTGATGTTTAGTTATTTAAAATATTTCTGAATAATTTGAAAGAATGTCAAATTTACAATATAAAAGTAGTAAAAATGTTTCTTACGATTGTAAATATATATTTTTCCAGTAATTCGAAGCACTACTGTACTTAATGCAACATACAGTATACATACATACATTTGCATGTGCTTATATTGCTTGATTCTGAGTTTATATGAATTTGTAAATTTGAATTATATGACCGTTACATTTTTGGTAATAATAAGTCAGATCTTTTAGTAGAGCCTGGTAGAAAAGGAGGACTTATAAACTAAATCTAAATTTTATAATGTTTAAAATAATAGTTGAATAAGATAAACACTATTACAAGACAAATATTTTTCTTTGGAATTCCGAACGGTAGCATAAAACAATTGAGAGAGATAAAATTTAGGTCCCATGTAGGAATCGGAACAGTGTTCATTAAAACCTGTAACAGATTATAAAGAGGTTAAGAATACAAAAATAGAAAATTTAAAATAAGATGAAAATGCTATCAAATCGGAAAATGAGGAAATGGAGAATTAATCAAAATTACCAACTACCGGCGATCAAATATTGTATTAAGAATCAAAATAAAAAAATCAAGAAGGCAATTTTAGATAAAAAACTTCATCAACCATTAAATTGGTATGTAGAAAAATCCTATGAATACGCTGAAATTCAATACAATCAGCTAAGTGTAACACAACTGAATAAGGCTCTTAAAAATTTAATGTATGATTCTTCCGAGAATCGGTAATTTCAATTAACTTGTTTAATAAAAATGTAGTAGAAGTATGGTGTGAAGAAAAAATAAAAAGGGTTCAGAAAATTTGAAAAGACATGTGGAATAAAAACACCTAAAAAATAAGATGCCAGACATGATTGAGAAAGCTTATAGAAAAGAAATAATTGAAAGCATAATAAATATTTCAGAGAATTCTATGCTACGCTTGCTACCCGAAAACGGTGTAGTAGAAGATATATAGTATAGTGATGACATGAAAGAATTCATATTTAGTAAAAGTCGGGAGTTATATACAGAGAACGGAGCAGTCCTTGAACTATAATGAACAAAGAGATCTTCTATTCTTAAAATTTTATTTTGAGACATTAAATGAAAAAACATATATAAAGCATATTTAAGAATAACAGCTCATTGAAAGTGTCAGGGCTTTTTGCAACTAAAGCTAAACAAAAAACAATCTAAAGAGTAAGAGAGGTCAATTGAGAAGCTATAGCCAAAGTTAACTTAACCTTCTGTTTACCTCTTGAATCCCATTTTACGGTATTCTATCTGATAAACTCACAACCAGACCCTTAAAGAGATTTTTAAAATCCTACTACATTTCTTTTTAATTAAGGGTCTCGAAAATCGAGCAAATCCCGAACAAAAGTTCGTAAATGGAACCCCAAGTAATCATATTATAAATTTATGATGGATAAAAAAAATGCAAAAAAGGAATCTATTTGATGCAATGAAATGCAATAAAAAACAAACATGAATTCGTTAACTTATAATCTTTATGACATTTAAAATATGAAACATATGAAAAATTGTTTCCGTTGTCTCACATTGTTTTTAAAACCTTAATCCTTCATAAAAAAAACAGATTTCATGAAACATATGTATGGGAACCATTTTCGTCTCATTTTCAAGGCCATTTCCAATTTAATTCCTTTAAATTTAAAATATTAATCGATTTTCATCATCATAAGTATCAAAGTGACCAAAACTTGAGTAGAGTTATAAGATCATTAACAAAATATTACAAACAAATAACAATAAATTACATTATTGTAATGTCATGAGTAGGTGACTTCCAAAGATACGTCAAAATTACTTTTGTAACTTATTTATTGTACTCACATTGAAAAATTGTAGTGAAATCGTTGACAGAAAATGCATGAAAATTAAATTGTTCCTTTAAAATGGAATGTATCTAAATTTATCTTGACAAACCTTTCAGTGTAAATTTAGATGATTATTATTATTATTATACATTTAACATATTTATCATCGTGTTTGATGATGTGAAATATCTGTCGTGTATATTTTTTTTTTCTATTTGTGTTTATAAGTTTCAATAATTATATACAATAAAATTGTATGAAACATACGGTTAGCTCTATATAAACTCAAAGGCTTAATACATGGAAAAAAAAATATTATTATTAAATAGTATTTTACATTTAAAGGCGCTCCACATACAACCACATGTTCCATCATCGTAATAAACAGAACGATGTGATAGGAATTTTTTTGTATTGTATCGTGTATTTGAATGCATTATTATTTTTTTTTTCATTTAATATTAAATACATGTGTACAGAAATCTACTCATTCGTCGTTAAGTCGTTGAATCATTCACATCAGTGCTAAATTTTTGTTTACGATTTTTATTTTTGATAATATATTTTAATATTGACAAACCAATACAAACACTGAACTTGATAAAATTTTTGATAGTAAAAAAGAATGTTTTTGCTGTGACATTCAAATTGAAATTATAAGAAAAAAACAACAGAAACCTGTTGATTTGGAGAACTAACATGTGATTTAACATCATATAACACAAAAATTGAATCTAATAGGAAACAAAAGTGTTAAATTGATATAAAAAAAAAATTGAAACGTGTCTTAGTAAAGAAAAATAAATAAAATCTTGAATAAGTAATGAAATTCAATTAAATTATTTTAATGAAGATAAAAACTGTTATAAATTGACGTCTCATTTAAGCAAAATTATTATTATAAAAAAGTATTTAATTTAGCAATTGATTTTCAATGTGTAGTTAAGTGAACCGAGTTTTTAAACAAACAACAAATAAATCATCTTCATTATCTTACATTATGTTTTGAAATAATTTTTTTAAGTGTCTTACGTAACAGAACTCTGGTAAATTTTGCTGATCATCATCAATTTTTATATTATATCAGTAGAAAACAAAATATTCAACAAAAATATTGTAAACTAAACAAATGTATTCAAATCAAGGTGCTTCAAAGTCTGACAACGGGAATTTTTTTGGAAAATTTATTTTTAGAACTGTGATTATGAACTCAAATTAACTGGAAATTTAACGGAAATTTTTCCTCATAATTCAATGAAACATTGAAAATTAAACAGATTTCAATTTAATTACTCGCGCATACGTGAAACAAAAATTTTAAATTAAAAAATAAACAGTCAAGAAACGTATCAAAGTCAAGTGTGATACAAGTCGCGTTAAAGACATTGAAAAAAAAAAATTATTATTGAACAGGAGAAAGTGGTTTATGTTGTGTTATGTTTGTTTAATGCACTTTCATAAAATGTATCAAAAATTAAATTGAATAAAAACAATCACGTAGTTTAATTTTAATTTCAAATGATTTAGTTCAGAAATTAAAGTAATTCAAATTAAAATTTAAGATTTTATAAGAGTTGAACAGTATTTGAACAAAAACAATCAGGTGAGTTAAAGAAATTCAAATTAATATCTAATATTGTAGTAAAATGTCTAGTTTTTAGTTGTGTGATTGAAGAATTTGTCTGAAGCCGGTACAATGTAAGTTGAAATTGCGTTCTAATTGAATTCCAACATTATGGTCTGCCCAACAGGTATTGTCCAAGTCAATCTCAGTCAAATATCAAGTCATTCTAACAGTTCGCAAAACTACACGCTGGTCTTCCGGTTAAAGAACAAATCTTAGAAGAAAGTTTTGCTCTAAACTTAATATTTCTCGAAAAGACAGTAAATGGGTTAATTTGAACTTGCTTGAAATGAAAGAGCGTCTTCCAAAGGTTCACGCTGTTTCAAGGAATCGCATTTAATATTTCTGGAATGTGATAAACGTATTTTATTTTGAGTATTCTTTACATTTACAATTAACATTGAGAATACGAACAGTAAACAGAAAAAAATAACTTAAATTCTTCTTTGTAATATCGAAATGAGAAACAAATGCATTTACTCGCCTTCAAACGAATTAACATCACTTAAGGTTAACGGTGTGTTTACGATTGTGTTACATAAAATAAAATAAAAATACGTCACTTGAATAACAAAATTTAAAATAAAAAAGAAAGAAAGATGAAATGTAACTTAAAAACAGTCAGTGAGTGAGTAAAGTGAAAATACTCTCCATATATGATGATAAATTCGTTTTATAAGTGATTATGAGATGAATCATTTATAATTTTATTTTTCTATGAATTTTGTATCATTTTACATGTAAATGTGGGCACTTAAGTATATATTTTAAATTTGTGGTTAATCATCTTAACCACTCATAACCATTCGTACAAGTTCTTCATAGTTAACTCTCCCATTTTCGTCTTCCAATCCAGCTAAAAGTTGATCAGCTTCATCTTCCTTCAATTTATCACCCATTGACATTAAATGATGTTTCAACTCTAATGCACTAATTTTTCCAATTCCATCACGATCAAATTGCTTAAGTTCATCTACAAATTCTTCGCTCATATAAGTATTTTTTTTCTTTGACAATGCCTCATAAATTGGAATGAAAATTTCAAATGAAATTCTATCGTCATTTGTAAACTGTTCAAGGATTTTCTTCAAATCGGCTTCAGTTGGATTGAGACCAAGTGTCCTGAGGCACTCACCCACCATTTTATGATTTATTTTTCCATCACCCAAATCATCGAAAATATTGAATGCTTCTTGAAAATCTTCCAATTGGTCTTGAATTGAATTTGTCATGGTCTGATTAATTTCTAATTGGTGTATTTTGTGAATTGTAAAAATAAAAACACTGAAATTATAAATAAAATCACGTCTATGCAAATAATCGATTGTTGTTTCAATGAATTGTAACCGAACACTGTCAAGTAATCGAGCACGACAAAGATGACTACAGGCGAGAAATGAGAAAAAAAAATATATTTTTTTTTTAATTTTATCTTATGTACAGCTGCATTTCGTTTAAATAGAGAGAATAGTGTCAATGTTTGAGATAAGACTCAAGAAATAAAGGAAACAAAGGAAGTGAGTCCATTTTATTCATAAAATGGATGATTCAAAAGTTTTATGATAAAGAAAATTAATTTCTTATATTTTTTTAATTGAAACTGATGAGGCTTAGTAAGTGCTTTAACCTCATCGTGACACTACAAAACTAATTTATTAATTTTATCACAGTCATACAAGCAAATATTGGTTGTTATCAGTGATTAAGAGTGAATTCTTTCGTCACTACAATAAATTAATACGAAACACGTTGAGATTCAACAAAGTAAAATTAAATTGAAGATTCTCATAAAATTTTTAACAATTCTATTCAAACCTGATTAAAAAAATAATAATTCAATTATAATTTTTCCTTTTGAACTATTTTGAACGAGATTCCATTCTATGAAATAAAATTCTAGTAGTTAGAAATAAAAAAAAATATTCGTGAAATGTTAAATTAGTTGACCTGACACACATTTTTCATTATTATTTAATTTAAAAAGATAAAATTACGACATTTTTTAACAATATTTCATTCTTGATTTTCTTCTTCTTCTTTGTCACATTGTTTAACGATTCACAGTGCGTTTCAAATTACCTTCAGCTATTAAATACTTAAGTAAAATAAAAAAGAAAGAGGTGTATGAATCATTTATTTATCACATCAAAAGTAATGTAAAATTATAACTAGATTTAACTTACTATATCATTTTTTTTACATTATTTTAATGTATGTCAAACACAAAACCGGAAGCTTTATAAGAAATTCTTATTCACTTTAAAGGAGTTAACATGAAACTACTCTTCTTCGATAATGATTCAAAATCAAGATAGTGTAAAATAGGTTTAAGTGATATTAAAGTGTTAAATAATATAATTCAATTTTTATGGTTTCACTTTACTCCGATATGATATGATTCGGTTTTAGCGTGTGTCTTATAAAAATTTCTTGTTGTATTGAATTTATCAACATGCTTATCTACAATTTCAGAGGAAGTAGAATTTCTTGATATGTTTATTGTAATATTGTCTTGGAATTTAAGCGCATTTCTTGTTGATTTGTAAAAAATGCGACTATGAGGGATACTCGTGCTTGTATCGTCTGTCCGTGTCATTTTATGTGCGATTCTAGAATAAAAAACCGAAATTTGATTCAGTACAAATTTCTTGTTGAAACGTATTATCCAAGACATATACCATCATATGGTTAGGTGTCTTTGCTATGGTGCGAAGAAATTTCTACATCCTAGATCCAGGGCTTACGCGATTTCATAAATTTGTTTATTTCGAGTATCGAAACCGTGAAAAGTCTGAGAGTTTAATTTTTATAAAAACTTCGAATCTTCCGAAATAATCAAGTTTTCCAAAACCTTCGAAACTTTTCTGAATCATAAAAATTTTTCTGAATCATTGAAATTTTTCAAAAATTATCGAAACTTTTCAGAATCATCGAAATTGAGCTCGATTTTCTCTTAACGCGCTTAAATGTGTCGTTCACAGTTACGTTCTACATTTTTTCATTCAAATTAATTCATCGTGACACAAACGTCAAACCATTTTATATTTATAATAATAAAATTTCCACTCTATAAATAGAATTCAATTGAAAAAAGACACGAGTGTGAAGTTTACACCGCAAGTTAATTGAATTATTTTGAATTTTCGATCGACATGGAAAATAAAAAGAAAGAAAATCGAGAAGAGTCACCTGACAATGAAAGCTGTTTCTCAAGTATCACAAATCTCTCAGCTTGGTTTAGATCTGATTCGTAAGTAAAAAAATTGATGTCATTTAAAGAAGCATGAAATGACAATTTTATTACTTGATTGGGTGATTGCACTCACGCTTCTGTTCATAAATTTGTCTCATACGTGCTTATAAGTAAGACAAAAAAATGGTTAAAGTTGAATTTAATTGACTTTGCTTAATTGAATTATGTTCTTTAAATTCATGCTACTCACTGTGAACGAAAAAGAAGTTAATTTATCAATCACCCATGTTCATGATAATAACTCAGTCAATAAATTGGATCTCGTTTGGCTTTCAAAGCGCTCAGTTACGCATTTTTAACGTTTTTTCAAAAAAAAAAACATATTTTGGTAGAGTTTCTTCTTCGCTCAAGTGCCTAACGGCATATTGCATAAATTAAGGGGTCAAAAAAAATTTTCGTGCTCAAGTATTTAAAGCTATGTCACAAAGGGAATCAACAATGACAATGGTATTTTTGGCCCGATTAACTTTATTTTTACTTGCCTTTAATCAGTAGCTTGTTTAATAATTGCCTGCATAAAATTTAAGCGAACTAAACACTCGTTAATTCCAATTACAAGCATTCCATTCAAGTTAAATGTAATAAAAAAAATAAATCGTAAAAAACTCTTCCATGTTCATAAAATTCATTCACAGTAGCATCGAATTACATCATTTATTCATACAAAGTGATATTATTTTTATTGTTATTAGCGTTCTTAATTAATTGTGCTTGAATTTCACTTGGTTCTCATGATTAGTAACGATGTAATTAAAATATTAACTGTCTTGTATTCAAACAATTTCTTATAAGAATTGAAATTAATGCGATTAGTGTCTCATTAAAGTTGACTGAAAACTCGAAGGTGATTTAATTTTAATTTTAATTCAATTCCAAATTAAGGCAGAAAAATATTTGATCATTTGACTTTTATGACGATGAGTGACTGAGTGTTTCATATTCATAATTATTGTATTTATATCAATTTGATATCATTTTATAATAACAATCGTATGACGATTGTAAATTTTGAAGAAATACTCCTCGTAATCTTATCAGCAAGTATATGAACAGACTGATATCATATAACAAGGCACTTGCTCCACAGTCTGTTTAAAGTTATTGTAAAAGGAATATCCGATTTAACGAATTAAGAATGCCGAACAATCATAATAATAGGTAAAAATTGAATTTAATAATATACAAAAAAATTTGAAATGAATTGAATCAACTTAAGAAAAATAGAAAAACATGTAAAAAGATACAAAATTCGTCTTTGAATCACATTCAATTGAATATTTTGCACTGAACAGTGACTAATGAATATAATTCAGTATTTGCAAATGTGTTAATGACTTCAAATTGTCTACTATCGGAATTGATCATCAGCAATTTTTTGCTTATTCGTTACAAAAAATGAAATGTCTTCAATATTCAGTTACACAAACTCACAAAATCCCATGAATCTGGCTTTGAATCCATCTAAAGTGCTTCAAAAATCGTTTTGATTGCCATTTTAAGCGTAGTGTGTTAAATGAGCGTAAAAATATTAAATTAAATAGAGTTAAGTCAATTAAAGTGATGAGAAAAGGCATATTATCAATTATACTGGAATGTATTTGAGTGTGTGTGACATTGTGACAGTTATGTAATTTAATTTAAACTTTTCACACAATTTTTTTTTCTATTTCAATAGAATGGCTCATCTGAGACCACTTAAAATCACAACCGTTGGCGATGGAATGGTTGGAAAAACTTGTCTACTTATAACATACACAGCTAACTCATTTCCAGAGGAATATGTTCCAACAGTATTTGGTGAGTAACTTGAGATTAAAATCAAAAAAATGAAATTTATATTTTTGGTTTAAATTTTTTACAGATAATCACGCGACAATTATCACAGTAGACGGTAAAGAATATAATTTAACGTTATGGGATACAGCCGGACAAGAAGATTATGAAAGACTGAGGCCATTATCTTATCCAAATGTGAGAATCCTTTTTTTTCATTGTAATTCCAATAAGAAAAGTAAATTAACGAATGTTCTTTTCCTATTAGACTGACTGTTTCCTAATATGTTACTCAATATCAAGTAGAGCTTCATTTGATAACGTCCTATCAAAGTGGTATCCAGAAGTTCGGCATTTTTCACCTAATGTTCCCATTGTTTTAGTTGGTGAGAGTTTTCACTTTTCTCATCATAATAAAAATACATTAAAAAAAATATATTTTTCATTAAGGTACCAAAATGGATCTTCGCGTCGCTGGCTCAGAAAAGTTTGTTACAACACAAGAAGCGAAAAAAATGAAAGCAAAGATAAAAGCATATGGACTAGTGGAATGTTCAGCTAAAAAGCAGGTACATTTGGGTGATGTTTTTTATGAAGCTGTGCGAGCTGTTGAAAGGAAACCTAAACATAGTGGACATCGATGTCAATTTCTTTAGTGCCTTTTAAGCGTAACTTTAATATTATAAAGTAATAATTATTCTGCCATACAAATTAAATGGAAAAGTAATTTCCCAACCTTTTTGAAAATTGGTAGAAAAATTTTGTAATGTTAAATTACAATAATTTGTTTATTATATTATTAATATAACTAGTCATTAAATAAAAAAAAAATTAAATTAATCATTTAAAACTGTGTTCAATTGAATTTCATTGAAATTTGGGATGTAACGGTTTTTTTATAAAGCAAAAATTCAAATGATTTTCCTTTCACACTGGAATTGAGATGATTTTTGAATTTAAAAACCGTTAAAATTTGTTCAAACATTAATTTTCTAAATTTAAGTTAATCCAATTGAACAACACAAAAAACGGAATAAAAGTAATTTCAATGAAATTTGTTCAAGGACATTGGACTTTCAGATGCCGACTTTTTCTTAGTCTATTTCTATGAGCGGCCTTTCAAATCTGGTATAAAATAAATGAAAGAATGGTAGTAAAATTTTTGTCTGAAAAGAAACCTTAAAATATTTTTTTTTGTTTCAAGGAAAGGTGTTGAAATTCATTAAATAAATTAAACTCTGATTAAAAAAAATTAAAAAGCAACAAAAATTCATTTTAAAACTTTTTCCATTGATATTGTAAAGTGTTCAATGGTTTCCTTAACACAATCATTTAATCAAGGAAAAAAGTGAAGGTTTAGAGAAAAAAAACACAAATAAAAAAGAAAAGTTTCCATAAAAAAGAAAGGTACAAAAGATAAAGAAAAAAGTAAAATAAAAAAGGGTTCTGTGTGAGAGGCAGTAAATTAAGTTAAATGTAAACGTAAAAAAAAAGTTACAGTAAAAAAGTGTAAAAATTCAATCAGATTCAGCATACAAATCTCTTTATATTGAGATATGAAAAAAAATACGAAACGTAACCATTAAATGAGTATCCAAAGTGCATTTACAAAAGTTTAACGTTAAAATGTTGACATGCAGATGAAAATTAAGTGAATCTTGCATAAATTCAAAAAAAAATCTCACTGATTGAAATTGAAAGGTCTTGTAAAAGTAATTTTTATTTTCAAAATCCACGAGATTACAGTAAAAAAATTCTGATAAAAAACTTTCTTAAAAGTAAACTTGTGTGTTTATGTTTGTGTGTGTGTGTGTGTGTACGTGTGCCTACGTGTCTGAAGTGTATAAGATATAGACATTTTTATTTGACCTTTATTAGCATCCTTATTTACGGTATTTATTTGGTTTATTCACTTATCACATGCAAGATAGAGGTAAGTTTGAGTTATTTATGGTTGCATGCATGAGTGATAATCAAAAACGTTTGTGGTTCCATTATAATCAAGATCCCTTATGAATATTACTTTTACTTGAATATTTCAATAAAATAAAAACAAAATACATGAAAAGAGCAAGGCGTTTCCATTTTCATAACATTTTATCTGAATTTTAAAGTTTAAAAATAAAATGTAAGTACTTGAGAAGAAAAATACATATTTTACTTCATTCAAAATTAATTTAGCAAGTCGAGTCAAGTCTGCACATACTGCGAAAAATAAATTTTAAATAAAATATTTTTTTTTGCATTCATGAATTTCAAGGATGTTATGAAAAAAACTGAATATGAATTTTGATGAAATAAAATGAGAGAAGATAAAGTGATTTTTTCATTGAATCCGGTAAAATTGAAGAGCTTCCTTCAAATTGAAGATATGAAAAGAGAATTTTGGTTCAATTACCCTTCAAAATATTACATTGAATAAAGTTCGTAGCCAAAAAAGGAAATCTCAATGCCAAAAAATGAAATGGCAAAATTAATTCAATTGAATCAAATGAAAAATCTACAGATTATTTCCTTGTCTTATTGCGTGATTGTCACACAGTTTGACACACAAATAATGTTCTTTTATATTTCATTGCGCTAAAATAATCAAAAATTTTATGGGTTTTGTCATTTTGTCAAACAGGGAATTGATTCAAATTTTTTTGTTTTTAAATTATAATTTGAATGAAATACTGAAGATTTTTTTTTTCAATGTGAGTCTTTGAAGAAGAATTTTTTGAAATGTGAAGCCAAAAACCATAAATTTTGTGTGTTTTTTTCGGATAAAATTTATTCAAATTAAATAAATTGATTTAAAAATTTCTCTTGACATCACACGGGAAATTTCAAGCGTATGAACAAGATTGACAACCACAACAAATAAAATTTTAATCATTATCAAATACTTCTTACCATAACAGGATAATGTGAAGCAACTGTTTCTATGAATAATAATAAAATAAATAAAATAATTTCTCTTACATTACACATTTTCTTTGTTGTTGTTGTTGCTGCTTTTTTTTCCTTTTGTCAATAAACGACAACAATGACAACGACATTGTAAAATATCCTGTTTATGTTTTTCTTCAAAAAATATTTTTTCAAATTTATCATTGTGTAATGTAATGGTTGGGAGACACAAAAAGATATCATGATATAACAAGAGACACAAAGATTAACAAGATAAGTGTTTGAAGTATGTGCGTATGCAATAAAAATTTAAATTGTGTATCCTTCTTCATATAATTTATATAATAAAATAAAATGAAAAACAGAGTCGTTGACTTGTTTAGATGGAAAAAAATAAAATTTTCTTTTGTTTTATCATCATCTTGCATGACGATAAAATTAAACATATATAATACGAATTAAAAGTTCAACATCTTGACATACTGTGTTTTGGTAACCCAAGCATTAAACTCATGGTTCATATAAATAAATAAATAAATAAGTAATTTTTATGAGCACACATTTCTCTTATCTTTTCAAGATTTTTATTTATCTTGTATAATTTTATTCTTCATGCCTATTGACTGGAAATGTGTATTACATTTTTTTTTATTCATGTATATTTTCAACTTAAAAACGTAATTGTATTATATTGATAACTTTAATAAATCACAAGAGTTTCAATAATATGACGATGATGATGAAAAATTGTGGATGGAGATTTACATTAATTTTAATATGAGACAATTTTACATGAACAGAATATGAAATTACTTGATTTTTAAAGGGCTTGAATCTTTTTTGATCGTTTTCAAGATTTAAGCTAAAAAAATCAAGATTTTTCACATGAAATGAAGATTTTCACTGATTTTCAAGATTTTAATTGCCAAAATTTAAATCATCATATCAAAATGTTCAAAAAAATTTATTTGACCTCAATTCCTTTCAATCTCATCACATAATTTGCGTCGTAGATTATTGTTGTATCAAATTTATGTATCATTTAAAGAGAAATTTCCTCATAAACAAAAATAACAAGGATCATGTTAAAATCTTCTTCAGGAAGTTATTTATTCATAAGTAAAATGCTGTCTAAACAACTAAATAAAATATTGCCTTAAATTGAATTTATTGAAAATGTAGACGAAACCATATTGTATGAGATGCTTCATGCTTGTCGTCTGAGTAAAGTAAAAAAATAATACTAATAAACTGAGATGAGAGGAAAAAACATTTGAACGATTTATTTGTATTTGTTTAACAAAGTTCAATACGTTCTTAGTAATCTGACGCAAATTGATTTATTACAATAAATAAAGCTTCAGCAACAGGATAACAAGTGAGATGTTGCTTTTTTGTACATTTATGAAAAAATTTCTATATTGAAGGGATTTTTGTGTCCGTCCTTTCATGTAAAGCAACTAAAGAAACGAAACTTCAACTTTTGAAGAATTGCTCACCATGACGATCTTTTTTGCGCCAATGTTTCATCTTGTTTTTGACCATTTAACAACTGTCGATCGTCTGGATCTTTTTTGAACAGTTCAGCTCTGGCTCGGCTTGGGTTCATTTGTGCTGAATGACTTGCACATCTCAATCTATTTCCTTTAACAGTGGCAACAATTTTTGCCTCACGTTCAAGGAAGTGTGTGTCTCGTTTCGTGGCACTTCTTATTGGACATGATCATGTTTTGATCTACTTGATCAATTTTCGAGTCATCTACTACCTGGTCCTCCACTTTCAACTTTGAAGGTCGAGAATTTGCTTTCCCATTCTTTATTGCTTTGAGCTTCCGCCACGTATCTTAGCATGACACGCTGAATTCAAGACCTTCGATATATTGACGCCAATAATCAGATTGAGTTTCTCGTATTTTCATTCGAAAGGCAGCTCTCAACTTTCGACACGTCTTTTTATGTCCTTTTTAAGTCACGTCAATTCTTTTAACTTGCAATTCGCTTCTCAAGGTCAGCACATTTTGTGATGCCTGTACGTAATTTCAGAGAAAGTTTAAAAACGCTGGTAATCAAAAAAATAGAAACCATTGAAGATAAATTTACAGATAAACTGACTTCCTACTCAATGAAATGCACTCACAAATATCATAAAAGTTGAAATTTAACACTCCATTGATGCTATAAATAATATTAAAGATAAACCATATTTTGCACATGTCCTGGTATCGAATACGTATTTTCAACAATATGTTTTTCCTGTATAATATCACAGTCACAATATTTATTCAATTTCAAGGTTGTACAAATTCATATCATAAACAAACATTTGTGACAGATCTCTAGAGAATTTAAATAGAATTTCGAAGTCGTATAATAATAAAAATAAATGAAAATTACTATTCAATAAAAAGTTTCCATGTCAATTTTCATTATTATTTTTTTCCGCCTTTACCAATACATTGCTCACATGCTGATATCACGGTGATTTTTTTGATACTTTTACAATAAACAAGTTATATTTATCGTATTAATAAGAGAGAAAAATGTAAATGTGAATTCTGTTTACTTACCACCTGTGTGACATGGCTCTTGAAAATGTGAATTTTTCCTGCTCAATTATTTGTGTTTCAATGCAAAATTATTGAATAATATAGAAATAGTTTTTCAATGTGTCTGTGTGTATGCACTTCAGTGTGATCAACCATAGTTCTCCTAACCAATATTTCATTGTGAATGGAAACAAAATTGAACAAAAAACGGATAAATTGATTGAAATGAAAAACGTGTTTGATTACTGCCGTTAGCATTCTGATTGCTTTTGCTCATATAATGAAGTCATTTAAAAAGGAAATGCCTAAACATGTTTCATTTTATGTTCAAAATAATTCAATAGAGAAATAAATGAAAAAAAAGGTAAAAGCAGAAAATGGATATGTGAATGTGTGCAATGTGTGTGTGTGGTATAACACAAAACGTAAATTCATTTTGGGTTTAATTTAAGAGTCGGTTTTGATTAACTTTGGATATATTTTGAAGATACATGATGAAAAATTAAGTTGTATTAACATTGATGTATCGGTGAATTTACTTCTATGTTTTGGAATCGTCATACCAAGTCAAATTGGGAATATTAAAATGCTTTGAATCTGAAATTTAAAATGAATTGAAATTACGATGAAAATGTTGTCTAATTGGAAAAATCTGATAAAAAAAGGGTTCAATTCAATTTAATTGGAAAAACATATAAAACCCATCTTTTAATCAAAACATTTAACATGTTAATATTTTACATGAAACCTTTTCTGTTATTTTAAATTATTGTGTGTGTTCTCTTGTTAGGTCCATAAACTCTTAATTGAATCAAAATATTACATTAACAACCTTTTGAATATTCAAAAACTTATTACATTGATAAATCTTTTAATTAGAAAATGAAACATGATTCACGTAATTGGTCGTTTTTGATAAAGTTCTTCTTTTATATGAGACAATATCAATTTATTTAATGTAGCACGTGTTATCTTTATCCTTTTACTTCACTTGAATAACAGCTATTAAATAATATGAATAGTAATAAGCTGATGACAAGTTCAAATCAGGATGTAACGCAAAATATGATTTTATTCAAGTCACGTGTTGGTATTACACGTAAAACAACAAAAAATAACTCACATTAAAAAAATAATATTTCATTTTTTTCACTTGAAAAACAAAAATTGAGGTACTTAACTCATTCATGTCATCATTAATTTTTTGACATATTACTTTCAAGGATTTGACGAGACAAAAGCATAAAATTTCAGAAATGCAATTAAATAACAAAAATTTTTAATAAAGCATAAAATAAATTCAATGAATAATTGATTGGAATTTTCCTTTGCCTTTTGTATTCAAACACACAATGAATCAAAAAAACAATAGAAATCGTTTCAATTTGAATTGGAAATGCCTTTATGTGATTACAGTCATTTTACTTTTGTGTTGAAATTGACGCAATTATTTAACTATAAAGATGAGGAATGAATAATTGAATTGAAAGGTATTTTTGAGGACAATAGAAAGTGACGTTTTTCATTTTCATCAGGATTTTCATAGAATGTTCAAGAAAAGGAAATAATGCTTATTGTGAATATTTTATCACACAATAAAAAGATAAATTACAATTAATGAAATTCTCTTTAAGTTGATACAATTGAAACCGTATTTTGTTTGTTTTAATTCATTGAAGGTTGTTTTGTTATATGGAAAGGAGAGGGAAAACCACAAAATGTTTAATTTGATTAATTTTTAACAAAATATTAACAAATCTCTGGCTTTTTTAATTGAATTGAATGAGAACCATTCATTAATTTAATCCGATTTAATGGATGCTGAGTTACATTTAAATCGGGAATATTCATTGAATTTTTGGGATCAGTAATTTTGCAGGTTAATTTGATTAAAATTTTAAAAATAACCAGGCTTCTCCATTATTAAAGGGATTTTTTTTGAATAAAAATACCAGGCGTCTTCAATTTCTTGTTGTCAGGATACAGGCCATTTTGAAAAAGTCGGTCTTTTTGAATATTTTGGAAAAGCCGACGACAAGGTTTCTTCTTCCCGTGAATTCACCTGAAAATTAAAATGATCCATTGATGACAAAGAAAACTCAAAAAATTGAAAAAAAACTGGCGTTTCCACTTAAAAAGACTTTTGGGATCAGTAATTTTTCAGGTGAATTTGACAAATATGTTAAAAAAACCAGGCTTCTCCATTATTAAAGGGTTTTTTTTTTCTAAAAATACCAGGCGTCGTATTTTTCTCCTTCCAGGATACCGGATATTTTAAACAAGTCAGTGATTTTGAAAACTTCGAACATTTTGGAAAAGCCGACGACACACCAGCGTCAAGTAGTCTTCTTACCGTGAATTCACTTCAAAATTATATGATCCATTGATGGCCAAGAAAACTCAAAAAATTGAAAAAAATACCTGGCGTCTCCACTTAAAGAGTTTTTCAATGTACAATTATCATCTTTTTTTCCTTTAAATTCAAAAAAATTTCATTCGCTGAGTTCATAAAAGTTTCATGACATATCAATTACTTATGAATTTAAACAAATTCTCATATATAAAGTTTGTCTCTTCATCTTAAAATATCGTATTTAACTAGATTTAAACTTAAAACTTTTTTTCTCAATGTTTAATCTTTTAATTTTTATAACAAATTAAAAATCAACAGAAAACAATTCCAAAAATTTAAGCCTGAAATGAAAGATAAAACTATTTAATTAAAACACTTATTGAATGAATATTCAAACACAAACACACACACACACACAATCATAATAAATTTTTTTGGTACGAAAAACTTTTGTTTTAGTTCCGTATTTTCATACCAAAATATTTAAGAAAATTTTAAAAGTAAATTGAAATTTAAGTAAATGTGTAATCAAATATTTTTAATAACGAAAATGAACAATTGGGTAAGATAAATTAAAAATCATACTACTTTTAAATGAAATCAAATAAAAGAGACGATAAGAAAGGAAAAGAGCCAAAAATTAAATGAAATGAAATGAAGAAATTATGTGTACCCTTAAAATTTGCATAAACATTTATCATATTAGTGTCTCAGTGTTAAATACGAAAATTTTTCTTTATTTTCAATGATTTATTTGAAATTTAATGGAAAGTTTGTTATTAACAAATTCCTTTTGAATTGAATAATTAATTTTATTTAGACATGAAAAGCCAAAATTGAATATTTTTCTAATAATTATTATAAAATTGCTTTGTAATTAAATTTAAACATGAGCTTAAAATTTTAATTTATTTGCATCTGTGGTTCATTTGATGTACTCCACAAACACGTACAGACCACACGTTTACATACCAACAGTGAACCATAATTTCATATTAGAATTATAAAGTTAATTGTACTGCACCTATTACTACATTATTTTTATGGTCTCATTCATTTATAACGTGAAAAAAGTAAAAAAAAAAATTTTAATTAATGGGATTTTAGTCTCTGTTTTCCAAACACTAACTTTTCTGTCTGAATGGCTTCTTATTACTTTACTTAATTATTGTTCGCATGCATGTGCTGGAAACAGGATTATAATAATAAATTATCTGCAAATACAAAACTGGGTGTTTAAATTTATTTGAATAGGAAATAATAAATATTGCGATGATGATGATGATAAAATGCAAAAATACACGCAAATACTCGGCTTTATTAATTATTTCTAAGAAAAGGGAGTGTAGATGTCCGTTTTCAAGGACATTTCAGTCATTTTCAAGATATAATTTGTCCTTTTTAAAGATTACTCAAATAAAACATTTTCTCAACATTAAACCAAGCACTATTATCATGTTAAACACTAATAGACCACAAAATATACTGATCATGTGTAAAATTTGAAGAATTTGGTTCAACAACATCAATATTTGTTGTTTGCTAGGCGTTTAAATACAAATATTATTTATTACTCAAACTAAACTCCCTTAACACATGGCACCATATGTGTTTTGTGTGTGTGTGTGTGTGTTCGAACATGGATAATATGACCTAAAATTGCATCTTAATTAATATGAACATAATTTTGTATATGGAACTGTTACTGATACGAAATTGATATGATATCATATCAAAATTGTGAAATAGTTTTGAGTAGGATTAGTCACATACCTTACGATAATGAGTATTTATTGTGGTATGCAGTTATGAGCGCATTGGGCTATCAATTTAATGTCTGTCAGTAGTGATCATGCCCAGGTCTTGAAACTTTACAAACTCAAATGTCCTTTTTTTTAGCAATTCAATTCGGTTTGAAGGTTGGCCACTAATAAGTGTGACCTCCGATGATGATTGTGTTAATCGATATGCACAATGGGCCCAAAGGATGGACTGAGTGGCCTTCCTGATGATTTAAATTCTCATAATTTGCATGATTTAAACTACATATATGACAGAGAAAAAATAGCAAATTTGAATCAAAATTGTAGAGAATATTTCAAGCTTCAACTTTGCTGAAGTGACGAAGGACATCTTGCAAATATTAAGAGCCAAAAACATCTAAACCACAATTTTTACCTTATTTTTATGTGTATAAGCATATGCTTCGTGTCTTTTATGTACTTTAGCTCTTGTACTAGAACATAAAATTCTCATATTCAAAGGAAGGACATTTTAATGACATAAAATCCATTCACCTCACATTTTATAAAGAATTAGAACAGACTTACATCATTCTTTGTTAACTTCAAAAGACAAATACAAACACGGTGAATAAAAAAAAGAAAGGGTATGAAAATTTTTTTGATTAAAAAAAAAACGAGATGATTAAAAGGGATTATATGAGCTTTTTCATTGTTTTCAGGATTCTTAACTTTTTTTAATTAGAAGGATTATCAAAGTTTCCAAAGAAACTCCGATGAACAATGTTGCTTCTGCTCCATTTTTATATATTTACATTTCTCACAATTGCAGCTTTGTTCACAAAACAAACAAAAAATCATAATATTTCTTTTTACATTCGAATAAAACAAAAAATGTATTAAATAAAATTCTCTAATTAGTTTTTTTTGTATGTTTAATTTCTTTGGAACTTAACATTTTATATGAGTTCACTAAAAAAAAACATTCCAATCTTATTACAAAAAATTTTTCTTCTTTTTAATTAAATTTAAATAACGTTGAAGCGTCAAACACATTTCATGCATGACCTAGTGATGATGAAATAAAGCACCCATTAAAACAATCAAATGCTTAACTGTTAAAATTAGAAACAATTTTACTTGTTCTTATCAACATAATTCTTGGAAAATTAAAAGAAAAAATTAAAAAAAAAAGACATATAATTTTTTATTTTTAAATAAAATGAAGAATTTACATTTCACAATTAGGAATTATTTCATTAGATGAATCAAGAAAGCACACACACACATACACACGTTTTTTCATGTAATTTTGTTTCCTGACATAAAGGATAAATTTAAATGCTTAGTTCATTAAAACTTTTTTTTGTGCGATGTAATTTCTTTAAACATGAACCAAAATTACGTGTTTTTTGTTTATTTTACTAAAACATTTCGTATTTATCTCATCATAATGAAACATATTTTATGTCAAAAGTAAGATGAGAAGAAAAAAATGAACAAAGGAGAAGACGTTTGCCAATTCACCTTGTTTGTTTTTATCTCTCTTTTTTGGTTTCAAGAATGTGTGTGTGTGTTGTTTTTTTTGTTATTTAGCATATCTGTTGTTTCAAAGTACTTTTCAAAAAAAAATATATATTAAAAGGTAATTTCAAAGTATTGTCTGTGTAATCATGAGTAAGCAAAAATCCTTGTTAAAATAAAAAGAAAGTAATTTCCTAGCTAAATACAAAATGTCAGAAAAAAAATAATTCAACGATTTCATCATTTCATATAAAAAATTTTATGTAATTAAAGGGATTTGCTTGCTCATTAATCAAAAAACATTGCAAATTATTGACATTAAAATCATCCCAGTGCTGAACATTTCCAAGTCTGTTACAGTCAAAGCGGCATTTTTTTTTTTAGTATGTAAATTTGTATAAGACATTAGAATGAAATGTTTGTTTACATAGTATCATATTTGAATCGCTTCCATTCCTTATGAGTTTCATCGAAAAAATGCTATGCTTGTCTCTTTTTAAATGAATATTTTACGCAAGCGCTAGAACTTGGAAATTCATTCCATTGAAATATACCTGTGTTATATTATAACACTAAATGACTTATTTTATGATGAAAGAGCGGGACTTTTGTCCTAATACATTTAATAAAAATAAAAAGAATTGTATTGAAACCTTAAACAACTTTATCAAATTGACAGGTTTATAAAATAACACGTCAAATATTTTTGGTTGTACATTCTTCTGTAAATTAAATTATATCGTATAAAATATCGTCAGGTTTAAGTTGATTAACTGTTTTTGATTTGGACCATTGAAATAAGAATGAAATGGTTTCTTGAAATTCGATTTATAGTAAATCAAAATGGATTGAATTGCAGATTTTAAGGGACAAAAGGCTAAAATGAACTCGAAAGCCACATCATGGTAATGTGTTCATTGCATATTCAAATTCAAAGTAATGATGCCCTCGAATTTCGAGACTCGAAAGAAGATTCAAAATTCAACCAGGTAGCCCCAAGTAGTTCAAATGATACCTGGTTTAGTTTAGGTTTGGTTTTACATGGATTTTACAAGGGTTTTACATGAGTTTTACAATGTAAATTGAGCAATGTCCAAGCTTTTAAGCTACTAGGCTTAAGACCTTATCATTCCCTATTTCAATATGTCGGGTGGGCTCAAGTCACTGAGTTAATGCTCCACAGTTTCTTGACTCTCAAGAAAGAATTTACATCTCTCATCTTTGTTTTCTTAATGTTCTTTTCAGATAACGGAATAAAGGGCAACGTCTTGAATCTTTCAGTAAACGCTTGCACTGAGACTGAGATATTTAAATTAAATAAAACAAAATTTGACAAAATATCAAAACTGACATTTATTCTTCAATTTCAGCTACAAACCAAGAAGAAAACATAAATTTTCATCATAAATATCCTCATATTGTGAACCATCAAATTAAGAAAGGCACATTGCTTTATCCTATTTTTCAAATAAAATACAAAAACAACACAATCCACATCTTGGTTATCCTTCCATTGTTTTTATATTTTCAGTTCATCAAATTTGCCAAATAATGGACTAAACGGATTATTAATGGACAGCTTATTAAGTTATTTATCTTATCACGTCACATTAAACAAGTAATAAGAACAACTGAAGTCGGATTAAATGAAGAGAATTGTCTTAAATGGATCTAAGAATATTTTGTTTTAGTTTTTCAGGGAATTTCAAGAAAAAATGCGCTTTTATGAATATTTCGTCGTCTGTGAACACTATCAAATCTTATAATTGTTCGGACCAACATCGGACTAAATCACTTAGTACTGCGAGGCGTTTTCAACTTACACTGTATCAAATATTTTGTGTGGCAGTACCTAAAACGACTTGTACTGAACTGCTATACCAAATTAATTTGATAGTGTGATGGTTAAACATACAAAAAATGCACTTTCAAACTCAATTTAATGATCCGGGTTACGCAAAATTATTTTGTTTTATTGACATTTAATGTAGAAAGCAAAAAAAGGGAGATTAACGTCAAAAATTTCGCTGTTTCTCCATAATTTTATAATAAAACGTAAAACGTGTAATAAGCCATAAAAAAAGGTGTTATTATATCTGGACTTGATCTTCATTATACGTTTTTTATTGATTTGAAATTTTATACACAGCTTAATACCCATAAATCTTTCATGAATGTGTTTAAAGCCGCGTGACTTATTCTGACCTCATAATACGCTAAATGTCTGTCATAACTTACGCTGCCAGTTAATTCCAAACTTTATTTAGATTATTTTTTTTAAAGGATGATCCGATTTCGAAAAATGCCTACAGTCACATTTTAAGCTTTTACAATTATTCAATGTAATTTATTATAAAACTATAATCCTGATAACTTTTATTTTATTTTACTATAATGAATTTATTTTCACTTGCATTTTACAACTAAGTAAGGTTTCACTCAATTTATTGTTTTAAATTTTATTATAGTATTATTATGACTATCATGAATAATACCGCATACAATTGGCTATCTCGAAATTTTAAATTGTTTCTTTTTTTTTGTTTTTTGAATGGAAATAAAATAAAATGAAATAAATTTAAAATAGAATAAAGCCATTGTCAAGGAGGCTTAAACACAAAATTGTATCATTTTCATTATAATGCACACGAATAAAGTGAAACAGAACAAAATAAAATAAAATTGAAAAGCGTTTTCTATCATGGTAAATCCTTGGTGTTCGTGCTTCAGAATATTAATTCATTTGAGTTGTTTCTGCTCTTCATTTAACTGAAAAATATTTTTCTTTCTTTTTTTTGAATTTCAGCGATATTTGGTGTTATTTATTGTTATAGCAGGGATTAAAATGAGGATTTTTGTTTGAATGATGCTCGAAAAAAAATTATTTTGAAACATTTAACTGGCAAATTAATCTCACTGAACTTTTTACTAGACATTTATACGCGTTTTTTATATGATTTGAAACGAATTCCATTTTATTAGTTCAAGAATTTAATCAAATCACATCAACTATGCACTAGTTTTAAATAAAAAAATTATATTCCCGTTCGTTAAATGTTAAAAACTGCTTTAATTGGAAAACAATCGAAATTGTTTTTTTTTCCTTGAACATTTGCATGTCACGGCATAATATGCAATCACGGATAACTGTTTGTTTTGGATTATTGTTTGAAATGAATAAATAATGTTGCTTGTTTTGTAAAATTCTATATAATTAAGTTCTTATGTTTCACTTTTTCATATAAAAAATCGTTGTAATTCCTCATTTTCATTCAGTCAAAATGTTCAGTAAACCAGAAAGTCACAATCTTCGGTTCAGTCTTAAATACGTTTTGCCAGTGTTTCATTGGAGTGGATTTTTTCCATTTCACGATGAGAAACAGCGGAAGAAAAACTTTAAAATGACTCTTAATTGCATTCCAACCCTCATTTTATTGTCAATTATTTTCTCATTAATTATCTTTAATATCCTTGAATTTCGTGACCCACCGATTTCCATTGCAAAAATCCTTAAATTCACTCAATCCTTATCATGGAACATGGTTAACACCTTACTTCTAGTTAACATCATATTAAATCCATTTAAATTTGTAAAATTACTTGATGACATTCAGGCAGTTGACGACATTTTATATACATATTTAAAGTTTACAACAAATTATGAAAAATTACGAGTAAAATACACAACTGGCCTCTTTATTTTTTCATTGATTTATGGAGTTCTGTTGATTCCGTATTACATTTACAATGCAAAATTGTACAGCTTACAGATTTTATGTTTTGAAATATTTGCTGACTTTTGCAACACGGTACATATTGCTTTTTTCATCATGTTTCTCGGATTGTTAAATGATCGCATCAAAATTGTACTCGAATTAACACACCACTTGACAAATAGGACAGTGTTAAAATCAATATTTGACCACTCTGATTATAAAAAAGCAACGATTTTGAAACATTTGAATAGTGTTTATGGAAAATTGTGGAAACTCACTCATAACATTAATTTCAATTTCAATTTATTTATTATCCAATTCGTCGTATTTACGTTTCTGGATATCATGGGACTGTTATTTTATGTATGTGAAGAAATCAAAAATGGCGATTTTGAAGCTTGTTTTGCAACATCATTTTTAGTTATTGGGGTGTTTTTTCGTTTGATGACATTACTTACATTTTCGGATAATTTAAAGGAAAATTCAAATAAAATTGGAACAACATTACATTCGATTGATGTGGCAGATGGAGGTGATGGTTTAGTGGTAATTAAGGACTTTAGTTCACAAGTTTTATTTCAACCAATTTTTATTCAATGTATTTTCTTTCAAATTGATTTGCAGTTGTTGATACCAGTAAGTTTTTATTTCAGATTTTTTTATATTAAATTTAACATTTACGATTTTTTTTTATAGATTTTGTCTCAAGTATCCACATATTTGATAATTTTATTACAAGCTGGAACAAACATTGTTTAAATCACATCTGAAATTGGTGTCTCAATTTTAAACAAGTCCAAAATCGACTTGCAATAACACAATAAAGTATGATACACATGTGGTGATGAACTGCAAAAGAAATTGTTTTTCTTTTAAAATTAATGTAAGATTTTTAGTCCATTTCCTAAGTAAACGGCAATTTTGTAAGGTTTGGTCATTTGAACTGGAACCTAGAGTTTTAAGAAAGTAAAAACCGTGAAGTAATCGTGAACTATATACACGAGAACATTTCGATAGACATTGTCAGGTGTCGGTGTGTAGGCGTTTGGATGTGTATGTCCTTGTATGTGAAGGGTGTTGTCTCAGAGAGGCTCTCTGTAAGAGTTACTCTGAGCCAAAACCCTCACAACATTTGAATAAATTCCACCGAGTTTCCGAGGTTTTTTCACTACCCACTTTTCTTCCACCATATTGAAAAATTGAGCCTGTTGCAACAATCCGGCATTTTAGAAAAGTCGGAAAAGGACTATTCAGAAGTTTTGTATCAAAATTACCGTAAATAAAGTTTGACGATCCAAAAAATACATTCCCTTAATGGAAAGTTCAAAATCCTTGTTATGTGAGCATTGAAGTAGTACGATATCGATGTCTTCTTGTCTATCATGTTCTTTGATTTCAAAAACTGCGTTCGGGATTTCAACCGTGAGCTGAAATAAAATTCAAAGCATAATTTCGTCTATGTCTATTAGAAAAAATTAAAATTCATACCTTTTTCTTCAAAATATCACATATTAGATACAGATATGTCAATCCTAATATTTCCATTATCGAAATTACTGAGTCTAATTAATGTTTTTCAATAAATATCTAATTTCACTTCAACTATAAAGTATTAATTAATTACCTGCAACTACCACTAATAATATATCATCTTGCTTAACGTCTCGAAATAAAATTGCCGTCAAATATGTTATTAAAACCGACCTAATAAACATTTTCACATGTAATATGATATTAATTGAGGCATATACTTGATTTAACGCACGGCAATTTTCCAAAAACAACTCATACACATACGAAATCTTATATAAATCAACATTCCTCGTTACTTGAGTTCGTTTCAACTTAACAAAATTTAACAGTTGATCAGATAAATAAATAAATATGTTAATCATCATTGCATATTCAATGTACGCCATACTAATTAAGAATTCATAAGCCAAGTAGGAGAGAGTTACAACTTGTAAATTGCCCAAACCAATTCCCATTTGAAGGAAGTCAATCGTTAAATTGGGAATTAATATGAGGAAAATTAAGAAAATGCAAATCAATTTCGGTCGTTTTGGGTTCAAATGAATATTTAACAGTGTGTCAAATTGATTGATTAGATGATTGAGGTGATTTTGGTGGAAATTTAAGATACGATTACTTCTAAATGTCAATTCAAGTGACATGGCCAAGTGCATGAGCATTGTCAGGATGTTGAATAATTGGGCTATGAATTTGAAAACATTTGAATTTATTATAATTGGATCAAAGAACATTAAAAATTCAAGTACAACAGATGAGATGTTGATGAAAATAAAAATAAAATATTTCCAGAGAGTTAAAGCGATGTGAGATGATTTGAAACGTGAATATCCCCAAAAATATTGAATTCTTATTAAGGGAACGAAAGCTTCCCAAAGAAAATTTGACGTTTTTTCAGGTTTTACTTTCATTTAACACTTTTTAATATAAACTGATCGAAAATTATTAATGGAAACGTTTTTTATACCAAAATAATATTTCTTCCTCTTGATCATTGAAGTATGAAGCATATTTTCGTTGTTTTCTGTGTACATTATTGAAAATTTTTATGATTTCCTTATAAAAACAAATAACATTTTATTGACAAAACAATCTTCATCCTTCACATTAAAATCATTTTCACGCTTCATTTAAAGGTAAACCCACTGAAAACAAATTCTACTGATTTTCATTTAATATAGTTTTATTTTATATTTCGATCATTAGGTGATATGACACGTTTGAAAGATTAGCAATAATCTTATTTAGTTATCACATCTTATTCAATATTATTTTCTCACTCCTCACACTCTTAAGAATACACAAGCACACACCAATATCGCGATATGTTGTCATGAAAATCAGTAAGACAATCAACACACTATTATTATTATTAGCATAAGAAAGTGTTGTGATGACAATCAACATTAATAATTAATGTAATGCGTGAATAAATGAACTAGTTTAATGCACTACTACTACTTGAACTCTTATCTAAGGAGAAATATTTAAGTTCAAACTAATAAGATGAAAATAAATTGAATTTAAAACAACCAAAATGTTAAGCTGATTAAACTTCTTTAATTATTCATTGTCTCTTTAGATAAATTAAGTTTAAGTTTTATGCTATTTTGAATCTTTTATGATAAATTGTGGATGCTGATGAATTTCTTCATATATGTGATACAAGGAGAAGACAAATTTTGAGTTTATTATATGAGTTTATGGAAAGAAAATTGAAGAAAAGCATATTTTATACATTTATATAGACAAGAAGTAACTATTTGATGAATTTTTCATTATACGAATTTAATAAGACTTAAGAAAAAGATTTTCGTTCTTTTAAACGATTATAATTAAATTTTCTCCCAACTAATTAATTGTTTCAGTCCGATTCATAAGATAAATGGGCTGTTACGCACAGTTTGTCCGCGGTCATTATGAATTTCTTGTCTAAAACTGTTCAATGACATAAGTGCAAAATGGTCCATGGGTAGATACAAGGAAAACACCCTGATTGGGCATTGGTTGCAGAAAAAACGTTAAATTTCAGTTTTATGAATTTTTAGCTCATTTCTGGTTGATTTGAAAAAATGCGAGTATTGTGGGTGTTCATGTCGTCCGCTGGTCTATGTCTTTTTCAAAATAACTGACCATTCCAATACAATGGAAAACTGTTGATTGTGAAAAAAATTTAGATCACGAAAACAGTCCGGATCATTAAAAAAAGCCTCGGATTCAAAAATGACCGCATTTCCCAAAAATGGTGATTCCAACTCTAGAAATGCGCTCTTGTATATCGTTTTAGATCACGGTGTACAATTTTCTATGGTGGATGACCGAGGCTCTAGTGATCCAATGTGCAAATGCTGCTTTGAACAAGAGGAGACTGCTGCACATCTGCTTTGTATATGTCCAAGCATGCCAGATTGCGTCGTATCACGTTGGGTGAGTACTTTTCCAGTATTGATTCCACCATAAAAGTGAAAGTGTCTGTCCGCTTAGCTTTCTGAAAAGGTGTGGTCACTTTCCTGAACTGAAACAGGTCTAGTGAACCTCTTATTACTTTAGTTGATTCTCTAGATTTGGTTCTTTCTTCATCACATATGAATGGTATGCACAATGGACCGATCTGTAGGTCTGTGGAGACCGCCCTAGAAATCTGATCTTATCTGAATCTACGGCTAGATGCGACTGAGTCAATTAGTTTCCATAGTACTCTGTTTAGATAACTGTCTAAAACTGCTTGTGATGCCTGAATCAAAGCTTAGACCCTTTGAAATGATGGTAAATGAAAAATGATCCCCACTGATGATCTGAGTGTAGCTTTAAAGGCTACATTAGTATGAATGAAATTTGGAATTTCGCCTATACCCTGATTCGCCATCGAGATGCACTTTTCTTAACACTCCAATGTCTATAATTGCCTATTTTCATACAACTAATCGATTATTTATGCCAATTAAGATGTCAACTGTTAACAAAATCAAACATAAATCAAGCTGTCAGTAGCAAGAAAAAATCAATTAACAATTAAGATTTAATATAAACCACTCAACTAAAAATTAGTCAAAATATGTATATTAAAGAATTTTTTCATCTCGTTTATTTATTAACGTTATTTTTCACATTCATTAATAATTAATACAGTAACTTTCAAACAATTTTCCAAGAATTTCAATTAAAATTCTCTAGAGGTAAATGTTTGATTCTTTTGGTAAATGTTTTTTTTGGAGCACATTGTGTACCTTTTACATCTTATATTTTAATTTTACTTTAAATTCATACGGTTGATTTTCTTTTTTGAATTTCTGTTTATTTTCTTACAAATAATTTAATTAAGTGAGATTTTTTTTATTAAGGTTGTAAATAGAAAATTGAGTTTTTTTTTAAGAAAGGCTTTCATTTAAGTTCATTGGTATTAACTTGAAAAAAAATGAAAAAAGTGTTTTGAGGTGTGATTTAATATGAAAATTAAATTGGAAGAGAAATTTAAATTTCCTTTTTTACATGAAACATGTAAAAGAATCTGACTTTTAAAGGAAAAATAACTTGAATGTATCGAGAAAAGTCAAACAAATTTAATATATTTTTTTGTTGCTTTTTCATTGATACATCCTTCCTTTTCATACCATTGATCGCTTACATTAATATTATTATTATTGTATTTCTAACTGGAAAAATCATTTTACATCAGAAATTATTTTTCGTTTTGCTTTTTAATGTCTTGAGGCTAGTAAACATTAGAAAGATAACAATGTGAACGAAAACGATGAAGAGACATCAATAGCAAAAAAATAAAATAAAATGATTACCTGTCGACTTATTGCGTTGTTTTACTTTATTTTGATTGAAAATCAGTTTTGAATCAATGACTGATGAAAACTTAATAACCGATGGCTTTGGATTTTATCATTCTTTGAAATCATATTTCATTTTATCAGATTATGCTTTATTTTTATTATGAATTCGTTTCAAGAGGTCTTTTATATCAATGATAAAAGGAATATAATCATACTTAGAATTTATTCTGTAACCAATCTATGAGAGAAAAAAATAATAGAAAAGAGAAAAGAGTTTCGATTAAATTTCTAAATATAATAAATACAAATCCCTTCTTATGTACACAAAAAATATAAAACCTTGAGATTGTTATTTTTTATCATCATTGAATTTTATGTGTATAAAATTTTATAAGAAAAATAAATGCACAACACAAAAGTGTATCTTGAGATGAAATCAGATTATTGTGAAAGACGCTGACATTTAAAAACCAAAGCACAAAATCAATATATAACCCTTTTTCCATTGCGACTAAATTCAATTTATTGAAATCGCATAAGTGCACACTTAAAACCTTCTTTTCTTTAAACTGCGTTCAATTCACTTCAATATGTGCTGTGTGTGTGAGTGTGTGTGTGTGTATGAGTGTAAATGTGTGCTCAAGTGCTCTTAAGCGAAAAATGTATCAAGTTTCACATGAAATATTCAATTTAATTTTATTTGGAATGAAATTTTGTCAAAAGCTCATCAAATATCATTTCACTTAACTAAAAAATGATTTCTATACAACGAAAAAAATGACGTAAACGAAATTAAAATCATGATAAACAGAACAAAAAAAAGGGTAAATATTGTAATTTTAACATAATTAATTATAGAGAGTGACAACATTATAAATTGTTCAAATTATTTTTTTTTGTATCAAAAATGGAAAACATTAAAAAATTGGCACCCCATTGCGTTTCAACATTATTTAATTATTAGAGGATTACTTTCATTTTTTAATTAAAGACTTAATCTTATACTAATTTAATCTGTCAAGGGCAAGTTCTTTGTTTGTTTTTTTAAAGTACATTTTGTATGAAAAAATGGGCATTTTGGGCACGAAAAGTTTGTCTGTGACTCTGTGTCAATGAGGCTGTTTTATTTGACGATTTCTTTAATCAAATCTAAGTCTAAATTTTTATGAACTCCAGCGTCTTACGGGTACTTTATATAGATAAATTCTTAACTTCGCGTAGCTCAAACCTTCGTATACATGCATACACCTCATACAAGCTTTAACTAGTACTAAATTTTATGTTGTGTGGATGTATACGACGATTTAGCTACACTAAGTTAAGAATTTATCTATATAAAGTACTCGTTAACGTGCCACATTTTTAAATAAACCATAAACCACATAAATTTTAACCACCTGCTTTTCCAGATTTCTCGTAAAAGTTCTCAATTAAATTTTTTTAAACGGGACGCTTTACTTGGCGTTTTCAAGGCTTAGAACATGGAAATTGCAAAAAAACACGAAACTTTCAAAAACTGCGGAAAATCTGGAAATTTTTTTAAATCACAGAGTTTTCAAAAACGTCAAAAAATTGTGGAAATTTCCGAAATCGCAAAAAGTAGCGGATATTTCAAAAGCCACGCTAAAGTTAACCGAATCAGAAACCGTGAAAATTTTGAAAAACCGTAGAATTTCCAAAAAGGCAGAAATTTCAAAAAAATATTCAGTGAAATTGAAAATTCCACTATTTTGAAAACTCTGGTTTTCTATCAGTTTAATTCATGAAAAAAAGCCCATTTTTAAACCACCCGCTCATTAGTTTCTCTGAATTTTCTCCAATTATCCTTATAATAATAATATTAATAATATGATAAATATTAAGTGGGTTTGCTTTCAAATAATTTAATTTCCTTAATTTTTTCCAATTGAATCATCATTGAAATTGTATTTCCTTTTATATTATTATTATTATCTTCTGGATCCTTTGTTCAAAAGCAAATAAATGCCATATTTTTTTTTTCCTTTAAAAAACACACCCACTTCAATGGGCCACGTATCTGTATCATATTATTTTTATTTATTTTTTTTTATCAAAGACCTTTTGTTTACAGCAATCAATTTAAAAAAAAAATCTATTTCCTGTTCATATCTTTTTTTTGTTGAATTGTTTTTTTTCTGTAAAAGTATCAATGGATTGGGAAAGATTTAATAAATGTCATTCATGCTGTGACCTTAATTGCTGTTCAAAGATTTTTTTTAACATAACAACGGATTTAAATCTTTCAAAGTTTGAAGGGTATTTAAGCGGTTAACTTGCGAGTGGGGCTTGTATTTGAATGAAATGATAGAAAATTTTCATGAAAATTCACTTCATTGATGCGTCATTCAATTCAGCTAGAAGCTAGGGTCATTGTTTATTTTTAATGTTAACTTCACAAATAATAAAATAAAAAAAAAGATTCAAAATACTTTTTATTTGTAATCCATCCTTAATTCTATGAACCTGGAGTTTGGGGATACAAATTTTAGAAAAATGATTCACAGTGAGTTGAAAATGCTTCGTATTGTTCTGTGATCTGCTCCACGGTCTCTCACAACCAGGTCATTTTCTTGAAACCGTTATCAAGGCGATTTGTAAGGCAACGTTTAATATTGAGAGAAGGTTTTGATTACACTGTTAGTTGAAACCGCCTCGCAGTACAAAGTTATTTGGTCTGCAGACAAAGGTCTTTGGTTGACGTTTACAGACATTTGATGGATGCAATTTTAATCGCATTTCCTGTTAATTTGTAAAAAATCGTGTTATAAAAGCACTGTTTTAGTCGGTGCTCATGATGCGGGGTGGTTCGCAGAGCGTTTTCAATTTACAGTGTTTCGATATGTATTTCAGTTTAAACCTTTTTCTTCATATTTAACATATCAATTTAACAAAATATGGTTTGTTTTTTTTTCTTTTTCTTTGTTTAGTCAGTTGTTTACAATTCATGCATGTTCCTGTAAATATTGCTTACAGATATTTTTATGATTAAAATAGATAGAGGCATAAATAAATGATTTCCCAAAAGATATGTCAATCATAGATGAGTTAAGACAAAATCAATCCAGGTATGATAATAAAATATATTTTTAGATATTTGTTTTTCTTCTTCATCTTTTTTTTTGTCATGATGAACATCATTCTAATAATTTGTTTTCTTCTTTGATTTAATTTCATTCTTCTTCACTGAAACATCAATATATTTTATTTTATCATACCATAAAACTTAATTTATACAATCAAATAGATGACTGATTTTACTTTGTGTATTTGTGGCAGCTCATTCATCATAGTTTATTATTTTTGTCTCTTTATTACTTCTGTTTGTAGTTTAAGGCAAAAAACCTTATTTAATATAATATTCATAAAAGATAAACACACACACACACTTGCACAGACACACATACAGACACACTCACAGAACACATATTAAAACCGAGATAAATAAAACTTAATATTGAATTGAATTGAATTGAGAGAATGGGACAGTCCACACATTTCCCCAAAATTCCTTGTAATCAAGACCCAAATGTTACGAAAAACCATGAGAGCTGTTAAAAACTTCAGAGAATTCATATAAATTTTCATGGTTCTTTTTAAATTTATTTTCCCATTTTCCCTGATTTTTTCCTTGTCTCCTTGAATGTGTGAAACACTTCTTTGTTTCATCATCATCATTTCATTTCAAATTCTTGATTTCTATCTTCATATTTAAATGGATGATACAAAATTTTGTTTTATTAAATTTTTGGTTGAATAATATACAAATAATGATTTTAACTTACAATTTGTAAATGAAAAGAGTATTTGAACGGATTTAATGTTGAATAATTTTGATGTAAAGATGAAGTTTTCTTTGTATTGATAAATGAAATGAATTTTCATACATATATGAAATTTAAATTTAACTTAATAAATATTTGTTTCTATCCAAATAATAATATTTATTTTAGAGGAATTACAAATTAATATAAAGAAGTTTGTTTGTTTTATTAAAATTTTTGTTTTGAAAAATGTTTTATTTGAGGGTGTTTTTTTTTTAAAATAGACGAAAAAAGAGGTTTTGAGAGTGAAAGAGAAGAGATTTAGTTGGAGTTAAATATCAAGGTTAAAAAAAAAATTATTTTCAAGTTCAAATACTTCTAAAGTGCTAAGTGACCTTGAACACTGAACGCTTAACTTGGTGCTCACAAGTCATTTTTGGGATACATTTAAAGAAAAAATTTACAGGATGCATTTTTTTAGAGTCACGCCACAAGGTGTGGTCACTTTAAGCGATCCAGCTTTATTTTTTTCCCTTTTTAATTAATATTTGAAAATCAAAACCTTTCAAATACATCTGTAATGTCACAATTCATTTTATTGATTCATCAACATTTTATATAATTCAAATGAATAAAGCGTATGATATAGAGACGTAAACTTTTGTAGTTTCCATTGAAATTCATTCAGGTATCAAAAATTGTATAATAATAAAAAGAAATTGTCATACACAGAGAAACACTGAAAAAGAAGAAGGAGAAGGAAAAAAAAGTCTTTTCATACTTTTATTCAAATTTAAAATTTATTCAAGCGTAATTAATGCAATTGAGCAGCAGCAGTGGCATTTTCTTGTGTATACGTCGCATATCGAAGGATTACAAAACTTTTTATTTTTTGGTTACAAAATGAGAAAGCGATTCTCTTATACAATTTTTTTTATGGGAAAACAGTAAAGTAATAGAAGAAAGTTTTTTTCCCTTAATTTAAATTTTTATGACTTAAATCTTTTGCATAGTCTTTTACAGGGGTTTTAATATTCAAATTAATTTTTATTTTATTTTTTTTGTGAGATTTTGAGAGCATTACATTGAAAATCTGAATTGATGGCTTAAGTTGATGGTGTTGTACTAATCATATCTTTGCTCGCAATGCTCTGTGGCTTATGAAGCTGGGTGTAAAGAACAATGTTCGATAAGGTGTTCATTAAAATCTGAAATTAAAATTTGATTTAATTTTAAAAAAAAGTGTAGTTATAATTAAAAGTAAAACTTACATCTGAGAGCAATCCAAAATCAATATCAAAAAAGTTAGCAGCTGTTATTCTGAATCTTTGCTGTTTGAATTGTAACATCAATAAATCAATTCGATTCTCATCAAAGAGTTGTACGAAATTTTTATTTGAGATACTTTTGTTTTTGATCATTTGTGCGAAATACTCGTTTTGAATTTCTTCATCCTGAAACAAAAAATATTGATTACATTTAATTTTGAATAAAAACAATGAAAAATTGCATCACTGTTCTACGGATATCCCTTGTAATATCACCCAGAACATACAACAGTAATAATGGCGTTGCAATCACGAAAAAAACGGCTGTGAATTGTAAAAAAAATGAATTTTAATGATGGGAAATTATTAAATGAATTTCATACATTTTGTCTGTATCGTAAAATCTCCATAAACTTCGTCATACATCAACACAAGCACATTTAAATACAGTAAATATGAAAATTGAAGCATAGTTAGCAATGCCATCAAAATAAATGACCATCCAAAGTATTTTGAGATCGCACTTGACATTTCATATAATTTTGATCGTGTTTGTGACACAAATCTTATATAAAAAGTTGTCACAATCTGATAATCGACATCCCTTGCAATGTGTAACAAGAATTTATCATGCACTTTAATCAGATTCATGTAAAAAATAAGTTGATTGTAGCGAAACAGAAGATAAATTCTCGGAAAATACACTAAATATTTTAAAAAACTATCATCCAAAACGAAATACCCTCGAATTGCTTCATTTACAACAATTACAAATAATACACCGAATTGGTATTTAATTAAATTTTTGTTCAATTTTGCATAAATTTCAGCATATTTTTTGTGATTCATCGACCAATTTTTGATTATCTTAAAATTTTTAATAAAAATTTCATTCTGATCACGATGATATTGACTTTCAAAAAAAATTAAAAATAATGTCAAATATCCAACGTGATACAAGACAAAAAGACTCAAATCAGCCATATCGTCGTACACCAAGATCCTAAATTGTTTAATACGCAAATTTCCAATTATGTATATTGCAAGGACAATGATAAAGTTGCCTAAAGTGAAGCCGATGTTAGATAAATGTTTAAATTGTGTATTTTTGTTGCCTCTCGGGTGATTCTCCCCAGATAAACCGCAAATACGAAAAAATTTGAAAAAATTTTGTATCAATAAATTCATGGCTAGCGGGATCAATCAAAATACGACAAAAAAAATAAATGTATAAAAGTTTTTCAGATAAATATTTTGGGAGAAAAAAAAATTATTGAATTCCACTCCAATCAAAATGTTAAATCAAACTATTTGAACAAAAATTTATATGAAATGAAATTACTGTGAATATTTTTAATATTTTTTTTTGATCTTGATAACACAATTAGTGCATTAATTATTTAAGCATTGCATGATTTTGTACTTTGTTAATGATTGAATTATGAAATTTAAAAGGCTCTTAATTATGACAGCTTATAATTAAATATTAGAAAATTTAATTAGTGGACGGTCTATAAAAGTGCCTTTCAACGGAACTGATTCATTGAAAAATGTGCTTAAAAAATGATTTAACGGTTTTTTGTCTTTTTTTCCATCGTTTTATGAGATTTTTGGAAATTAATATCAGTGCTCAAATTTAATATGAAAAAATTTACCCCTCTGGAGCTCAATTTCAAAACCCATAAGAGAAAAATCACCCTCAGGATCTACTCTGCTCCTTAACAAAATTGCGGAGCTATGGATCAAACAGTGCGATAGGTGGATGTCAAACCCTAACATGAGAGAATAAGTGCGATAACTCATCACACAATTCTACGATTTCCCACAATTTGGAAATTCGGCCATTTTGAAAATTTTCGTAGTGTTTTTGAATAATCTAGCGCCAAAGGAACCCATTTGAAAAAAAAACTAGCAAGTGGCGGATTGACCACACGGACAGAAAGACCGCAGTCGATCGTCTTGTAAAACTTAAGTTAATCGTGAATTTTAAAGAAAATCATACAAAATGCCAGGACCGTTAATAATTTTCTATTCATCTCTGTAAACTGCATCCTCATCGCTCACCTTATGGTAACATTGTAGTATTTTCAGTATTTTTGCCTGAGACATTGTGCATTTGATGTAGCTGTGTATAAATTACAACGTTCGATATAGTGGTCATTAAAATCTGAAATTTATAGATAATTTTAAACTGAAGATAAAGAATAAAATTTATACATACGGCTGTAAGCAGTCCAAAATCAATATTAAAAAGATTTCCAGCTCTAATCCTGAATGTTTGCTGCTCGAATTGTAAGATCAATAAATCCATTCGATCCTCATTGACAAGTTGTCCCAAATTATTTCTTGGATCACCTTGAATTTTGTTTATTTGATTAAAAAGCTCATGTTGAATTTCTACATCCTGAAAATATGAAGATTGAATTTCAACTTTTTAATGTAAGTCAAAGCAAATATTTACCGTTCGATTGATTTCACTTACAAGATCTCCCAACAAATACAAGAACAAAAATGGAAAACTTATAATGAAAATTGAAGCTAAGAAAAAAAATTGAATTAAAATTCAAGAAAAATGATTTTCAAACTCATCAAATACTTTTTGTTGCCACATAAAAATCCCTAAACTCCTCTCCATGCATCAACAACAACACATTCAAATAAAGTGAATATGAAAATTGAAGCATACACATAAGTGCAAGTGAGACAAATGACCATCCAAAGTACTTTGAAATCGCATTTGACATTTCAAATAACCTTGATTTGTATTGTGACACAAATCTGATATAAGAATTTGTGATATTCTCATTTTTAACATCCCGAATGACATGCAACAAAAATTTTTCATGTAATTTTATAAGATTTATATAGAAAATCAATTGAATGAAACGGAGAAAGATGTAAATTCTAGGTGAAAATACAAAATATCGCAATATATTTTCATGCAACGATATTGCATAATATAAGCGAAGTATTTCATACAATAAAATTATGAGAAACAGTTTAAATTGGTACTTAATTAAATTTTTGTTTAATTTTGCATAAAATTCAGCGTATTTATTATTGAGATGAATTGACCAGGTTTTTAAAACATTTAAATTTTGGATGAAAATTTCATTTTGATTACGATGATATTGACTTTCAAATAACATTAAAAAACATGTCCAAAAACCAACTTGAAGCAACACAGATAAGCTCAAATCGGCCATGTCTTCAAATGCGAAAGTTTGAAGATGTTTGAAATTTGCAATTCCAAGTAAATATAAGAAAAGTAAAATGACAAAGTTGCCCAAAGAGAAAGCGATGTCAGAAAAATGTTTGAATGGTGTCTTTTTAATGTCACGCGATTGATTTTCCACAGAAAGGCCCCAAATGCCAAAAAATACGAAGATATTTTTGATCGTTAAATTCATGGCTCTTAAAATATTGGAGTCTACTCTCACAAAAATGTCAAATTAAACTATTTCATTTAAAATTGAAGCCTATCAGGTAACTTGCCCCACATTCTCCATTTAGTATTTAAATGTAAACAAAAGAGACAATCATTAGATATTTACTTAGGTGACTACACAAAGGAATTCAATGATTTTATCAGAAATGTTCATATTTAACTGTAACATTTCAAATCATTTCATTTTAAAGTCATGATGTCATCACTGCTTCACTTTATTGTCCGAATTTATTGCTTTTTCGGTCTAAGTTTCCATAATTTTGAAAATATAGATTCAGATTCAAGTTACCTGTATTTATGGCCATCATTCATCCTTTCCTTGAACATAATCCTTGTAAGTTCATATTTTCTCTGGTCACCACCTGAATGGAATTCAATTTTATCAGATTCATCCGGTGTTTTGTACATGACAATGGAAATCGGAACTCAAATGCATGGAATTGTAACAATAATTGAATGTATTTTGTTAAGAAAGTCAATGCACAATTTATACCTCAAATTAAGGAAATTACGATATAAATTTCATTCTGGTGAATTAAAAACCAGAATGAAAAGTAAATTTTACTGTGCATATTTAGTTCATTTAACAGAGATAACAATTTTCACATTACAACAAGGAATTTTCTTAATTTACTATTATTATTGTCATCAGGCATTGTTTTCACCAAAATTGTTTATCTTGTGTCAACAAATGATCTTTATCATTCGATGTCTGCAAATTACGTTTTGCATGAAAATTATTTTCATTTATCTTGATTTGAGTTTGAGCTTCATTCAAAATGAGAAAAGGAATGAGTTGAATCAAGATTTTTTTGCTGAAATTCAAGATAATTTCAATACAATTTATGAGACAACAAAATCAATTAACAATTGTTTTGGATCTTCGTTATTTTTTTCTCCAATGTATGTCTTGACCGCAATTATCAATTACATTTATGTATTTGGACTGTTTTCAATGAATCCTGAGATGACACATACCATGGATGACCTTCAAATACCGAAAATGCTCTTGGAATTCTTTACCGTTATCTATTTGGGTCTGAAAATCATCATGGGAACTGTGAATTGTGAGAGAATGGTAAAATTAATGACATTATCCTCTTAAAAATAAAAAAATTAACTTATTTCATTTAAATTTCAGCAAAATATGTGTTTAAATGCATTGTACGGACTTAAAATACGAAAAAACCATAAAAATGTTAATTTCAAGGCATTTTTTAACAGAAAGCAACTTGCAATTTTACAGTTAAAGCATCAAAAATCATACAATTTCACAGCAAAAGGAATTTTCAATGTAACTGCACCACTGTTGGGATTTGTGAGTATGATGCATTGTATTTTTTTGTTACTTACAAGTTTGTCTTATTTAAATTTTTTTTAAGGTGTTCATGACTGGATTAGATAAAGTGGTTTACTGTTTTCAAGTTAAATTTGATGGAAATGAGTACAATGATGAATTTTTTTACTCTCATAATGACTCTTACATGTGTAAATTTTGAAATTCACAATGAAATTATTAAATGTAACGTTTTTGTGCTACATTACGCTGCAAATTGGAAAAGGACCGTAAATCACATTAATGTTACACAAAAAGGTCACGATAGAAGCACATTTTTGAGTTTTTCTGGAATTTAAGCGTAAAATGACCTGAAACAAAGTTAAAGAGTATATTTCAAGCTACAACTTTGCTGAACTAGCCAAGTCCATCTTTCATATATTAAGAGGCCAAAAGTGGCAATATACAAAATTTTGGGCTCATTTTACGATTTTTTAGTGGTTTCATACAATGTAAGTTGAAAACATCCCGCACTATATGCATAGACTAAAAGAGTGCTCATAATATTCGAAATTTTTATCCAAATTTACAGAAAATGCGTTAAAAATTGGATTCATCAATCATTTTGTAAGCGTCGATCAAACATCTCTGTCTACGGACCAAATCAATTTGTACAATTCATCTTTTCTTACTGGCTCCACTGATTTCTCACTAGTCAAACATGTCTCACTCAAAAATCTGACTTATGACCAGTGAAATACCACACTTGTTTTTGGGTTGGGCCTAGACAACTCTCAACTCATCCTTAAATGTCCTCAAAATTGATAAATTTCTTACATGTTGGTGCTGCAAAGTCATGCGGGTTCTGACTTCAGACTAAAAAAAAATATTTTCCGTCGACGAAATGAATCTCATTGCCCTGAGAGCCGTTTTCATTTAAGTATGTGCTTATTTTTTGCTGCAATTTTTGCTTTACAGGCCCTCGACAAATAAAAATCTGCATTTTTTTCACTGTTTTTTTTTATTTTATTTTATATACTTAATTTTTATCGTTACAATTTATTTTTATCATCTCATTGGAATTCTGACAATTTCTTAACAATACAATTTAATTTTCTTTTTACTGATTATTTTTTTTACCTGAACTATCTACAACAAAAATAATAATTTCTCTACAAGAATCTCCCAACTGTATTTAAATACAAAATTATACTATTTTTATCTTGAAACAATTTTTATTCACAATTCCTTTCTTTTTTGCAATTCAACATTGACTGATAATAGTAAATAATCATTGTATACAGACATAATTTCAATATAGCTCAATATTGAATTCAATATAAAAGATTACATTTTTACCTTGTTTTGTATCTCTCGGTATTATTTATAAGGGAGTTAAGTTTTTTCCTTCTATCATCGTAAAGCTTATAACATTATATTTATTTTTTTGTCTTCTTCTTCATCATCTTAACCTATTCATAACATATTTACATTTAATATTTATAAGTCTTGTGCTTTATAACATTTTCAGCATATGTTTTTTGTGTTGTGTGTGTGTGTGTCTGGCAATGTTTGATATGATAATAAAATTTATTGAATGCAAATTTTTTTCTTCTTTTTTTTCCTAATCCCATGCATGTGATATTGATTTTATTTTTGATATGGTATAAGTTAAAATTTTTACAATATATTTATACAATTTTCTTGGAAATTGTTTTTATTTGATAAGTTAATCACGCATGAAACAGTCGTAACACAGTTATCGATATGCATAAAAATGATTTATGTTCAATGGATATAACAAAAATTTGTTGAATTTATAAATTTATTGTTGGATTGTGATCTTACAGATAAATTTTCATCTGAAATTTTCATTATGACACACTGTGCAAAAAATTACACTCTGTCAGCTAGCATAATGTTATGCAATAATGTATCTGAATATTCTTATTTAAATTTCAGTCTTGCAGAATGACTGTGAAAAAAATATCAAACAAAATTTCCATTTACATATCGTATGAAATTAAATTTCATGTCTAACACAATTCGTTACTGCTCTTGCCATTTTCATATGAAATGTGTGGTTGTGTGTGTTTTAAAAGTGCTGTTTTTGCATTTTATTTAAAATATATTTCATTCATGAAACGGTTGTTGGTTCTAACACTTTATATTTATATTTTTTTTTTCATATTAAATGAGAATTTTCTTGTACGTTTATGCAAAATTTTATTCATAATAAATATTCTCGTTTTATTGTCTAGACCATAATAATAATAAAAATAATATTTAAAAGTGTGTCATGTTATCTTATTATGTCACACTAATGGTTGTAACATTTTAAAAACCATAAATGTGAAATTACACAGGTGCAATTGGTACATTTCGACCTAATTCCTTAACAGGCAAAGCCGTTGACAATTCTCCGGTTAACATGTCTGTGGGTGATGTTGAAATGAAGTCACTTCTCTCGATAAATCCATCCTCGGTATATCCCATTTTGACCATACATCCTTCATCGCCATTCAAATTGCACGTATTACCAATATCTTCATAATTTGGATTTGTAATGGAGAGAACGCCATAGCGGCCACCTTCACCTTCTCGCAAACTGCGATAATGACCACGTCGTGATTTGCTTGTACGTGGTGATGAATAAAGCTTTAATACCCTACAATTGCAACTAACTAACATTGCTATGACAAGACCCTAGGGTGGAAAATAAACGTTTTTGTGAATGATGAAAGATAAAAATAATGGTTTTTTTTCTTACTTGTACACCTTGTGCCACACTGTACAAAGCCCAGAGTTCTGGCTTATTATAAATGGCAGCCATTGCTCCGAAAAAGATTACAATTGTCAGTACAATCAACAGCTGGAAATAAAATTAAAGAAAAAATTAAAATGTGATCTTTCACGATATTCGTGAGTGCATTTAAAATGACCGATTTAAAATTTCGATTATTTTTAGAATACTCGACCTTCTTAAAAATTTAGAACAAAAAAAATGTAAAATACGATTGTGAACCAAAAACACGAGCTCATTTCTTCATTAAGAATTCGATCAATTTGATAAATTCTTCTATTAAGAATTTTGGAGCACCACCGTTTTTCCTGGACTTTGCAAATTTTCAAGGTCGTGGAATCAGTGGCGGATTGGTCAGACGGAAAATCTGGCAAATGCCAGAAAGGCCAGAGTCAATCGTCTTGTAAAAGTTAAGTTTAGCGTAAATGTTAAAGAAAATCATACAGAATAATTTTCAATCCGCCCCTGCTTGGAATCGTTGACTTTTTTGGGGCAACTCCGCCATTTTGGTGCCCCAGACGGATGGTAAGTGCACCTAAATACTCAATTTCTTTTAAGTCGACTAGAAAAAATTTGCAAACAAGCATTTTTTACGATAGATGGACAGACAGACGGCTGAAGCGCTCGTTATAATCGCATTTTGTTCAAAATTGACAGGAAAAACGCTAAAAACAAATAAAATTATAATGAAAACGAATAAAATGAAAAAATAACAAATAAAAAAAGCACATAAATAGAGACAATCAAATTTATTTAAAATGTAAATAGGAAAAAAAATAACGAATTCAAAATTTTATTGTGCAATGAATATATAATTTAAATTTTCCAATTCAGAACTTTTTTTACTTTAATAAAAGTTAACAATGAATTTTATTGCTTTTTTTATATTATCATGACAAACATAATTTAATCAATTTTATATTTTCTAATCCAAATACAAGGAGGAAAATTTAATTAAAATAAAAAAAACGAATTACCTTAACAAACAATCCGATTTGTAACCCACGCTTTCTAATCATCTTATTTTTCACTTTCAAATCCACTTGAAGACCAGCTGATATTTTTATTGCGCCATTTGCTTGTGCTGCCAAATAATATCCAGAAAATAAAAGTATCACAGCTGGTACAAGAAATCCCCAGATATATCCTGTGCCATCCATTAGCCTAGATATGATGAAAAATAAAATAAAATTGAATTGAATTGAGTTGAAAGAAATTTAATGTCAATGTCTCTGCATCACTGTACGCTACTCAACAAAAGATACCTGATTGTGTAATTGTAACAAAAAATCTCACGGGATTAAAAATAAAAATGTACATTAAATGTGCAGACAGTCGTCAGTTACACAATACATGAAACTAATAAAATTCTAGTGAATGAAAGACAACTTCATTGAATTTTCAATTGTATTTCAATTTAATGTAAAAGAAAACTGAAAAAATGTGTAAATTGTTGTCTTGAATCTGAATGTTGTTGATGTTGATGAAAATTACGTGAATTTTTTCCCAATGGTATGATAAATTTCATATAAAATACAATCGAAATTCAACCTGTGTAATTTTTTATTTCATGGCCCTAATTTTATTCTCGATTATAAATTGAAGCCCAGTACGAATGAAAACCTAATTTTATTGAACGAGTTTTTTATTGGGTAATTTTTTATTAGAAATATTCTTTTGTATCTTAAAAAAAATGTAATCACCGGATATGATCATCTACTTTTTGCATTCAATTCACATTTTAAAACTTATTGAGAATTTATTTTTCGTATGGTTCTTTTTAACTTTTTTTTGCACTGAAATTTGTTCTCAATAAAATCTTTTATATTCAACTCATTTATATTGATCCTTATCATTTCATACTTCGAATATGACCTATCATGGGAGTTGTGCTTCATTTTTTTTATACACTGTAGGATGAAAACACAAAGGGTCCTTACAATTCGATTGTGTGGTTAATTTTTGTAAGTCACAAGTATTTTTTTATGATTTATTTAAAATTAAACTGCTAAAATTCGCGAGTTTTCGACTTGCAGTGTATCGAAATCGGCTATGGAGGTATTTAAAATATTTTTGTTGTAGTTTAAACGGAAAATTTTGATAAATCATGTGAAATTCAGAAACATTCAAGCAAAGGATCATGAAATTTTTTTTTTGATTGGACTGAAAATTTTATTTTGAATGTTAAGGGAAAAAATTCTCGTACGAAAAATTAATTTTCAGTCAACTTTTCATAGTAACACAAATCATTCTTATGAAATTAACTTCAAATTCAATTCAAACAAGTAATCTGATGATATAATCGATGAAAAATTTCAAGCATGCTAGTCAATCAGTAATAAAAAAAACAATGATCAGACAACAGATTGACGAAAAAAAAATGTAATGGAAAAAGGATAATAGAAAACAAATTTTCTTTTTTATTATTTTAATGACTTTCCAATTCCTCTTTTTTTCATTTCATTTTCCTTCTTAGACAATTCTTCAGGTCATTCAATTTTCATTATCGCAATTTCTGCTTAAATAATTTTATTCAAAGATATGGCAAAAGCTTTGGTCGTTAAATTACGTTACTTTTTACATTGCAAAGAGTGAACAAAAAAAACGGAAAAAAATAATGAAAAGCAATTCAAGTGAAATAGGATAGTATTTATTTTATTCTTTGGAATTATCTTCTTCTTTTTCTCCTTTTTTTTGTGTGCAATATTTGAAGTGAAAAGCTAAGTAAAACCAAAGAACCACCAAATAGGACAGAAATAAGAGTACAAAAGTGTGCAAATGGTTTGAAAAAGTGTAATTTAAATAGTTTTAATGTTGTTACGGTTGGATATCCACATAGACAGGATGTTTGTGTGTGTGAAATTATTTGTATTGTGGGAATAATTCAAGTAAACAAAATAATGCGGAAACAACATCAGTTAACAATAAAATAAAATGAATGTGAAAATAAATTTTAACCAAGTACATTAATTGTATGTGAGGAAAATGTAAAATATTTTGTGTGTAATCCAATTAAAAGTAATTTTCTCCAACTCACCAACAATGACTACTAGCTGCCACTTCATGTGCCAATTGATCAAGTACTTGAGAACCTGTTAATTTAATTTCGTGTTCTTTATACTTGAATGCTGCTGCAACGCCCAACATCAATAGAGGCAATCCCCATGAAACAAGGCTAAATGTCAAGAAAATTAAAAAAATGAGCCATAAAATTTACATTTTATCTGTTTTTTACCTGTAATGTGCTAACATTTTACCCATTTTTGGTTCTGGTTGTGGAACTAAATTTGAATTTGTTCTAAAGACACTTAGTGCATGATGACAACAGCAAACTAACCATGCCAAACTAGCGAGCTTCATAAATAATAGAGCTAACGATAATGATAAGCACAGTTCTGGATCCTGTTAGTTTTTTTTTGAAATTGAAATATAAAAGTTGTAAAAAAAATAAATTAGTTGAAAGGATAAATAATTTTTATGGTCTTACAAACAAGAAAAGATATTGCAAGATTTATGATATCTCATTATTTATTTATTTTCTTTTTATTTTTCAAGATTTATGTTCAAATTAAAAGTTTTATTTTGTATTTTATTTTTGTTTCAAAGTTTTTTACTTGATAAATTGTGATTGAATGAAATTTTTATATGAAACTTGTCTCATTTCATATTTTTGTATATGACAAGCTCCATTTCAAAACACTCTTTGTTAGTTTTCTAATTCCGATTGAAGAATAAAATATCAAAACATGCGCGATTGTTGAAAATTCGACAGTTTTAAGCGATTATGGAAAATTTTTCGATTTACCGCGATTTCCACCATTTTGAAAAATTCCGCCATTTTGGAAAAATTTCCATTGATCTTTAAAAAAAGATCACTCATATCATTGATTAACTTGTAACACATTTTTATTACGAAAAAACATTTCATTTAAAGATATTTATTATTACCTGAATTCCACCAACACCAATCACAAATAACAGTTGTCCCATAAACAAGGATGCCAATAAACTTAATAATGTTGTTCCAGCCAATGATCTCAAATCCGAAAATAAACTGCAAAAAAAAAAGAAAACAAAAACATAAAAAATTTATATGAGTGATATAATAAAAAAGATTTTATTGAATAAACACAAACAATACAATTTTGGAAATTTCGATCACGACAATAATTTTCCAGATAATACCGCAATAAAACGTGGTATATCATCATATTTCCTTTTAACAGGTCAATTTATTACTGAAATGTTGTTCACAAAATTATTCAAAATAAAATTAAAAGAGCTTTTTTGATACATTCCGATTACATCAGAGATCAATTTATTGTTATAAAAGCATACAAACACCCTCAAAACAAACCAAAGCCCAAAAAAATACACATGAGAATTAAGTTTATATTGTTTTGAATATATGCATGTTTGGATGTTATGTGTTTGTTGTTATGCTGTTGTTTTTTTTACTGAACGAAAATTTATCTCTTGTTTTTTTTTTCTTTATTTTAATGTTATTGTTACTACTTATTTTCACTATGAGTTGATTTATTTGGGAGCAAACATTATTCAGAGTACCTCAATATTAACTTGCATATAAGGAGATTGTTTGTCGAACACATAAAATCAGTTCTTACTCTTAGAATACCTTGTTGTTGTTTAGTGTAGAAAATAAAGTAAGAAATGTGATAAAGATAATAGGATGAAAAAGGTCTTTGCATTGATATTTCATGAATAGATGAATATGTTGGTGTTGTTGTTCTTTGTAATCCAATATGTATCAAATAAAGTGAGCAATAAAAATAATAATAAAAAAAGAAGAGTCTTTGTTATAAATTAATCTTATGAGAATTTGTGGTGCATTACTTTGAAAGTTCAATTTAAGATCAACTATGGGTGTATTTTGTGAAAGCTTCAATCTGAAATAAATTGCAAAGATGTCCATATACCACCTAAAGTGCTATATGCACACAGACGAGTGACCATAATGCTTAAATTTTATTATGAGTTGAACAAAAATGCGATTAAAATTTAACACCCCAAACGCTTTGTAAGCGTCCAAACCTGTTTCAAGCAATTCGTATGTTGTAAGGAGAGCTGGGAATGAGGGGAACGAAGTGGGAAATGGAACTGGATAAGGGAGCGAAGATAAAGAAAGGGAGAAGTCAGTTTAGAATAAAACGTCAAAAATATTTAAAAATTAATAAAAGCAATTCATTACTCAAAGTTTAATAATGAAACACTTTTCTTTCGTGTTAAAAGTTTTTTTTCACTTAGATTGGTTGATAGAGATAAGAAATTTCCTATTTGAGATGAAAAATGCCTCAAAATATTTAAACTCAAAATGAAGACAAACTGAATGCTCACACCAATACAATACAAATCAAAATAATAATGATTAAATACAGATATTTCACCTTTAATAACATTTTAATCCATTATTAATGTCAAGGATCGGAAATAAAATACTGAATGATTTTATTGTTTATTTTCATTTATATTCATTGATTTTATTTTTATATGACGATCATTATTTGAGAGATTTAATTTAGCTGTTGGTTGTTGAAACCCTCTTCAAAAATTACCATTTTATTTTATTTAAATCGTCCTTGAACACAGAAAATTATTATCATTAAAATGTGTATAATTTAGGCACAATATGAATTTTTAATGAGTTCGTGTACTGCATTAAGTTAAATATAACTAAACAGGCATTAGTCAATTTTGGGAAAAAAAATCAAAAAATTTTAAGTGTAATTTTACAACTTTTATCGAGTTAATATTTTAGCTTATCCTTCAAATTAACGGGAAATAAAAAAAAAAATAAAAGTTATTTTTTAAATACACACTTAATTTAAGTTTGATACTTGTACAAAAATTTAATCTAAAAACTGAATGAATTTTGTAATTTTTGAGATGATTTTTTTTCTGTGTTTTGATATTCCAAGAAAAAAAAGTTTTTGGATATAGACAGCTTTAGAATAGATCTTCGAAAAAATGCAAAGAAAAAAATTAATTTTGCTCTTGGAGCATTTTTTTTCGATGACGTAAATGTTGGATAATATTTTGTGTGTATATCCAACGCTTAACCATAGTTTTACATCTGCTGGCGTTAATCCTTTACAAAAATCGTTGATATTTTATATTTTCCTCAAGATTTTATTCCTCAATAAAACTGCATTCAAGAAATTTTGATTTTGTTACAATTATATAAAAATAAACTAAATCGAATATTGTGTATATCCAACACTATGCATTGAATATTTTTAAATTATTTCTTTTTTTTAATTTATATTATATTTTTTGCTTTTATTTGAAAGGAAAAGTATCTGAACAGTTTCTTGATTTAATATTCTAAAGGAGCAACACTATAATTAAAAATTATCGTACACAGTGGGCCTGATAGAGCAGTTTTCGACCAATTATCAGCTATTTTGTCAAAAATAGCTTTTTTGTGATCTATATTCAATGAAATGGCTTAATTCCTAAATTTTGAATAAATTTCATTAATTTAAACGAAAAGTGTATTTTTCATCAATGTATACTCAAACTGTGTACTTAAAAGTTTATTTTTTTTTCATTTTAAGACATTTTATAAAATAATTTTATCAAAAAACTTTAAAATACATCGCAGAAAAAAATTGGAATTTTGTGTATATCCAACATGTGTATATCCAACACCTCATTTTTAAAGATTTTATCAATGAAATTTCAAAATTAAAATTTCTAGTTTTTAAATGTTAAAGCTTTATCAGGTTTGGAACATTTTGTAGTACTAGATTTAATTTAAAAAAATAATTAAGCAGTTGAAATATAGCTTTGAAATTTTGTTTGATAAAATGACCAACGAAAATTGTGTATATCCAACACTTTTTGGCAAGCCCTAAAATTCAATTAAATGTTTTTAAAAATTAATTTAGTTTTTTCTAAACTCCAGATCAATATTAAGGCTTGAGTTTTATAAAAAAAAAAAATAAAAATTTCTTATTGAAAGAATAAGAAATATTAACTCAAATGTTAAAAATCGCGTAATTTCTGTGTATATCCAACAAACTAATGCCTGTAAAGTATTTTTCATACACTTTTTCACAACAAATTTCAAATGGTTTTGGTTATTTTTTGAATTTGAATTTATGGAAAGTGCGTGGGATTTTTTATGATCATAATTGAAAATATTTATTTTGATGGGAATCGAAGTCTATGCATTCAATAATAGTTAATTTATGTAAATTATTCTGTGGAAATTTTATGAATAATTTAATGAAAAATTGTTGAATATATGAGCCAGGCGTCTCCATGGAAGCAGTTTAATATGAGGTTAGTAAAAAATTTCAATCATTTTTCTGTTGTCTTGTGTTTCAAAATTTTTTTTTCACTAAAGAATGTTCAACAAGGCATCAGACTGCATAAAAATGTGAAGAATTAATAAAAGTGGTTTTCATAGCACCAAATATGACTTAACAGGCCATTCATTGACCTAAGGAAAGTATTTTCAGATCTTTATTTTACACTGTTAAATAATGATCGCAAAAATAAGGGTGTCTACTTACATAAAGCTTTATGTGACAATGAAAAACTGAAACTGATTGGTAATTGGTCTGTAGAATCGTAAAAACTCCGATATTTGGGCCAGAAAAACGTCGGAAAAATCGCAAAATGCACCGAAAAGTAAAATATGAGGCTAGCTGACAAAAATATCATTCGAAGATTTTCATTTTCCACAGTTTTTACGCGAAAATTGCTGCAGCGTATCAAAATTATTTTAACTCATGTTACGTAATAAACGACAATGACATGAAAAATTATTTCATAAAACTTGATTTAAACAAAACAAAAAAAAAATGTAAATGCTCAAAATGAATCACTTAATTTAAATGTACGTCTTCTCATTAGTATGTGTCTTTTTATCAAGTTTTCCTTGTAATCGTTGCATCATTAAGTCAAATTATCCTTGTCAGACGTTTTATAATGATGAAAAATAATTATTTTATCGTGCATACACTCGCTCAGAGACAATTTTTTCACATTTAACTCAATTAAAACTTTTAGAATATGTTTAATTTTTTTTTACTCTTTTCTTAATTTTACCTTATTAATAATTAATTAGATTCATTTATATTTAAGAGAGAGCAAGAGCGATGTAAAACTTTTGAATAGAATAAATTACAGTTAATTGTGATTTGAAATCAACCAGGCGTCTCCATATTTTAACTTTAGTTTGAATGTATCAAGGGAATGATGACTTGAAAATGTGTGTTGTGTGCAAATAGTGTAAAAATCAATTTCATGGAGTCTTAACAGTACATTACAAAAAAAAAATTCAATTAACTTTTCAATTTGTCCATTTTCTCTTTAAGTATCGTAATTTTAAATATAAAGCATTTTTTTTTCCTTTCATAAATCTTTGGTCAAAGTCAGTTTCATTCACATTCACACTAAATTAAATTTTTACGGTAGAATCATGTAAAATAACAAAATTTATACATTTCAGCTCCTTTTCCATTGTTTTCTGTTTAATGGGATGCAACCTTATATTTTTACACATTCAACCCTTTTCATGTACTTTTTATGCTTCCTTTTAATAGAAAAACATATTGTGAAATAACCATAATTTATTGATACAATTATTAAAATTGTGTTCCTATCAACCATGTTCCAAGTAAGTACATTAGCTTACAAAATTTATCGTAATTTTCTTTAGACTTGAATTTACTTTGATTTATGAAAAAACTTATTATATTAAAATTAAAATAAATTAATTCCTCCCATTTAAAGTTCGAGTTGATTTTCTTACATTTCTTAAAAATTCCTTGACAAGGAGCAAAATTAATTTACATTGAAAGGAATGAAATTCAAAGCATGATAATCACAGGAACTAAATAATTCAACACCGGAATGTTTTAAGAGGTTTCCTGATTTTTTTTCCTTTTTATATTAAAATCTTAAAAGGGTTTTTTGACCTTTTGATCTCATTTTACTTTTTTCCATTTTTTTTGCACTGAAACAAAATATCGCATAATTTCATAAAAATTGAAGACACACCTTAGAAGAGTGAAGAGTAAAAATGTATAAAATAATACAATTTATTAGGTAATATTTTTTTTATTGAATTAGATGGAATAATAAAAAAGAAAAATATGAAAGTCAACATTATAAGGAAAAAAACACACCTTTTTAAGAAACTCATAATGTAAAAAAAAAATAATAATGTTACGATAAACTCTTATTAGGAAACCTTTTACTTTTCATCAGTCTGTAACGAAATGAAAAGAAGGAAAAATCATGAAAAAGCTTTCATTTTACTGCTTATTACTTTTACTTCTTTCCTCTGATTAAAGCTTTGATTCATTTCAAATTGAAAATATTTTCTTATGCAAGGTTATATGAAAAATTATACCTTTTAATGTGAGTAATTTTCTCTGTTTTTTAATATGAGATTTATACATTTAAAGGTACAACCAAAAAAAAATGTACCAGCTTTACCTTTTATTAAAGGACTAATAATAATTTTTATATCGCATGTCAGTTACTAATTTACCATCTGGGTACATTAAAATGACATGTTAAACAACACTGGACTTACAAACATGTCAAGTAACACTGAAATTTAACAACGAAAAAAAGGGAAAGTGTTTTTTTTTCATTTAATCCCAAAATTATGCAGAGTTGAACGATTTTGGTGAAATTTTAAATTAATTTCACCTTGAAAAATTTTTACAATCACGATATGCAAGTAAAAAATTTCAGAGAATTTTCAATGAAGCAGAAATGTCACACGGAACCCCCTACTCACATTTTACATGCTGTTCAAATTCTTTGTTATTCATGATGACTAAAAGTAAATCATACCTGACATTAATACTTTATGAATGTGTTACACCAAATATTGATTTCATTTTTATGATATTTATTATTAAAATAAATCGAAGGAAATTGCATGTCATTATATCATAATTTGAAGTGTGTAGGTGTTACATCGACGTCAAAAAAAATAAATTTAAATATCAAACGTTCATTTTTTTTTTTTGAATAATACTCAGGTGGTTTCTTGTTATTTTCGATGAAAAAAAAGGTTCAAAGTTAAGAAATACAAAATAAAAATTTATAATAACAATAAAAAATAAAGAAATGTCTCTCCAAAGAAAAATCATGAACAAGAAACTTTCAAGTTGTTTCATTTTTTTTTATTCTCATTTCATTTAGAAGAAAAAAAAAACATTTTTTGTTTATAATACTAACACTTTCATATTTCTCGAAAAGGTACGCTAACAACTCTCGTTTTTTTCTCTCACAATTCATGTTTTTCTTGTGCTAAATTGTATATTCAACGTGTTGTATAATAATAAGTATCGTACCACTTTATAACTTTCTTCAATGTTGTTTTATTTTATTTTATAAGTTAACAAGTTAAATTATTATATGTTTTATAAGTGGTAGCACGTTTTCAGGTGTTCCATAAATTTCTCATTTAAAAACTTTAAATAAATAATTTATCAAAACAAAGTTGAGTTTAGTTAAGTGTTTTCACGCGTGAATCTTACCTGTATGTTATGAAAGCAAATGCTAATCCAACTAAACTAACAGAACTGCCTAAAACCACACCTAGTGCTACGAGACCGCCTTGTGATCCCCAGGCATTTGAATATCCATACGATATATTTGTAGCTGGTGGAAAGCCATGTATATGTCCTGTGTAAAGAGTTTCCATCTAAAATGAAAAAGAGAAGAGAAGAAAATATAATTTAATATCGATTACATTCACTTATGGACTTCATTTCGATAGAAATAAAAGTTTTGTAATATCAATTTAAACGTTTTATGATCATTTATAAATCTTTTACAGTTAATTTTCATCACGTGTAGATTCTTGCTGTAATAATTTATTGGTTACATTGAAAAACTCATTTTCAATCAATTTACCCCTGAAACTAGGCAATATACTTTGATGATTTGAAAAAGAAGTTGCAATTTGAAACTTATTTCAATTGAACTAATAAAAATATTTCATGTCCATAATATTTTCATTTCATTTCAACAAAAAACCTTCACTTCAAGACGCCTTGACTCAAAAAAACACCAAATACGTAAAATGTATTGCATACTTTTCGGTGTTAAAATCCACACTCTAAAAGCTAACATTACAAGCAATTGTTCATGCGATACGTAACTTAATCATTATTGATGGTATTTTTATTGCAAACAAGTCTAGTGCTTTCACAAATTTACTTTAATCTCAGTATATTGATTAAACATTTTCATGACAACATTCATTCACGTCATATAACATTTTTTCTAGTTAAATTGGAAAAGTTGGTGTAGAAGGTCATGTAAAGTATTTAACCATGATATTGTATTTAATATTATTATTATTATTTTTTTCTGCTGAGTAATACCGAGCTATTTGAAATAATTTTTCATTATCTGGTCATAACCTCATATTCTTTAGTGGGTAGTTTGGTTACAGTAATGCAAATAGTTGCTTACTTTTATTTGTTGTTAGACTCTAACTATGCAGAAAAATGCAAAAAATGAATGGACTACAATGGTTTAAATAGAAAAAAATGCAAAAAAGGCAACAATAATGAAATTGTAAAAAAGGGAGAACAAAGTACACAATGGAAGTGCTTCACTTGCACAACATATTATTATTATTACATTGTATAACTAAACCAAGGTTGTTAAAATGTTTTTCTTAAAAGCTTTTAGAGGTTTTATTACCACTCGAACATGTAGAGTTAAGACTATTGAGTAAACCAGGCATTAGTACCACTTTTTTCTATGTTTGCTTGTAGACTGTAGAAAAATATCTAACATAAGTATGTTGAGAATACACACTCATCGTTATTGTTGTTGTAATGGAGCTATTGTCTTCTTGGGTACACTTGAGAGATATTTTTATAAAAAAAAAATAAAAAAATACCGAATGGAATATTACAAGAGCAAAGAATGCATTAAATGGTTTTATATTTGATGGAGGACATAAGCACTTTATTTATTTTACTTTTTTAAATGCTTTTTACTTTTTTTATATACCATATTGTCAATATCGTTAATGGTCGTTTTTTTTACAGGTTTTTTTGATATATGATGTAAAAAGTTTTCCACTTCAATAAAAAAATCAGAAATTCTTTCCATTACGGTTTAAAAAAGTGCATTTGGAACTCAATTGGATGGAACTCAATTCATTGAATATAATGAAGTTGATATTTAAAACTTTAAATCGTGAAAGTTTACCAGAATTTTTAAAATTGTGAAAATTGAAAAATTCGGAAAATTTGGTAATCGACGAGAAGTGCACCTTAAGCGCGACCTTGCTAATTTTTGACCATTTTAAGACTCTGAAGCACAAACCTTAACCCAATTTCAAACGAATGAGTTAAAGTTCGTCCTTGTGAACTCTTTTAAAATCCGTCATTTTCAAATTTTTCGAAAAAAAAATTGAAAATATTTGAAAATTTGAAAAAAATTAGACTTTTTGTGCTTTTGACCCTTTTCTGGTTCTGGAGCCTAATCTCTTAGACTTACTTTTGAGCCCAATACCTGAGCCTAATTTCAGAACTAATGAGTAAAAGCTCATTTTAGTAATCTTCTCCATCCAACAAAATTTTTAACCGTTTTTTAACAGTTTTTTAGGCTCTGGAGGCTCTAGCGCCTATCCCATGAGTCCATCTCCATGTAAATGAGTTCAAAATTATCCTTATGAAAAAACCTTGATACGATGGGCCATTCCGGAGTTATCGATGCAACAGACATATCGACTTGCAAAGTGACGGACAACAAGCCATCTGTAATAGTGCATTTTTCTTACGAAATACATAAAAAAATGTATAAACTTTAGACTTAATTTTCAAGGACTTTAATTCCAAAAGACTGATCTTCACTGCTCTTGACGTAAGAGTGGCCTTTGAAGTGCCCCAAAACTCTCATCAAAATCGAGTCATTACCACTGAAAAAGATGCCAAATTACATGCTGATTTAACTTACATGCTTACACCGAAATTTTTTTATCGTTAACTGAATTTTGATACTTTAATATTGAAACGTTGTTAAATATAATTTATTTTCCATCCAATTTCAATTACATTATTGACATTCGCTGTAATCATTTTCTCTGCTTTAAACTTTGTTCGTCCCATTTCTTGTAACAGTCACACTGTTACAAGGATACCAGTGAAAAAAAAAATAAAAAAAATAAGTAGTTACTTTTATTTTTAAAATGTGAATAAAAAAGAACTAAGAGAAAGTAAAAATCAATGGAAAAATATCGTCTATTTGTCGTCTGTCTTCCTTGAAACCATACCAAAAATTCCATAATTGATCGTAAAACCACTTTTGAGTATAGTTTAAAAACAAACTTTTTTTACATTAATATCCATGAAGAGACTGAATACAAATATATATATTTTCAATTTTCACTTGACATTTAGGCATATCATTAATAATATATTGAGATAGGTGTGTCAATACCTAGAGAGAACACAACAAAAAGACATCAAGTAAGTGACAACAACACATAAGGGGTGTGAATAATAATATAAAATATAATGAAGTCAGTGTGAAATAAAAAGTGAATCAATAATGAGACTTCCATTCACACAATGTAAAAGTGAAAAATGAAATAAAATTATATTGACAAGCAAAATGAAATTATTCAACATATTGTGTCTTCATAAAATGCCTATCTGTGTGTTGTCGCACAGTATTGTGATGTCAATTCCTGTAATTTAATTTCCGTTTATTTTACATTTTTATATATTTTTTTTTTTGACTGATTTACTGTCATTAACATGTGGTTATTTTCTCATGTCATTTTTAATTTTTTTGATAAATGTGAATTCGCATTATTATGAAATTTTATTGTTTTTAATGAGATTATTACACGTTCACTGAATTGAAAATGTAACAAAGTTGAGTTAAATTTAAGCCCTTTTTTTGTTTTTTGTTGCGTAAATGTCACGTAACTTTTACGATCTGACCAATGTTCTTCGTAATAATTTTTGTTTGTGTATGCCATCACACTTCGCACTAATGATGAATAAATTTGTGTAAGAAAGGACGTGATACTTTTGGTACTGGAAAATAAATTTCAGTATCACAGTCACGATGCCGTACAAAAAAATGAATATACTTCAGTGAAATTAGTTGTATGAGTTTATTTGTGGGAGAAATAATAAAATAAATGTTGAGACAAAAAAAAAATAATCTCGTGACAAAACAGTGTTTTATAGTCATGTGGTTGAGAGAAAAAACCTAGAACACAACCAATTACTTGTTTTGTCTTCTGGTCTAGTTCGGTTGGAAAACAGTTTATATGTGAAAAAACGAATCACATCTGGTAACACGTACATGATTTTACGCACTGGTTAAATTTTTTTGAGTTTATTTTCATTTTTTGCATTGAGCACACGATTGCTTAGAATACACAGCGCCAGATGTTCAGTTTTAAGGTCTACTGAAAGAAAAATGACTTGAACGTGATTTATTGGAATGGAAAAAGTTTATTCAATGTCTTTTCTATAATTTTTTATTGTATTTTCAAAGAAATAAATTATAAAATCTATCTGAAATTCAAAATTAAATAGTTCAAGTTGAAAATCGCAGGTGAAACAGGATGTCACACATGGAATAAATTTTGCTTTTTTTTTATTATTATTTTGAAGCACAATTTATGTGAAAAGAAAACCAAAACGAAGCAATAATTCTTTATCTGAATATTATACAATAATCTTATCCTACATATGACAATAATACCTTCTTTTCTTCATGATACGCAAACATTCAGAAGTTCAATTGCTTATTTATTGCTACCGTTTGTGAAAATCGGTTTTTATTATCGTTATGTTTACTTTTTTGTTCCCTTTCTTTTTTTGGTTTTCCAATTTTCGAGAGCAAATACTCTTGTGTCGAACTTTTTCATTTTATGTGTATGAAGAAAAAAAATAAAATGAAACGAGTACCAATGGGATAAGTGTTAAATGTAAAAGTTTTTTTTCCTTCAAATTTTTTTTTAAGAAATTCAAGATTTATTTGTATTGTAACCTCAAATAATTTGCATTCATGGCAAAAACTTAAACCAGGATTATCAATTTATACATTGAAAGAAAAAATGAAAAAATAGAAAAGTACCTCAAAACATGAGAACCATTAAAATTAAAAGATTGACGTTAAGAGAATTGGAAACACCCGATTGAAGTTGTGTATTTGGTTCATTTGATATTATTTTTAACTAAGCTAATCGTGAAACGAGAAACTTTGAAAACTATTCAAAGTTTTAATGCAAGTTGCCTTTGAATTTTAACTCGTTTCATGTTTTTTTCCTTTATTCTACTTTACAAGTGGTCAAAAAGTGCATCCATGTTAAATTGTGATTGTTTGACAGAATTTACAATTTAAGTAAAATATTTCGATCTTCATTCTAAGTTGAAAACGTCCTGCAAACCATCATCATTGAGAGAGGTGCTTTGGTTTGCAACTGAGGGGTTAAATTTTAAATTACCAAAAAAAATTAGCGCATTTTTCGTCTAACGGACTTTTTCAAAACCGCAAAAATTGCGAGCATTTCGTGAGCCGCAGAGCTTTTCAAATTCTAGTAAATTTTCAAAAACCGCCAAGTTTTCAAAAAATCGCGTGAGACCTTGAAGTTTTCAAATATTGCGAAATCTCTAAAATTTTTAGAAAGTTCTGTGTTTAAAAAAAATTTGAAATTTCGCGGTTTTACGAGATATCTTCAAATTTCGCATTTTTTGAATTTGGAACTTTCAACGGTTTTCTTTTACCTAATTCTCAGTGTTAACGATGCTTTTTGTTTCATGTCAAATTGCATCCCCTTAATTTTTTTTTTCATTGAAAATTCATTGAAAAACTCTTTCAATTTTATTTTTTAAAAAACTTTTTAAATATATAGAGATTTTCTTAACACAACGATGACCACTATCGATTCTATTAAAATACAAAAACTTTTACATTATTATTAAAGAAGTTTATCGTTTGCACTTTTACAAAGAATATACAAAAAAAAGCAAACTGAAACTCAATATCAAATAAAAAAAAAGTATTATAGAAATAAAAATTTAAAATAAACAAAGTTTAAGTGATTTTATTGATTTTTAAATTTCAGTTATCATGAAATTTTACGTCATTATAACACATTATTAATGTCAAACGAAACATAAAAATCTCATTTTCATTTTTTTTTGAGCATCAATTCACAGAAAAAAAAATAAAATGTTTTTTAAAATAAAAGTCCTGAAAATGAAAACTTGAAAGAACATGATTTGGGTCTTTTTTGTATTCAACATTATTCATGTGAAAGTAAAATTAAAGTCTTTTTCGAATATTTTATGAATGAATGAATGGATGTGTGTGTTTGTGTGTGTGTTGTTAAATTGAATTTATTGTTCAAGCATTGTTTGTCACAAAGCATAATGATGTCTTTATTGTTTGAATTTGAATCAAAAAACTAAATTGTATAAAAGAAGTTTTTGAATAAAAGACTTCTTTTGCCTTAAATTGCATTTTGGTAAAAAGAACTTCTCATGTTGAATCGTGTAAAAATTTTAGAATGAAAATAAAAATGCTTTTGAAATTTTTTTGTATTCCCATGTTCCATTTTCAACACAAAAATGAGAAAAAAAACAACAAAGGCTTTTTATATTAATAGAGCGCACATGATCTTAAATTATTGTTCTAGAATGTGTTTTCAAGTGTGTTTTTGATTTATTTTATTGCTTTTTTTTGCTCGTTTATTTTGGTACACTCTCACTTAATAATAATAATAAAAGGTATTTCTTCTTTATACACGTTTTTTTATTATTTATGATTATTGTGATGGTGACACACAATGTTAAAATAATGGAAAGACATAGAGAAAAAAAACATCAAAATAAAGTAGAGAACAATATATTATAATGGTGATCAAAAAGCTTCTTTGAAGTAATAAAATGTATGATGGCAGAGAAAAAATCGATTCTTTCACCATTGTTCTCATTTTGTTTAATGTGAATCATTTACTTGAAAAGAAAAAAATTCATGGAAATTTCAATTCCTGATAATGTTTTCACCGAAAATTCTATTTGAAATTTAATTGATGAATTTTTGTTGATTTATTGCAAATATTTCCATTCACTGCATGACATTACATTGATATTTTTGGAATGCCAATAAACTGAGGTTTTAGTGGAATACTGTTGTGGTTAAATTTCCATTAATCTATCTAGGAAAACCACAGCTGCTCATATTGCTTTTAACCAACCTTTTAACCAATAAAATGGATGAAATGGATTTGAACAGAAATTGATCATCGTATTATTAATCAAAATATTATTTTATTACCCTGTCGTATGGTCCATTTTACAAACTAGGTCCTTTAATTGGGAGTAAGAAGACATTGCAAGGTAAAATTTTTTACTAATTTTAGAAAATGTAATTATGAAGGTCAGATTCAGATTTCTAGGGCGGTCTCCACAGAAGATAACCAGCACACATACCTATAGAAGGGTCCATTATCAAGGTCACTTGATTGAAATGTGCACGTGAAATTTTCCAGTGATTTTAACTTACAGGGCATGTAAAATATCATTCCATTGCTTTACAGAAAATAAGAAGAATAAAACCACACAAAAAAATATTCTAGAACATTCTCCAAAATGGAGTGCAATTTATCACAAACGACAATATGTCACAATATTTGGTTTTGGTCAAAAAATAACACAAGCAAATGTCACATCAATAACAATATTTTTATTCGGAAACTTCGTCCATGAAATTGGATTCATGTCTGATTGGAGGATAGGAGTGTAAAAAGACAAGTTAATTCGTGTACTGTATCATAAACATAATAAAATCTCAGTTAAAGATCATGGAGGACCTTTACAAAAAAAAAACCAGATTTAAGCTGATATGGAACAAAAATCAAACCAGCACATTTAAAAGAATTTCAGATTTTACGAAGACGTCATCAAAAATGAAAGAAAGAAAGAATTTGTTATCAACATTATTAAAAGAAAAAATCTCTTTATGATTCCAGACATTTATAGAAAGTTATTACACGTGGCTCTTCTTTTATTTTTAAAAAAAAAAAGATAAAAAAAAATTTCTTTGTAATCTAAAAGCCCCATAAATAAATATATCTTTGTTAATAAAAGCCAGGCGTCTCCATCAACTAAATTTTATAATACACACATATTTGAAATAAATCCATCAATTTTTATTCTAAATCACTTAAACACAAAAAATAAAATGAAAATTATGAGAACCCACACAATGGATTTCGGTTCAATTATCAAAGTGCGCCTTAAAAATATGACGTAAACTGTTAATTCTTCAATTCACGTGCTATTTTTCATTCCTTAATACATTTAATACAAAAAACAGGCGGTGACTTTGCAAGTAAATCATGAAAAAGTTTTCTTTTACTGAAAAAACTCCTCAGGGTAATTTATTATTAGAAGGACGAACATGAAATTTCGTATTAATATACATTTTAAACAGACATGGGAAATCGCAAAATATTCATAGATTAAATGAAAAATGAATGGAAATTTAATTCAAAATAATTCAAAAAAAAAATTGTTATTAAAAATGTATAATAAAAAAGACAAAAAAAAAAATAGAACATGAGAATTAAACTTTATAATAATAATTTATGAATCCCAATGGAACTTGAAGGATATACGATCTTCATTTAAATTTATTCATTCTCTCTTTTTCTTTGTTTTCTGAGTGAATTGAACAAGCTTCTATCAAATTCATATTAATTTTAATGCAATTTGACATTTCATGGATTAAAATTTTGATAACAAAATTCATTTCAATGGAAAAAGAGCTCTATTATGTGTGCTTTTAATGCTTTTATCATCGAATTTCACTCATTCACAGATGCCCGTATTGTTAACTGACAAAATATGTAGCAGAAAATTTGTCCATTCATGCATTCGATGAAAAGGAATAATGAAACAATATGTCTTTACATCATCATTTATTATTATTATTATTATTTTTCCTATGGGAATTAACTTACTTTTTTTTCGTATAATAAAACTTCTGTTGCAGACATCTGTCGTATTGTTTTCATTTTCATTTTTATAATAATACAATTTTTAAACAATAAATTAAAAAACAAGTAAAAAAAAATTAATTGCTCTGAAATGACACAACATTGTCAATTTAATGTACTTTTAATGAAATTGTTGTCATGAATACCATGCAATACATGGAAAACAAATTGTTAACACCTCTTTGTAGTGTCAATTTTATCATATTTTAATGAAACACCTCAATGTGAAATGCTTTTAGCGTAAATTGTTGCCGATGATGTCAAACTTTGTTATTTTAAGTGATAATTTTATTGTTGCACATCTGGGATACATTGAGTGAGTTAATGGAGTGTAAATAGGTAAATGTTAAAAATGTGCACAAAAAAGGGTGCTTTTTTTCGTAATCCGTTTCATGCTAGGCCATGAAAATAAGTTTAATCGTAAAATTATGAACAAAAACTGACATAACCAGTACCTTTAACACAACATTTTATTTTATATTATTTTAAAGAAAAATTTTTACATCAAAATAGACTTAAACTAAATTAACTCGCTCGTTTACTCTATAAATATATTAACCCTTTGGGCGAATTGTCCCATATATGGGACAATTTTGAATCGCTTGAAAAATGGACTTCAATCGATCCTAAATTTTTTTTCATGATGCAAAAAAGTTAAGAAGGGATGTAAGTTACAGGAACAACAAACGATTTAAAATTCAGGAGCGATATAACTGCGAGCCTGAATTTTGAAGTTTGAAAAAATGAAAAAAATGTAAAATGTGGAGGTTGACTTCTTTCAATGTGAATTAAATAATAAAGAAGTCAATTGAAATTTTTTTTATTTCCGTTCTTTTATCTTCTAGTTACTACTAAATTAGCTGCACAAAAGAAAAAGTTGTAACTCTTCCCATAGCTCCGATACAGACCCTCAAATATTGTCCCGTATATGGGACAAAAGCGCTCAAAGTTACAAATTCAAAATTGTCCCATATATGGGACAATTTTTTTGGGCTTATAGCGCTTTTGTCCCATATATGGGACAATTTTTTTTGCGTATGTTTTTCTTTTTTTTTCAAATTATTATTTGTAATGGTCATTTATATCATAAATTTATTTATTACTTAAATTTATTTTACGTTTCTATATTTTTTTTTGCTTTTAGCGCTTTTGTCCCATATATGGGACAATTTTTTTTGGCTTATAGCGCTTTTGTCCCATATACGGGACATAGCTAAAAAAGCCTAATTATACATAGCTGAAAATTTTTTTTTGTCTCAATTACTTATAATTAGGATACTTAATAATGATACCCATTCAAATATTTTTTTCTTTGCTTGGTTTAGATTTTGAACTCAAAGGGTTAAAAAAAGAACATTGTATTGTGTAATATTTTATGACGTCTTGGGAAATTCAATATGGGTTTGAAAATAAAATGGTATAAAAAATACTTTTCTACACTGTATTTTTTTCAATATTAAAACTGACGTTTAAGTAATAAAACTTACTCCTGTTATTTCCAGTTCATATTTTGCTACTAATCATAGAATTTTATACCATAAAAAGCCAAGTAATAAAATTGATTCAGGTAACCATAAAATTTGTGCAACAATGAGAAATGGCAAAATATAAGTAACCTTTTTCCAATGTAAGTGTATATGGCAGTAAAAATAAATAAATATGCTAATCTATAAAAAATATCTTGCTTTTTCTTTATCATTTTTAAGGTTTTCAAATATATTTCAGTTCATATTTATGATGTTAGATCATTAAATGGGACGGCATGTGTTGTGCTGATGTGCTATAATAATTTTTTTATATATTTTATTTTTTACTATTATTGAGCTGATATTTTGTAGTTTGGTCACGTAAGGCTAAAAATGTTAGATGAATGCTACTCTGTACTTGTAGCTTTAACTTGAATAGTTGAATGGAAAATATTGAACATGAAAGGCTTACATAAGTGCATGCGGCTTTCACCCTGTTGTGCCATAGAATTTTGAAAAAATCGGCATTCAAGACCTAAAAAGTAGGCACTAGACCTAATAGACCTAATTAAAGGGCATTCACATTCGTTCAGGATAATTAGCCATTTTAAGGGACGGATTGAGGAAATTTCTAGCAAGAGACGTGGACGTAGTTAAATTGGCCTAAGTCTCCTCTTGGAAAAAGTCGTTGATGAGTATGCAGATCGATAGAGAATCAAACATTACAACGTCTTGCCTCTCCGTTTTTCGATTGAACCCTCTAGAGGGCGCTGAAAACTGATTTTGGGATTTAGTCGAAGGAAAAAGTTGAAAAACAGCAAAAAATAGAAAGTCAGGGTAAAAGTTGTTGCGAGGGTGACGGGGAAGGTCCTGGGAGTTCGAAAAATCTCTCCTCGAGGCTGACAAGTGGTTGATGACGTCGTTGATAGCTTCAGTCTAGTAAAAAATGAATATTTTTCAACAATCCCTCTTTTTGCTTTAAAATCACGACTTTTTAATTCACTAGTCCCGATTTTTCACCTCAAGGACCTGGTATGCCCATACAAAGTGCGCTCAAAAGCATATTTTTTTCGTTCAAATATTACTTGAAGAAAGATAACAGTACTGCATAATATTCTTTAAGATTAAGATTTTTTTATCATCATTATAAAAAAAAAGGTTCTATGATTTTTTTATCTCTTTTTTAATCTTGAATGTCATTTAACTTAATTTCTGTACGGTTTAAGACCAAAATGAATGACCTTGATTTTTTGCTACGACTAACAATGACAAAGAAAATTTTCCGAAACATCTGATAAAATTCAAATGAATAAGGCATCGTCATCATTTTCTGCGTTGAAATGAAAACAATGATTTTTGAAACCTCATTCTTGAACATACTTCGTTCAAATCATGTCAATTCAATCTGATGATGTGAGTGGGTCTTTAATCCTTTTGATAGCATTCTACCATTATGAAATTGATTGCACCTGAACACTAACCGTATTTGTATTCTATATCACTGAAAAGGCACAAAAATACCTAAACTAGGTAAATTGAGTGAATTTAAGCTACTTATTCAAATGCCATATTTTTGAAGTACGAGTCAAAAGAAATATTTTATGTACACACACAAAAAAGATGCTTATTTGTCACGAAATGTTAATGCATAATAAAATAAATTTAAACTCACAGTCATATATCAAATTGTTCTTCCAGGAATTTTATATTGTCTTTATATCGCATTACATTCGCCTTCATGCCTTCAAAATTTAACTGTAAGGATCCTCAAAATTCATATTAAATGTGTAACAATATTTCTTAACTCCCACTTCAAACACAAAATTTTTCCACAAGCACCTTGACTTTAATATCTACCAAAAAAAAAAAACACACATAAAAGCACGTGTTAAACTCATCAATTTTTTGTGCTACCTTTTAACAATAAAAAATAATAACCTTACAAATTTTTTTTCAAGTACACACACAAAATGAGAAAATGTGAAATTTAATACAAAGAAAGTGCCTTGTTGCCTTTATCATTAAATTATCATCATCACACATTTATAAAACTGATACACAAATTTGTCTCATGGGAATTCGTAAAAATGTTTATTTTTGGGCCAATTTATACAACGTAATAACAATATGTGACAACAAGGCAACTTATATCGGTAATTTCACCATAAAATACAATAAGAAATGTTGGTTATTTGACTTGTGTGGTTCAATTGAAAGAGAAAAGTATGCGACAGTAAATATCAATAATTTTCGCTTTTTTTAAGTATTTTTCTTGGGTTTTTTTTCGGGAAGGTCACACAAATTCACTATGATGATCATTTACAATTCATATTACTGTTATTTGTGATGGCATGTCACGTAAATGTTAAATTTAGATTCTAGAGAAAGAAATATAAGGACGAAACTTTTTTTTTACAACATCTATTATGTATAAGAAAATCAATAAGGTAACAAGGATTTTCTTTTTTTTTGTACTATACAATAGTAGTAATAATAATAATAATAATAATATGGGTGTGTATTTTGAATAGAATATAAAGTGAAATTAGTTGACATACATTTTCAATGAAAATCACGCGAAAAAGGAAATTCCTTGAAAATTCTACTACTTTTATTAAAATGAAAATAAATCACAACATGATATTTTTTATTAACTAAGCTCCTCATTTATTATCAATTTGGGATTTCACTTTTACAGACTTGATTTAAAATTTCACAAGAATTTAAAGTAATCAAATTAAATTTACATTTAATGCACGTATTAAGGGACTTCAATGTCATCCCACACCATAATTTAGTGGAATGAACAGAAATAATGGTAATAAATTATTATGATACAAAATATGAAAGTTTGTAGGAGAAAAATCAAATTTAATATATTTTTTGATTGTATGATGCAAATATTTATTTTAAATAAGTTGAAGCTTCATTTATAAAAGTGTGACGTATGTTTTATTATGAAAAGTAATAAATCATGAAAATACACACCCACGATTCTTTGTAAGATATGATAAGGGTACATTGCTTCAATTTTCTTCTCCTAAAAGTGGTTTTCAGCGCATTTCTCGTGTATTAAGAAAATACCAATGTTGTTGCCATTTGTCTGGCTTGACGAAAGTTTACAAAAATTTAACGAAACATTAAAAAATTTGACGTAATTCTACAAAATTTCAACGAAAGCTTACAAAAACTGAACGAAAGTTTGCATAAAATTGACGAAAGCCTACAAAAATTTAACGAAACTCTACAAAACTTAACGAAAGCCTACAAAAACTTAACGAAAGCCTACAAAACTTAACGAAAGCCTACATAAAATTGACGAAATTCTACAAAACTTAACGAAAGCTTACAAAACTTAACGAAAGCTTACTAAAACTTGACGAAAGCCTACTAAAACTTGACAGAAGTTTACAAAAACTCATTGAAATTCTACAAAACTTAACGAAAGCCTAAAAAACTTAACGAAAGCCTACAAAAACTTAACGAAAGCTTACAAAACTTAACGAAAGCCTACAAAAGCTTAACAAAAGTCTACAAATCTTAAAAAATGTTTTCAAAAACTTAACTTGACTTGTCGAGTTTGAAGAGTCCGTTGAATTTGACGTTTAAATTGTACATGTATCGAAATGCACTCGTGTTTATCATTCACAACCACCTTCAACATTTTTCTCAATGAAATTTTTTTCAACGTTTTACAAACCCCAAGGATTTTAAATTACCGTTGAGACAATATTTATAAAGGCCTTTTAAACAATTAACTTTAAAGTAATTTTTATTTAATAATTTTATAGAAAAAAAAATTAATAACGTTCTCTTTGTTCTGAGCTCACTTCAATATTGTATATAATTTGATAAAATTTTCAAGAGTGCACTTCAAAATTCAATTTCATTAAAAATAAAATAATATATATTTTCCTCAATGTAAAGTCTAATAATATCATCGTAGTTACACACTTAATGCCATTAGCTTTGTAACGTTAATTATTATTATCGCTTTTAAGACACCCACTGAACAACGTCCTTACTATGGTAACGTCCGTTTAAATTAAATTGAAAGCTAACTGAAATTTAATTATTTTTTATATTTCTCCACTGTCTAATTTTTGTGTTTGTTATGATTCATTGAAAGGAATATCTTGTTTGACAAAAATAATCTCACTTGAAAAATTAATAAAATTAAGAATATTATTTTATGTTTCAGTTAGAAAATTATTTTCATTTTTATCTGGAAGTCTAATATTTAATTGAATAATAAATATTGCCACAAGTAATTTTCTTAATTAAAGTTTATTAATAATTTCAAAGTTAATTTATTCATCAATGAAATGAAAACAATATTATTCGATGATTTAAAGTTAAAAGTAAGTTAAAGTAAATTTATATTAAAATTTTTCAAGATGATCAATAAAAAATACTTTAAAATTGTTTATGAAATTTTCCATTCATTTGACTCTGCTTATATAACTTTTTCACTTGACTTTCAATACAGAAAATTCATTCGATACACTCAAAAGTTTCTCTATCACAGTAACAAATCTAATTTATTATTATTAATACAAATGTGAACATGGAAAAGTTTTACTTTCTGAAATTGTGTCTGTGTAAGTGGGGGTTCTGTGTCTTGTCTGAGGTGTCAAAAGTAAACAGACAAAAATATTTTATGAATCTCATGTTGATTTTATATAATATTTTGTTTTTTAAAAGCTAAATGTAAGTTGTAAGTTAAACTCTTGCAAAATACCGTAAAATGGACACCCAAGAGATTATAATTGCTTGACAATGACATACCACAGAGTAATTATAAGTTTTACAAGTGTAAAAGAGAAAGTTTTCAATTGAAATTTTATATTCAAAAGTAATTAACATCATAGATAAGTTAAATGTATACAATACAAAGAATATGCTTCATTTTGATAGTTTAAACAATAATTATAACTTTTCAATGCAACAACGATGAATAAATTCATGTAAATGACACTTTTAGTCAAGGAAAACTTAATTGCTTTTTCTAACTCCTAACATTTTCTCGGAACATTATTAAAAGCAAAAAAAATCTGTATGATATTTATTGCATATACCCATATTTTACTAATAATAAATATAATTATTGTAACAAAAAACTTTTATCCTTTTCATTGTCAAGTATGAGTTACAAGAGTAGAATGATGCTGATGATGATATGTGAATAAAAGGATGATATGGTAAGTGTATGCAATTGAAATTGTAAGCAAATAACCATTGGTGTTATACAAAGTTGACGTACCACTTGAAGTTAAGTCACAAGAATAGAACATAAAACATTTTCTATTGTTATTCATTGGAAAATTAGTAAGTATTATTTTATGGGTGTGCATTGTTCCAATTACAAGGCCATATAACAAAATAATTATAAGTGATTGCGATGAAAGAAAATATGAAAATGACGTTTAAATAATTGAGCATGAAATGAATATTAACACGATTATTGACGTGATCCCACAAGATACGTCAGACGGGTTTCAGCACACGTTTTGGCAAATTTTTCAAGGTCATACGCTTTTTAAGGCCATTAAGGGTCTGAAAATATGGCATCACAGAATTCTTTTATCAAATTTGTTCTATTTTTTAAATTTAAACGACCCCAAATGATCTTATTGAAACTATTTCTGTCAAACATTTAACCAAAATAATTGATCCAAGTCAAGTACTGCACCAATAAATTAAAATATCTCAATTATATCACACTTGATTGCATTAAACACATGTTTCGATCAATGATACACACACTCACACACACTGTTATTGACATTACAAGTGACTCTGCAAAAACCAATTAATTGGATTTGAAAGGTAAAACAAGCATTAATTAAGTATATGACATGGTCCATCTATCATGTAGTCTCATTAAATTCACTTCAATGTCTGACTAACAAACAAAAATTCAATATATTTTTGTTTTTTCCTTTCAAATGGATATTAAACACTTAATTGACGTTACATTTAATGAAAACGCCTCTAACTATTTATTTATCAACAAAATTGTGTTGTGAACGATTTACGAAACCAATGCCAGTCATTTACTAATTAAGTGAAAATTTGTCACACTAATTGATTTTATTTTTTTGCATGATTGCCCAAATTTCAGACCAAATTTGAAAAGTTTATATTTGATTTTGATTTTAATTCAATAAAACTCTTTTGTTTCTTTTTTTAGTGCATTTTTTTATTAGGTGATTTAGGCTCAGGGTTTGGGCTCAGAGCCTCCAAAGCCTGAAATCGATCAAACATCCAAAATGGCTGTTCTTTTAAAACTGCTCAAAAAACCGTTAAAATTTTTTTGTAGCATTTCTCATGTTATTGTTGGAAAAATCAACTCAGTTTAGAAAATCTATGCGCTGAAGCTTAGGAATCGAATTCAAAAATGAATAATTTTGGTACAAAATGACCTTGGCACAATCGAAAGCACTTTCTAGAATCGTTCAATGGTCAAAAACTCTATTTTTATAAAAAATATGTCCGAAAAGGTAACAAAATATATTTTTGTCTAAATTCTTTTTTTTATATTTTCAATGAATAGAAAATTTGTTCTATTTTTATCTTTCCCTGGTGACCCATTCGTTTCAGTTTTCTTTTGTCTGACTTTTTTAAAAATATTTTTAAAGTTCATGAACAAAAATAATGTATATTAAAGCTGTTCATCAGATCTGGTTACAAATTACACTGAATATTGATCGAATTTTACCAAAAATTAAAGTGATATAGAATTAGATAAAAAAAAATACATGTTCATAAAAAAATTCAATGCAAAATCTATCTCTATAATTTTTTTCTTATTTCTTATAATTTTGATACCAAATCCAATTTAAAGCATCCTTATAATAATTTGAAAGCAAATAATATCATTTTTCATCGTATTTATCATTAATATAAATGCTATGATCCTATTTCTAGAAATAAAAAAAAGACATTCTGCGAAATATTTACAAAAAATACAAATTGAGAAGTTTAATTTCAAAAAATAAAAAAATAACATAATTTTTCTTTCCATTGAAACCGATACACGCAATAAAAACAAAAGAAAATTCTTCTGAAGCAAATACCATTGATGACACACGTGTGGATAAAAATTTTTAAGAAATCTTAAAAGATGTTTTGATTTTGTTTTCTTCATCATTTTTTTGTCCTTCTTGTTGTAATGTAATTAAAATAACAAAAAAATTGGGAAAAAAGGTACTGAATTTTTATTTTTCTGCTAATATATTTATTGATAACAATAACATTGTGTTCAGGTTGAGGTAACTCATTTCAAATCACTGTGTGGAAAATCATCTCATTATCTTAAATTGGTTGGATAGAAAAGCAAAATAAAGAGCTATCTTCCAAGAACATTACCCATAATAAATGAATAAAAAAAAGGTTTAAGAATGTAGAAAAAATTTTCTTTTTAACAATAAATACCCTTTTTTGTGTGTGTGTTTCTTATCCTTCATTATTGTGTATTTTTGCTATTTTTTATTATTATTGTTATTATTAAATTTATATTTTATCAGTAAAATAATGTGTTTACATTTTAAGAAAAGGTCATATCAATATTTATCAAAGCTCTAATCATCATTGCCTATGTTTTTTAAAAGAGAAGAAAAAAAATTAAATTTTCATAAAAAGGACAAAAAATATGTCCTTTTTCCATTAGTTCTATTAAACTTAATTTTAATTTGACATTTTTTTTTGGGAAGTTTTTTGCCTATTTTTGTTAGTTTTCCTCTTTTTTTTTGAAATGAAATGAAATGAAGGTCTTGAGGGTTAAAAGAAAATAATAAAATGTTTATGATAAATTATTTATTCACCTGTCTTATTTAACTAATAAATACCTGATTTTCCTTTTTCAAAGAATCTAAATTGGATGAAAAATGACAAGGAAAAAAATGAACGTAGGTTTGCTCCTTTTTTATTTATATTTCTTTATTTTTATTTGTTTTTTTTTTGTTGATTGGTTGTTATCATGCATCATGGAAAACTTGAGGATTATAAAGTATTATTGAAATTAAATTGCTTCCAGGAAAGAATTCAACCTGAAAAATTGTCTCATGTATTAAGTGGAAAAGCATTTCAAGCCCAAAATAGATAAATTGGGGTACTTGGGGTAACATTTTTCATATTTATTTACTTTTATTCTTAACTTTTATCCCTTGATAAAACATTCTTTGTTTGATCCTTTTATCTGTCCGTTTTCTTTGATAATCTTATGAAAATAAACAAAAGCCCTTGAAATTAATTCAATGAGTAGTTTTTTTTTATCTTCATTTGTATGAAATGTGAAATGTTAATAAATGCTGAGAAATTTAGCAATATGTTATGAGATCTTCTTGATATGAATCTTTGATGTGACCTTCAAAAAGTCAACAAAATTTTGATATACAGTGTATTCAATTTTGCTCTACTTTTACAACTCTTGTGATTCACTACTCAAAATGGAACAGAGCGTTTTACGGAAAATTTGCAGTGCATTTCAATGTGAGTATTGTAGCCCCTCGTTGAGTCTACGTGAAGTCCTGCAAGTATTTGAGGAGTTTTCAGCGTACTGTGTATTGCATTTTACTATTTCTGAACATTTTTGATAAAAAACGCCATTTTGAAAATTTTGTTAAAAAATCCCTGAGCCTATGAAAATTATGAAAAAAAAATTTTAAAAAATCTGACATTTTGGTCTTTTGAACGTTTTCAGGCCCTGGTAATTGTCGTCCTAATCCCTGAGCCCAAACGGGCATTTTTTCTTACGCAATTCACTAAAACTTACATAAATAAATCATAAAATTACATATCAAATGGAATTTTTAAAAGAATCAGTTTACAAAATCCATATCAGTACATTTTAGTATGAATCGCATTCCTGCTAATATAAATTCAATTTTTTTTGTATATTCTTAAAGAAGAAGCAGAAATGAAATCACATACAGAAGCATAAAATATCATAATAATGGTATAATAAATGCTTTGCTATTACAAAATCCCTCGTTGTCAATACATAATTTAACTTTTTTTTTACAAAAACATCTCTTGGTATCTTTACATTATAATAGTAATAATCATAATAATAATAATACAATGGTTTAAGAAGCATGAATTCTTTATCATTTCAATGCTGAATATATTTGAAATGAAATGGAAAGCAACAAGATTCAGTAGCAGTGTAAGCGACAACATTATAATGGAATTTGCGCTTCATTGAATCTTTAATCTTTGTGTTACATTTTCTTCAATTTTTTTTTTTCCTTATTATGATTATTATTTTAATATCGCCATTATAATTTTATTGATTTCTTTTCTCTATTGATTGTGAACATATTGTTTAAATTACTGTACTATGACGTGAAATAAAAGGAAAGAATTTGAATTTTAAACAGTTTTCAAACAAACCACATGTTTCACAAATAAGTTTCAAGGTTATTAAAATTGTCGATTTGAGTGAAAAGTACTTTAAACATATTTTAATGATCCATTTAAAGTTTTTTTTCTAATAAGAATTTTCTCAATTTGTTTGCAATTCTCCTTGATGTCTAATTTTCGTTTTAATTCACTTTTGATTAAATATTCTATCAAAAAAAAAATCTTATTTAAAAAATTTCATAATGTTACCACATACAAATGTAGAGATAATCCTCTTTTATCTTCATCATTGAAATTAAGTGTCACAAAAATTTTCGGCTCCTGATTTCATAATGCCATTATTATTATTATTATTATTTTCACATTGCATTGTCATATAAGCCAGGATATCATCACATAATATTCACACTTTTAAACAGAATTTAGAACACAACCAAAATCATATCATCATAACACATGAATGAAATTCACAAAAAAAAACATATTATTTGAACCTAGAAAATGACAACTCAAAAATCATCAGATGTGTGACAATTCTGTTTACGGTCTACAAGAATTTCTGGTTATTTGATGATATGTTTTAACACCAAAGCTTAGTAAGTGGTTAAATATTAAGGAAAAAGTGCTCAAGTTTAAAATTAATTATTACTGTGATGATATTTAATTTTGTCTTTTAATGTTTCTGTGATTTTTAATTTAAATCAAATGGTAAGCGAAAGTACATTTCCATTGAAAAAGCTTCAATTCGATTACTGTTGATTTATAAAATGCAATTTATTCTGATGTTTTTATGACAAATATTTGTTACTAAGTAATTAAAAAATAAAAATTTGTTTTATTAATTTTTGACGTCTTTATTTTTTATGTTAGTTCAGCCTATTTATTTTACTGACACGTTTTACAAATTTGCAAAAAAAATAAAATTATTGGTTTAAAGAATTAATTAAAAATTATTAGCTGTATTTATGGTCAAAACATTAACCGGTTCTGTGGGGTATGTCTCTTTGCAGCACTTGGGGGTTAAATGACAACCCTGTTATGTGATTTAAAAAATTATATTAGTTTTAATGGTTTATGCCACAGAAATGGACAAAAAAAATTGATACGATTTTCCAAGACGCATTAAATTGACCTTGGAAGCACCTCAAATTTATCCGAACCGAACTTCTTAGTGAATTTTCCGTTGAATTGAAAAAAAATGTGTATTGTGGCCTGTCCGTCAGTTTTTTATATATATGTTTTCAAAAACACTGCATTTTCCAAAATTATCAAAGTAATAATAATAAATAATAATTTCTGATTCAAAGACAAATTAGGTCTCTGCAAATAAACAGCGTTCGCGTATCACGTTCAATTTTTTTTTTATTATTTCAGATTTTAATTTCATCATTTTAAGTTACACAAAAACCCAACTGTTTAAATAAAAATATTCTTTGCAAAAATGATATAAAAAGAGACTTCACAGTTTTTTCTCAGGTTTATTAAATTTTTTTTTAACCAGACGACATTGATTTATTGACTCACAATGAAAAGTCAAATATTTTTAATTTTTATTTCGCTATCCAGTGCTTTTGGAAGAGATCTATTTGAAGTGCCAGAAACACGTCTCGTTAGTTTAGCAGTACAAAATAATTTAACGGTTAACACAGTGGCTGCTTGTACAGCCGACCAGACAACTTCATTTAATAATCTCCTTACAACTTCAATAATAAACTGTAATTCAACTATTTGGGCGCAGTATAATTGGTTTTCACTTAACTATGCTCAGGTTGGAGCACAGCTTACGATTATTAATACTGCGCTGGGTACTTACATTGGATCACCATTGGGTAAACAAGCAGTTTCGGATGCAATGAATGTTATAATCAACACGTTAAAACAAGCTAACACATATTTGGCTACAGTGGATCCAGTTGCAGCTAGTGTGATGACAACGAGAATTAATGCACTTGTTACACTTCAAGGTAAAATAAATACGGGAATGAGTTGTGCGAATACGTGGCAAACAATGGTATGGTCATGTACTGATGCGTTATTTACTCAAATTGCACAGTTTGTTTACCAAGCGTCTGCTATAATGAGAGATATTATTGCAAAGTGGTGTGTTAAAGCTCCAACTACGTGCGTCACAACTACAACGACGACAACTACAACAACTACTCCAAAGACTACAACAACTACAACAACTCCAACGACTACAACAACAACAACAACTACAACCACTGAAGAACCAACCACAACAACTACTGAAGAACCAACTACAACAACAACCACTGAAGAACTCACAACTACAACCACTGAAGAACCAACAACAACCACTGAAGAACCAACCACAACAACTACTGAAGAACCAACTACAACAACAACCACTGAAGAACTCACAACTACAACCACTGAAGAACCAACAACAACAACCACTGAAGAACCAACAACAACAACCACTGAAGAACCAACTACAACAACCACTGAAGAACCAACTACAACACCAACCACTGAAGAACCAACCACAACAACTACTGAAGAACCAACTACAACAACAACCACTGAAGAACTCACAACTACAACCACTGAAGAACTCACAACTACAACCACTGAAGAACCAACAACAACAACCACTGAAGAACCAACTACAACAACCACTGAAGAACCCACTACAACAACAACCACTGAAGAACTCACAACTACAACCACTGAAGAACTCACAACTACAACCACTGAAGAACCAACAACAACAACCACTGAAGAACCAACTACAACAACCACTGAAGAACTCACAACTACAACCACTGAAGAACTCACAACTACAACCACTGAAGAACCAACAACAACAACCACTGAAGAACCAACTACAACAACAACCGAAGAACCAACTACCACAACAACCACTGAAGAACCAACGACAACAACTACCGAAGTACAAACTTCAACTATGACATTCGTAGAGTACGATGTTTCACCGACTACTGAAGAAACAACAACTAGAATTACAACATCTACAATCATGGAAGCTTCACCAACTTAAACACAAGTACCAATAACAACTTAACTCACACTTATAGCAATTATTGTGTACTTTGATATTTTTTTTAAATATTATAAAGACAGTTGAAAATATTTTGTTTACAAATTGTATCATAGGCAAAATCCTGTACTATTTTGTCTATCCTTTGAATAAATTCGAGCGATAACAAACGAGTCCCTTGTAAAAGATCAAGAACCATATACTACAAATCTTACTTCAAAACAACAACAAAAAAATAGTTGATTAAGGTTATTTAGACGAAAAAAATATTGTATTTACTTATTCTGAAAACATCCTTTCACAACACATTTTCATATCAAAAGATGAGACAAACACACATAATCACATCACAATTTGTTTAATTAAAAATTCATCCTAGCAACTGTGTTCCATGATGTTTCATCCTCAGTTAACAACATTTAAACACGACCATCAAGAAGCTTAACAAGATTTTATTAGATTTTCCACTAATGATCATACTAAATGAACAAATTCATGTTTTTTTGCATCTTAATCATATTATTCATTTTATTTTCATAGAATTGTGGCATAACTGCGGAAATTATATTTAAGGTCGCAGTGGATTGAGATTTATATTCAGTTGGTCATATTGGGAGCTGCGGCATCTATTTTTTAGAAAATTTATACAGTTATTTTCGTGTCATTTTCTCTAAGTAATTTGAAAACGCCCGCAGTATAAATTGACTTGGTCCGGTGAGAGAGTTCTTTGATTAACGCTTACAGGGTTTTTAATGGATACCATTTTGAACGCATTCCTGTTAATTTGGATAAAAATTTCGAATATTATGAGCACTCTTTAAGTCTATGCATATAATGCTGGGTTGTTTGCGGGGCTTTTCAACTTACAGTGTATTCAGACAGTTTAACGTATAAGTTAAAAAATAATTAAGCCTTGTTTTCCTTGAAATGTGGTTGTTAACAAATTCATTTTGACTTATACAACCCAACAAACTTCATTTTCATATCAAAATGACCTTTTTGATATTTTTTATCAAGAAATTTATTTACTTTTACAAACTTATTACACTTATCGTGTTAAATTAATGTTGAAGTTTTCCTTCTTTCATTACATCTCAGTTTATGACCTTTTCTTGACAAGAAAAATAATTATCAATGACTTTGATATGTAAAGTCCTTTTATTACAAAGAGAGAGTGAGATTTTCAGATCATAAACTTTTTAACGATTAACTAATAAAATAAAATAAAAAAATACAGCAATAAGTTTATATTTACAGAATTAAACGTCAAACACAGAAAAAATTACAAGAAAAAAAAATCATTTTTATTTTTTTTTTTTGTTATTTCAGACGAACATTAAAATAGTAAAAAAAAGTTTTTTTCTTCTTAGTATATCAAAAAAAAAGAACAGCTTTGAATCGTATCGAAGTTCATTCAAAGTAATAAAGTGAGAACTTTTATCCACCTTCTTATAAAACAAATTTTTTTTTCTTAAAACTACCTTTCACAATCAATTACAATAAAACTTTTTTTTTGTTTGGACGTGATGAATGATTTATGTTTTGAATATTATTGAATTTTATTATGAAGTGAAATGTGATGTAAAATATGACAGAAAAATCATTGATTTTAACAGATTACTTAAACAACATTAATTGGTTGGAAGAATTTACAATGAAAAATACCTTTCATTTAAACTCATTACTCACCAGTAATTACAAATAATTAAATTATAATTTTATTCAGTATCATTTTCATATTATAATGAAATTACTTTTATAAGGCAATACCGCAGTCCTCGGTTTTTGAAATTAAATGCAAAATTTAACTGTTTTTGACCTATTTTACCATGAATTACGTTTAAATTTTACGTTAGATTTTTTTGAATATTTTTTAATGAAAACAAGGAAAATTCATAAAATTTACAGTAGAATTACGATCAAAGTGATGAAATGAAACAAAAAAATGATGATACTTACATTTTTATATTAAAAATAACACCGTTGATGAATAAAATAATTTTTTTTCCTCTTTATTTTAATAAGATTGATGTTTACAATTAAATTTCACTCATCTGAAGCATGCACTTCAAACACCTTTATTTTTTTTTGTTTATTTTCTTTAACTTTTCACTGTACTTTCCTTTTATCTTGTCATTTTGTTTAAAAAAAACGTGACAATATTTAAAACATAACTTTTATTTATTGTTTACAATCTTTAGAAGCATGAATAAAAGCTGTCACACTGTTCATACAATCAACAGCCTCTGTATTTTTACAATTACGTACCAGACAATATGATTATATGAAAATAAAAAAAAAGTTTATACACTGTCACACCTTTTTTGTTTACCCTTGACGCTTTTCGTTCGTTTCTCTTTAACTTTTTTTATTTTATTTTATTTTTTAATAATTTTTTTGTTTCTGTTTTATTTCCTCTTCTCCTTTTTGTTTCAGTTTGTAATTAATATTAAATGGATAATTTTCCGTTAACTCTGATTTACATTGAATGTTTTTATACGTACAAATTTGTGTATTGTCAATGATATTTGAAAGATACTTAACTTAATTATTATCGATTTTCTTGATATTTTTTTCCCTTATCACTGTGTGTCCTTTCCATTTTTTTCACTCATTTTTTTGACTTTCATGTTGATGATGATCATGGTTTTTATTTTTACTTTTTTTCTATGATACACTTCTTGTTTTCATGTTTCCTTTTATGTTATATGACACTATTTATATAAATATATTTTTAAGGGAAAATTACATTAGTATCGTTACTTGTGACCGTAAATTTTCCTTCTTTGTCCTTTTTTTGCTTGTATCTGTATCGCACAGTATTATTATTAAAATTATGAATGAATGAGTTTGTTTTTTTTTTGCTGTTTATATACCTTTAACAAAGGAAGTTATAATAATTTATGTGTTATAGCTTTGTATGTATTTATCATTTTAACCAGACAAGTCACATGAAAAACACTGATAAATTACTTCGATTAAAATTTATTATTATGAGTATAATCTTATTACTTTATTGATAAATTTTACACATTTTAAGCAATTGGGATTAATTTATTTATTTATTGAAAAAGTTCAATGAAAATTTGCCTTCACATGACCAATTTCATTACATTCCAGAACTTTTATGATAATATTTTGATATTTTTTTATATATTTTTATTTCAATTAACATATCCTTTAAGCTTCATTTACACACATTATTTGAGTTCCTTTCACTGGAAACGGTAATGGCTTCAGAAAATTAATAACAATTACAATAATAATAAAAATAAATAAATAAACTTTTCCAATTAATTATCTTATAAAATGTTTATTTTTCTTCGTTTTAATCCGAAATTATATTTTATTATATCTCAGAATAAAGTGTGTTTAATTGTCACAGTTGGATTTAATGATTATGTTTTATTTTTATCTTTTTTAAATGTACTTTTAACATTAATAATTTTATTTTTGCTATTAAAACTTCAATTTAACTTTGATATGATGTCAATTTTTTTTAAATTTTATTTTGATATGAATCAATTCCTTGATATGCGACCAATTCCTTTGCTGACTGATGTAGAACTAAACAAATATTTTACTACAAATATAATATGAAACACATGTTTGCAGAAAACACTCGATGAATGGAAAATGATTCGATGAAAACTGAATATTTTTGTCTCTTTCATGGAATTGAGTCTGTTTCTTTCTGTTTAGATGTAAAACGACGTTGTTTGTTGCTTTTTATTTTCGTTTTAGGATTTTTTTTATAATAATATTATTGCATTTACATTCATGTATCATATAAAAAAGGAAAGTTCATTATGTTTTTGGTATTTGAGTTTATGATGTGAATTATTTATATATGGATTTGATAATTTACATGCAAAATAAATGTAAGGAGATTTTTTTGTTGTTGTTGTCTTGTGTTGAGTTTTTGTGAATGAATTATGTATAAGAAATTTTTTGAGATAGAAATTTTTTTTTGATGAAATGGGTTTTTTTTTTGGTACACGAATTTCAACAATTGATGTATTTTTTTAACATTGCGATGATTAAAGGAGATTAAAAGAGAATTTTATTTAAGAAAAAAACCTTGGATTCGATTATAATTTTTGAGCCCAAAATATCGCGCAAGAAAACTTAGAAAAAATGAATTCGATGCTTAACCCTGATAAAGTTACAGTCCTTTCAGAAGCACAAGCAAATTCATTTAAAATCATACTTCTGAAAAATGAACATTATTGAAAACTTTCCAAGAAGATTCAAAGAATACTTTTAAAAGAATTAACATAAAAATTTGGAAAAAAAATTTCTTATTTCAAATTTAACCTGCCGCCTTATTTGGGTTAAAAAAGAAACCAAGTGCAGTTTTGACTTATTTTATACTCTTATTTGTATCAAGCAAACCTTCTTTAGCTTTATATTTTAACCTTCATCCTGTCCTCAGTTAAAATCTCAATTCGGTTTTAGTTGATTTAACCCATTAACCGCCGCTTGTCAATTATTCGACCAGTAACTTTAGAGTCGGATTTCTCCTAGAAGTTTTCAAAATATTTTCTTCAAATTTAGACATGTTTCAAAGATGTCAGGCCACTTATTTTGAGTTTTTCGAATATTATAAGAAAATTATTAGCAGAAATAAGATGGAAAGTCATGTAATATTTTCCTCTTCGTACAAGAATTCTGTACGTATTTCTGTGGTATTATACGAAACTTTCAAACGGCTTTCCTGTAAAATTTTTGTATGAAACTCAAAATTTTCATCAAAACGTAACAGTGATAACTGTTACGCAAAGAACAAATTGCAGAAGAAAGTTTAGTTTTAAACTCAATATTTCTAGGAGAGGCGGTTAATGGGTTAATATTCGAAAAGGTCGATTTCCATAAATTTTCTGTATGAAAAATATTCAGATGACAGTGTCTTGTAGAATTAAGGCACGAGTCAAATTAAAAAAATCAACAGCTCAAAATTTATTTTATTGCGTTACAGGGACTTAAAAGTCCCTGGACAGCATGAGGGTTAAGATTTTGGAATTTTCAAGAAAAATAAGCAAACGAATGTGGTGGTTGGGATTCAAAAAAGTTTTTTTGTTAGAAATTTTCCTTTGCAAAGGCAAGATTGATGTCCCACAGGATCTTCTTCTCTCACTTCAATTTTCATACAAAAAACGAAACGAAATGACGCGCAAAAATATGAATTTCAATTTATTTTCGTTTATTTGTTAAAACAAAAATTGAATATAGAGCAAAAAATCCTTTGTAAATAAAATTCAACCAAATGTGAAAATATTGGGTTACTAAATAAACAAATCGAATAATTTTAAATTAAATTAAAGACACTCACTATTGATATATCACATAAATTGATCCATATTTTTATCAAATTATCTTCCAGACATATTTACATTTGATTTGTAACATTTTTCCCCTTAGTTTTGAATTTAAAAATTATTGGAAAAGGTTTGAAATGAACCTTCAATGACATGAACAAATAGCAACCTCTGACATTTCATTTCAATGTGCCCAGAAAAACATCAATATTTTTATACGTTTATGCAAACTAAATGCAAAAAGTTATAATTTTACTTGTGTAAAAGAGGGAAAAACTAGTTAACAGACACGATATTTCCAAAGTTTATATTTTATAACGATTGAAATAAGAACAATGGCTTCTTGTTTGTTACTGTTATTCAAAGTATAAACAAACAGTTTGTGTGATATGTAAATTTATGGTAATTTTAACAATAATAAAAACAAATATGAAGAATATTGTTGCAAAGTTTTCTTCATGTAATATGTTAAATGTATTTAAATCAAAAAATACTTCTGATTATTTTAATTTACTTTGAAATTGTGTGATGTAAGTTTGAGTTACAGAACAAATTGGAAGTGAAAAATTAAAATATGTTGAATTTGAATCAAAGAAGCTTAATTATGAAAGAAAATGAATGAATTCGGCCTGAATTTGAAAATGTGAAACAAGAATCGGCCACCACATCAGACTCTCTAGGGGCACGTTTAAGTGGATGCCAAGTCCTTTAAGGCCAAAAAAAGATGAGACGAAATATTTTCTGTCCCAGAAATCATCAAATTTTTTTCCATATTTGTGCACAGTAAAAAACCTCGAACTTTAATTGACGAATGAAAATTTATTTTCGTGCCTTAACTTCACACTCATATAATTTCCTGTGTTTTAGATATTTTTGAAAAAAAGGAAAGATAAAAATTTATCCACAAAGCATGTTTCTAGCATTTCCAGTAAAAATTTAACGTAAATAACTATACAAACTATTTATGCCTTCCAAACAACGGATGTGCACTTTTATAATTTGATATAAAATTGCATAAATTTCATACAAAATTACGTGATTTGCAGCAAATTTTCCTAAAATAAGTTCTTTGTACATGAAAATTACTTTATTCGTAAAAATTATGACTTAATTTTATCTGGATTTCAATATTAAAATTTTTTTATTTAAAATGAATATGAAAATTAAACCCTTTAAATACAATAAAGACCAAATTTTGTTGACTTTTATATTTTTCATCAACAGAATTTGAAATTTAGCCTTGAAAATCCTTTTTTTATCTGAATGAATCATCATTTCATTGCATAACAAGTTAAATTACATGTAAAAACGCATGATGTGATTTTTCTTATCATTTTTTAATGTCATTTTAAAAGACATTATTTTTCTTTCATTTGAATTGAAAGTAAATGATGTGAATAATCAACTCAAATCTATTTAAAAATGAAAGAAATATAAGATACGAAGAAAATTTATGCAAAGTTTTCAGAAAAAAGAAATATCCATGATGAAATTTATTACAAAGTTATGTTATTAAAGCACATTTTATGATTTAAATGAAAATAAATAATAATGTAAAAAAAACCATCTACAACTGAAATAGAAAAGGAAAAAAATTAATAAGGTTTGAATTGAAAATGTCTCAAACAGATATGTTTCCTTAACACAGATAATAATTCTTCGTCTTTTGTATTAATGGTTTACATTTAAAAAGGAAAAAAATGAATAGAAAAATTATCATATTTCTTCAAAGGCACAACATAATTCATTTTTCATGTCCTATTTCAACAATGAGGCAAATTTTATTGATAGAAGAACACGTTAAATGTACGCAATTGGATTGAATTTTCATAGAGATAAAGAAAAAGACGTCAAACATGTGGAATTTGAAATCATCCAGATATTGAACTAATTTTAAAAATTTTTATTTAAAGTTCCAGTTAAAAGTGCATGAAATTTAATTAAAATTTAAACCAAATACGAAAAATTTCACCCAAACAAACAAAGTTCAATTGAAAAAAATGATATTGCATTTTTAAAAACACAAACATCCACAAAATTCAGCAATGACATGCAAAATTTTCATTGAATAAAAATTTTCCTTTATTTTTCAACGTCATACGTCTCCTTGCTGAATCATTCTCCGTTTTTTTCGCATTTTCGTGACATTTAAAATGTTGAATCAGCATTTGCCTAGAACGTTCATTTTTAATTTTGCTTCTAGCTCTTCTAGAACAGGTAAAAGTTTAAATTAAATTTGTGAATGCTTGTGTGTGTGTGTGTGTCACAAGCAAAATCAGAAGCCTTATACACATTTAATAATTTTCATAACAATCCTCGTCTCTATTTAACTTTGAGTTTCCTGTGAATCCTAATTTTTTTTTGTTATAATTAAATTTGTGCTTTTTCTCTACTTGATTTTGCGTCATAAAAGAACATTCATGTAAAATATTATTTTTGTATGAACAAAAAAACATAGAAAAAGGCAGTTTTGTGAATAAATTGCAGTTATACGGATACCACACACTTTTTTTTTGTTCACATCCTTTCCTGTTCCTTTTTCACACACACACACATGATTAGTTCGAATCCACTTCCTTCTACACACAATTTCAATGAATGTGTGAAAATTTTTCCATCATTGCTTTCATTAATGAACCATAACAATAAATTGCATATATAAAATTTCATGTTCGTGATTTTCAGGTCTGTGATAAGGTGTGTGTAGATAAATTTCAATGTACGCTCAGATCCTGTAAAAGAGAAAGTTTGTACATGAAATAATTGAAATGTTAATTGCTCACAGTTTTCGTTCGATAAATTCATTAAAGGAAATTGGATTTTATTAGATTTTTGCATAAACATGAAGAACAAAATGTAAAAGTGCTTTTATTTCATTGAAAAATTTAGTTAAAAAATGATACAAATCATATGGGTGTGTGTGCGTGTGTGTGTATGTGTGTACTGAGAAATAGATTTAATTTTACACATCAATAAAATATCAAAAGACTCATTGAGATGGAAATTACTGAATTAACAAAATTGATGGATATTGCAACAAATTTTCGTAGATTTTTTTTATGTTTAATACGTGTCTTATATTGTTTTTTTTTCTTTTATTCATTGATTTCATTGACTCATAGCGAATCATTTCTTTCTTTTGAATTCGATCCTATTCTTTTCGTCACTAATGAAAAATTATATAACGCTTCCTCTCATTATTCGCATTTTTCTTTCACCATTATTTTTCCTGTGCTCTCCTATTAATATTCCTAAAACATTAAATTTCCTACAAAGATTTCCTTTTCTAATAATGAACAATACAAAAAAAAATTGAAAAATTTACTTTAAATGTGAAACGAAAGCGCATTGAGTGAGAGCCATTTTTCGCATCACCATTCAAAATCTTTCCATTCAGACTCGAAAAATTCATTTACTGTCCAATTTAACCTTGAAAACGCATCACAAAAAAATATATAAAAAAAGCTGTGGGAGTGTATCGTGAAGTCACATTTTGAATTGAATATTGGCCTATCTTTTTGCACATTTAAAAAATAAATGAACACAATAAATATGAAGAGATTGTGTGATGGTGATAAAAAAAAGAGAACAAAATTTGTTGTAATTAAATATAAGACGAAAAGAAAAAAAACACAATTGAATTTGGCTGATAAAAATTACACTAATTAAGGAGTGAAAAGAAGTAGGACGTGAAAAACAGAAGGAAAAAAGAAATGCTGCGCAACCAAATGGAACATAATTAAAAATAAATTAAGCAATGAGTAAACACAAATCTACATACAAAGAATGTTATTAATATTTTTTTTATTATTTTATTTCATTTAATTTTATTTTATTTCGCAATATGCTCAAATTAAACACAGACCACCTGTATTTTATGATAATTATACAAGAAAATTTAAACATCGACGTTAATGTCCTTTCATTTTTAATATCAATGTTCTAATTTATTTTCATTTTTTTGCTCTCAATAGCAAATATTTACTTGAAAAATTTTGCGCTGGTGATAAAATGTTAATTAAAGCTAATATTTGATGTAACGCAAATGAACGTGCATAAATAAGCGGTAAATTAAGTTTTAAGAAAAGGAGGAGAAAATTACAAAATAATCCATGTTTCATTTTTGACCATTAATTTTTCTTCTTTTTTTTTTGTTGTTGTGATGTAATTAAAAAGAAATTATTTCAATTTTCAAGGATAAAATATTAAAATGAAAATATGTTGGTGAAATTAAACATTGAACAGAATTGGTACTTAATTTTGATGGATTATACCATGAAATTTAATTAATTCTTAAGCCGCATACGCCAAATATTGACAAAAAATAATGTCAATATATTTCATTAACAGATATCAAAATATAACGAACATGTATGTTAATTAACATCGAATTTCAATTTTATCAAAAAAAAAACACAAAAAAATTTTAATATGCTCCCTGACTCTCATTGAATATTGACATCTACAAATATTATCCAATTTTGTGTTTAACACATGATCGGCCTCGTCTGTAATAATTGAATAATTTTTCCAATTCAATAAATTTTTATCTAAATAAATTTATAACAATTATGATGCAAATGCATTTGATATTCAAAATATTTTTAAATAAATTTATATCTATAATGGAAAATCATCGGATTATCATCTGAAAATTAAATTTACTGACGTTTTAAAATGAATAAACTAACAAATAATTACTATTTTACTTATTTAAGCGAATTAATATTTAAATTGGAATTTACCAAATTTTTAATCAAATTATTATGTAAATCAATATTTTAAATTATGTTTTTCATTAATTTCATTAAAGGCCGATTTTCTAAATTATATCACTATTTAAATTTTTCTTTAGACACCTCTTAAAAAATTAAAGACTAAAAACACTGGACAAAGACAGCGGTTATATTTAGGCACTACCTTCTTTAGATATAACATTTGCACACTTTTTGGCGAGACAATCCCGATTTTTGAATCAATGTCCCGATTACAGCGTTTTGTATCTACGTTTTTCGATTGGTCCCTCCAGAGAGCGCTGAGAGCTGATTTTGTGATTTTCACGAAGGAAAAAGTTGAAATACAGCAAAAAATAGAAAGTAAGGGTAAAAATCGTTGATGACAGTGCGACGGTGTCGGGGAGGGTCCTGGGGTCCGAAAAATCCCTACTTGGGGCTGACAAGGTGGTTGATGAGGTCGTTAATAACTTCAGTCTAGTAAAAAATTAATATTTTTCAACAATCCCGCTTTTTGCTTGCTTTTTCATTTTAAATTAAAAGTTCAACGACAACAATTTTCGAAAAGAATTTACATAAGTTGGCTTTTCTATTCATCAAATTCTCTCCTCTCTCTTCGTATCATAAAGAGAACATTCAAGTAAATAAAAAAAAAACATTTTTACTGTCAAACATTGAATGAAAAATGCTCAGTTACTCAGTTGTCATAGACATTCGAGTCAAAAATGTTGTGAAACCGTGCGCTTGCGTTTATTTTATTAATAAATTTAATATTTGTAAAACTAAATTCTTATTAATTTTTATTATTTTAACAATCATCGCATGTTTTCACTTTCTGTTTCATTGTACAAATAAAAGAAATACGGTAACAAAACTCAAAATCAATAAAATTTCGCAAAAAATAAAATCAATATTTATCAAAGTACCTGAAAATATAAAAGTTGATAAAAATGTGGAGAGACAGAACAAAAATATAAATATTATTCAATCACACAATGATTTAAAAATATAAAACAAAAAATAATTTTGTGGTTTAAATTACAAAGAAAAGAAATAAGTTACAAATTCTGGTTTTGTGAATTAAAAAAAAATATCACATGTGAGTTTCTCATCTCTTATCAATTTAATCGAATAATAAATATTTTATTATTATTCTATTGATCATTTTTATAACGTCACATTACATAAGCAAATATAGAATTGAATAGTCGCGTGTGGAAACAAGAGAGAATAAAAATTCATGTGTTGTGACGTCATTGATTGTGATATGAAATTAGTGTTAGAATCCCCCTTGTTAAAGAGAGAATGAAAGCATAATTGAGTGAACATAAGAATGAAAAATATATAGTTCAAGGTAATTTCGGCGACTTTGACATGCAACAAGAAATCATGAAATAAAAAGTGTTTTTCTGAATTAAATTTAATACCCAAAAACTGCGTACTAATCAGATTTTTTACTCTGTTTCAATTTAAATAGTAACAATAAACAAAAATATGTCAATAAATAAATAGAATTTGGACGGCATCACCTCATATTTACAACATTAAAACAAAAATGTGTTGTATCAGTTTATCAAAAAAAAAAAAAAAACAAAATTTGTATAAAAAACAAAATATTTAATAATAAAATGTTGATTCAGCTTTCAGATACATTTGTTTATAATAATTTCAACAATGTAAGAATGATGATTTGATGAGGGAAATTTATAGTACACTAAATAGAATTTTATAAAATTTTTGCAAATAAAACGTCTATTTTTAAAATAAAATTAAAACGGGTCGTGTGTTTCATATGACCTGTGTAATCTAGTAGCCTACATCTTTCAATAATCAATTGAAATTTTTGTCAAAAATTACTTAGCGGTGCATAACATTGAAAATTTTGAGAAGATTTTCACATGAATGTCGTTAAAATACATTGTATCAAAATTTAATTAGCACAATAAATTGTTTAAACAAGTATTAAGGAAGTCAAAATATTTGCATTCACATAAATTTTGTATGATGATCATTACAATGAAATAAAATCGATTTTATATTAGACTTTTACAATAAAATCAAGGATTTTCTACAAGTAAATTTCTAAATTCTTGGCATATAAAAATTTGCCTTTTAAAAAAATTAGAAACGGACTACACACGTGATTGCATTTCAGCATAATGGTATACTGAAAGCTGAAAACGCCCAGCAGTACAAAGTGACTTGGTCCGCAGACGGAGATCTTTGATTGATGCTTACAGGACATTTAATGAATGAAATTTTTATTGTATTTCCAGATAATTTGGAACGAGAATTTGAGTTGGCACCGGTTGGTCTATGCATATTACGCGGGGTGGTCTCCGGGGCGTTTAACATTCTGTATTGATTTCTATGAGACTTCTACGTTTTTTCAAAAATCAACGACAATTTTTAGAAAAATTCCGTTAATTTTAGTCCTGGAAGAGTGAGGACACTGTATGAATGTTAAAACTCCACCTCTGAGTATTTGAAATTGAAAATGCATTCGATTTTTGCAAATTTCACAATAATTTTTTCATCACTAACAAATATTGTGAAATAAAGAAGTTTAATTAAAATTTGATTAAATTTTCAATCAATCAGTATAACATCATATTTTAATTTAATTGAGAACTATTTCGATGTTTAACCCATAAATAACGAATTTTTGCAGTGCTGTTGAATCTTTTTAAGTATTATGTACCATCAAAATTGCGTGTGTTTAAATTGAATTTTATTTAGAGCCTAAAATTTTAAAGCCAGGTTTAGTTTTCTAGCTCCAGCATTTGTATCAAACTCCATACGAATATACGTGGGCAATCGAACCACCACCATGGCGTTATTTGTTTTGATGAAATTTCTAAGGTTTTTTTCTCTTTACAAAAATTTAGTTCCAAATTTTCTCATTTCACTTTGAGTTCGCATAAAAATATTGCGGGTTGGACAATTTAGGCTCCAGAGTCTATAATGAAAAAAAATATGTTAAAATCCGTTAAATTTATCAATGAGAAATAATTTTAATGATCCCGTTTTTCAAATCTGGCACAAGAATTTAACTCTGTTCCGCAAAAATCGTCACATTGTTCAAAAAAAATCGATCATAGTCACTCAAAGGGTTAACCAAATTCTTATAAGACAATCTAATATGATAACTCAATCAAACCATCATTAAATTTCAATTTTAAATGTCTCAACACTATAATTTCAATACATTCATGTCGATATTCATTCATTCCGAATAACAATTGACCTCTTCAGTAATACTCAAATAAATAACATAACAAGAAATATTCTTCAATAAAGGGAATCATTTGTATGTTAATTGATTCGTAGTACTATGTTAATAAGCTTAAATTTATATGTCCATCATATTTCAAGTTTTGTCTTGGTGTAAATCGTAATATTTTTCCTTTATATTTCACAAAACCAAAATTTTTCCTTCAATTCATATAAAAACATAATTTTTGCACCATACAAGTCTGGAGTTAGATCTGAAACATCACTATTTAACATGAGTCTGATTCACTTAACGAATCACCAATATTTGATCGTTTATAGTTAATAATAACAAGCACATATGTTATATAATGCTTTGCTGTCATACACAATTAGAGTTAGAATACAGAAAATATTACGCTTGTTGCTTAACTTTAAAAAATATATCAATGCAACTTCAATTGAAATTGTTGTTGTCAATTTAATTTAAAGGAATTTTAGTGAATTTTAGTGGTTAAGTTGATTAGGAAAAATATTATCAATTATTATATAAACATAAACTTATCTTATAAGAAAACACTCAGATAAGATCAAGCAGTGTTATTCATAAATAATGCATTACCCGAATGAAAAAAATTGAAATATAGTGATGTGATTGCGATTCTAACTCCTTTTTATTAATCTCAGTTAAGTTTTTAGTGTGAAATTGCAAAAATAATACAAGGAAATAACGATAAAAAGTATTACGAGTAACTTTTATGGGTCGGATTAAACAAATTCAAACTTTTATCGTTAATTAAATAACAAATTTCATTGTCATTCATCATTAAGTGGTTAAATTTTATAGCTCGCAGATTTTATGAATGGTTATGAAATACCTCGTTTTAAAATAATCTGAAATATAAAGTTAAAAAAAATATATCATTAGAAGCAGTTTGTCAGTCGTCAAATTTTGAGGCTCATAGGCTAAAAATGCAGATAAAATGCTATGATTCGTTTAATTTAGATTCTTATAAAAGTAATATTTAAGAATATTTAAAATAAAACTTTTTACTCTTTTTTTATATAATTCAGTCATCGAAAAGCCTCTAAACCGTTCAATGGATAGAAAACTGTTTGGCATACCTCATCAAATAATTTTAACAGAAACCAGACACTGACACTAAAGGTATTAAAATTAAAGACCTCGACAAATTTAATTAAGTGATAAGCAACTTTGTTGCGTTAAAACAATGATAAAAACTTGGAGATTATTTTACTATTGCATCAAATTATGGCATTTATATTCAAAATCAGTCATATTTCAACTTATTGTCAGTTTAATGAGTTCTCTCTGAAATGTAGCAATTTTATCGCAAGTTAATATTTTAATCAAATTTGTACTTTGACCAAAAAACACACACGTGTGTTGACAGTTAATGGTCAAATTTTATCGTATCAAAACAAAGTAGTACGGGCTTTTTATATGAAAAAAAAAAATAAATACTCAAATTCAAGTTCAATGACACACAAAATAGTGAATGAAAGCAAAAGAAATCATAAATTATCGCTTATATTTTTGAAGTTTATGTTTTACATTATGATAATTTAATTACCACACCTTGAACTTTTAAATTTAAATCACTTTTTTTTTGTTTATTTATGAATTCAATTTCAGACCAAGAACAGAAAATAAATTATTTGTTGTGTTAAATATTAATTTGGGACAATAAGAGAAGATGGCTTCGTTTTCAGTATGGGATTATGTTGTGTTTGGATTAATGTTGATCATTTCAGCCAGTATTGGTGTCTATTATCGATGTACTGGAGGCAAACAAAAAACAACAAAGGTGAGTAAATTATTAAATTTTTATATTATTTTATGTTAATTTTAAATACAATTTACAGGAATATCTTATGGCCGATCGGAGTATGGCTGTGTGGCCGGTATCGTTTAGTTTAATGGCAAGCTTCATGTCTGCCGTTACATTGCTGGGTGTTTCAAATGAAAACTATCAATTCGGCACCCAATTTATCGTGATAAATGTTTCATATGGGTTAGCTACTCCAGTGGCAGCTTACCTTTTCCTACCAGTATTTTACAGACTTCAGTCGAGCAGTGCCTATGAATACCTAGAACAGCGATTTGGCAAAGCAACACGATTAGTTGCGTCAACAGCATACACTGTTCAAATGGTCCTTTATATGGGTATAGCGTTATTCGCACCTGCATTAGCTTTAGAGGCAGTCACTGGACTGCACAAAGACTGGTCTATTATTTTAATCGGTGTTGTTTGTACATTTTATTCGACAATTGGTGGAATGAAGGCTGTACTTATTACGGATGTGTTTCAGTCGTTACTTATGTTTGCCGCAATTTGGTCCATTATTATTTGGACTGTGATAAATGCTGGTGGAGTGGGACCAATATTTGAAGCTGCAAGTGAGGGGGGTCGATTAGAGTTTTGGAAGTAAGTTTTTTCGTCTTTTTACGAAATCAGAAAACTTTTTAGGATCATTTTAATGTCTTTCTTGTTTATTTAAATGTGTTATCGTTCTATTTTGTGTCATTATTATTATTATTTACAGTAATAGTGTAGCTAGAACTGTAGCTTCAGATGGTGGTAGTATTTTAAAAGTTTCGAGGTAGGAATGAAATACGTCCGTTAACACTTTTACTTAATTGGTACTACTTTCGAATCTAATGAAGCATAAAAGTGTTAAATTGATAAATTAATCAAAAAAATAAGGCATTGCTTTGTATAATATTTCATCCATTCATAAAAAATACTTATTCAATTTAAAATTTAAAGTTATTGTATAAAAATGTGTATCATCTCATTTTTGTGATTTTATGACTTAAATTTCCATATCTGTTTGAAATATTCTAACAAATTTTCCCTTTTCAGTTTCAGTTTGGATCCAACAGTTCGTCATACGTGGTGGAGCCTTGTAATCGGTGGTGGATTTACATATCTATCGTTATATGCTGTCAATCAAGTTCAAGTGCAGCGTCTTTTGACAGTAAAATCACTTGAAAAAGCTCAATTAGCTCTGTGGCTCAACTGGCCAATCCTCACTTTCCTCTCGCTGTCCACATCATTTAGTGGACTCTGCATTTATTGGTATTACAGAACGTGTGATCCAGTTGAAGATGGTTACATTTCACAGCGTGACCAAGTTATGCCTTTATTTGTAGTTGATGCAATGGGAAATCTCAAAGGTTTACCCGGGTTATTTGTGTCTGGTATTTTTTCGGCATGTCTTTCATCAATTTCATCGGCAGTTAACTCTCTGGCAGCGGTATTTTTGGAGGATTATATTAAACCGATCTATAAATGTGCTAAGAAGAAGCCATTAGATGAAAAACATTCATCATGGATATCTAAATTGATTGCGTTGCTAGCCGGGTTACTTTGCATTGGAATTGCATTTTTGGCTAAAAATATGGGTGGAGTGCTCCAAGCTTCCTTGACGATATTTGGTGTGATTGGAGGACCATTATTTGGTTTATTCACATTAGGAATGTGCACTGTTCGAGGGAATCAACGAGGTGCTATCTGTGGAGTGTTGTTAGGACTTGCCTTCACAGCATGGATAGGATTTGGCGGGCCAAAGCCAATTCCACCATCGTTACCGTTCTTGAACAGCACAACCGGAGATTGTTCGATGTTCGATCGGAACAACACCAAAAATTATGAATTGTTTCATTTGCCATTAGCACAACCAGTATCAACAACGACTGATGTTCCACAATATGAAAGACTTATGACCCAAGAAAATGTACTGCCTAGAGATGAAATGCAACCCACAGAGTAATAAATTCCAAAATTTTCTAATTATCGTTGATATTTCAAAATATTTTTTTTTTTTTACTTTCAGTTACTTTTACTTATATCGACTGTCATATCTCTGGTCTGTAGTACTTGGATTTTTAGTAGCCTTAGTAGTTGGCTACATAGTAAGTTTCTGTCTTGAACTCTTACATTGGCAAGGGGAGGACAAAGTTCATATCGATGGAAATAAAAATAGAATTAATTATGACTTGTTCGCTCCTCCACTAGCGAGACACCTAAAGAAGAAACAGACAATGAATTCACCTCATTTAAATGTGAGACCAACATTTAAATTAAAATAATTTTTTTTTAAATAATCTCTTAATTTTTTTCAGGGTTCTGGCACAAAATACACATTCGATACCAACGAGATTAACACAAAATTATAACTAAACTTAAATAACATTTTTCATTTCTTAGATAATTTAACAGTGATTTTAGTGTAACGAAACAGGTTTAATTGTTAAATAGTTTTAAATTTAAAAAACTTTTCACAAAACCAGCCATTGTGAAACCAATCATTGAAAAAGTCTTCCATGAAAAATAAAGTTTCAAAAAAAATAATTAATTAATTTAATTTAAATGACTTTATATGATAATTTTTTTTTATTTTTTGTTGAAGTGCTTATTAAAATGATTTTAATGTACAGAAAAATAATTTATATACAAAATAATATAATAAATGATTGTTTGATGGCTATGATAAGAAAAAAATTATTATCATTTTTATTCAAAAACACCAATTTCAATTAAATGTGTAACAAATTTAATAAAATTATCCTGAAAATCTTGACTTGTCCATGCTGATTTTGTCGTTGAATGAAAATCTTTCGTTTCCATCATAGCATTTACATCAACTTTTGTCCAATCCACATAATGAAATGGAACGAAAATGATGTAATACATGTATTCAATTAATTCACATCTCAGTAATTCCATTTGAAGATCCAATAATCTCAATATAGGTCCTTTGTAGCCTAATTTTTCTAAGGTACTTCTGAAAATTTGAAAATATGATTGAATTACAAACTGACGATGATTTGCACGCACATCATGGTCACTAATGCTGTTAAGTAAAAAAAATATATCATTGGCAGGTGTGTTCCATTGACAAAATTGGAAGTCAATCAGCAAGTAATCTTCACTTTTAAGACCCGAATTGCGATACATCATATTTTTAAAGTGGAAATCTCCATGACTGAGTACAGAATACATTCGCTTCTTGGTATTCAAGAAAAGATCTCGAATTTGATTCGGGAACACTTCAAGATTTTTCGCTAAAATGCTACCAATGGTTTCACAGTCTTTCCATGTGCATACTGCTTGAACCCCTTTTCTTATTGAAGGCATAAATAAATCTTCAAGAAAATCAGGTCGACCTTCCACTATTTCATATGGACAATCGTTAAAGGTTTCCATATCAAAACCCTGAAAATTAATTTAAGATAAAATAAATTTTTTTTGAAGTTTTTTTTTAACTTACATTTTCATTCATATAAACCGAACACGCATGAAATTTCGCAATCCGTTCAATTACTACCTGGATTTGTTCCAAATTTAACGGTTCAGTGTATGAAACGAAGCCATTTGGACTTTCATCAATGAAAACAATTACTGGAGCAGGAAAATTACTTTGATAAACGAGTGTTGGTGCAATTATTGTTTTATCTTCAATTTGAGCTAATATTCGTTGCATTTCCGGTAAAATTTCTTCATACATTCGCATTTCAGTTTTAAATGCAGTGGTTTCTTTCAGCAATTCCATTTTGGCTCCTTCCTCTGTTGGCATTGTTTTAAGAATCAACTGTATGGTGGAAGGAGTTTCTTTGCAGTGATTTAATGTGTGAGTAACTTCAGCTCGAAACATCACATTTGCATAGTGCTCTCCAGGTTTTGTTCCAGGTTTCAGAGTTAAATTTTTGACTATGACTGAATCACTTTTTTTAGATTCTTTTAGTGCTGTTTTGAAAAAATCTGCATTAAGCCATTCAGGAGGATTAAGTTCGTCACTGTTATATTCACTTTTTGTTGTCATTGTACACATGTAATGTTTCATAGAAGGGGGTCGAACTATGACTGATAATATTTTACATTTAGTTGATTATTGTGTAATTTTAACTCTCATCGTATCTTATCAATTGAAGAGAACTTTGTTAAGAAGGAGATAAATATTCGTCGTATTTAAAAGTTTTGCTTACAAAATGAAATTTTTTAATATGAGGTCATTTTATGTATGAATTCAAATGAATTGACAAAATTTATAATTGTTTCATATGCAATGATTATTATAATTGTGCCTCCAAATTATTTGTACATTTATTATTTTTGATTATATATTTTGATACATTAAAGTTTAATTGAAATAATTCCTTTGAAAGTGGTGCAATTAAACACAAGTATAATTAGCCCATGTTCAACATTGACATATCAGCTAAAGCTCCCAAAACTCCATTTGCCATAATGGTAATTCGAGCAACTATTCGTAAATAAGTCTTTTTAGTTTTTTTATGGAAAGTCCTTGATTCATATTTGTATTGGCCAACCTAAAATGAAATATTTGTAATAAGATGCAAGTTATTTTTTTAATTCTTTAATATCACTGGAAGAACTTTCGATGGCCAAAATTGTCTGAATATTTCATCAACATCAAAGTCTTTCAATACACTATTATACTGAAAAAAAAAAAAAATTCTAAGACACAATTTTTTTTTAAAGTTTGGAAATGTTACGTTTAATGGACACTTTAACATTTTTTCAGCTTCCTTTATTGATGTCTTTCCTCTTAGCATACGACATAAAAGCCGAATAATTGAAACTTGATTACTATCCATACAAATACTAAACTTATTACAATCATCCATAGTAAGATCGAGAAGAAATGGATTGTAATGTCCAGCAGAATTTCGATGAACCAATTTATAAGTCGTCAAAATATCACTTACATTTTTATAAGTAAAAAGAACCGTGATTTGTCCACCGTTCCGTTTTGCTTTCAAAAAACACGAAACATTGAAAACATGTTCAGGGTCAATATCTGAACAATAAAAACTCGTTACTTTCATAGAAAAAAGTTTATCTTGATACTACAAAAATTCAATTTTTGATTCTGTATTAAAGAAATAAAAATTTAAAAAAAATATACCATCAAAATTGCTTTAACAGTTAATATAAAATATATGAAAAACAATTGTTTTTTTAAGATCTGCATTTTCACTTTGGATATCAATCAACAACTGATTGATAAAATTTTTAATTTATATTTGACATTTAAAATATTTTAATGATATAATTTATTTTTGTGTGGCATTAAATAATTTTGACCGATTGGCTGGAAAAATTCCACGCAAAACAATTATACACAAGTATAAAAAAAAAAATTAGCCCATATTCAACATTGACATGTCAGCTAAAGCTCCCAAAACTCCATTTGCCATAATCGTAATTCGTGCAATTATTCGTATATAAATCTTTTTGGTTTTCTTATGGAAAGTTTTTGCTTCATATTTATATTGCCCAACCTAAAAAAAATTAAAGATTTGTACAACTTTTAAATTTAATTTGATTCTTCGTTATAACCGGAAGCATTTTCGTTGGCCAAAGATCTCTGAATGTTTCATCAACATCAAAATCTTTCATGACTTGAATATGCTGAAATGGAAAAAAAAATTATGTGTTGTTATTAAAAATCAAATAATAAATTTTACATTATAAGGACACGTTGAAGTTTTTTCAGCTTCCTTTAATGTCAAATTTCCCTTAAACATAAGACATAATATTCGAATCATAGAAATCGGATGACTGTTTGTACACATCTTAAGTTTATTGCACTCATCAATTGTCACATCGAGTAGAAATGGATTGTAATGTCCAGCTGAATTCCGATAAAGAAGTTTGAATGTTGTAAAGGTATCACTAACATTTCTATAAGTGTAAATTAGGGTTATGCTGCCTGCTCCATTTTTTTTTGCTTTCAGAAAACATGAGACATTGACAATATGTTCAGGGTCAATGTCAGAACAAAAGAAACTCGTTACTTTCATGGAATAAAGTTTTTCTTGTTGCTTTAAGATCAAAAAATTGTTGATTAGTTGAAAATCTAATTCAAAAAATGAAAAATTTAACATACTTTTAAAAGTATTGCAAATTTAAGACCTATTAAAAAGCAAAATATTTTAAGAGAAAAGTCCATTGGGCTCAAATTTTGAAAAAGAACTGAATAGCATCAATATAATTTTTAACATTTTCATTTTTAATTGTGCAGTAATTAAATCAGATAAATGACTTTTATAATTGAACATCAATTTATTCATTGCAATTCGTTAGCAACCAATATTAACATTGGAACATAAGAATATTGCTCTGAAACTGCAATTTGATCTAAAAAATTATTCAGAAAATTTGTTTTCGAAAACATCCATTACAAGGAATTTTATAAAATGTATATCCATTTGAATTTAACTTCATTCAATTTGCACCAAAAGTGGTCGATTGTGTAATGTAGGTCGAATGTAACGGTCAATATTTTTGAAATTTTTTTTTAAAGTATATCCAATGACCTCATGGAAGGACTGATAATATTTAGTATTCATATCTTATCAATCGAAGAGAATTTATTTAGATGTTTGTTACACCATATTGTGAAAAAGTTTCAATATTCTCTCTATAAATAACGAGATAAATTAAATTTGTTCTCAGTTCGAATCAAACCGTCTCAGTGTTCAAATCATATCAAAATGACATCAAATAAAGAGTATAGCAGTGACGAGTTAAATCCACCTGAATGGTTAAACAAAGCATTTTTTAGTCAAGTATTGCGTGACTTTAGCGAAGATCCAACTGTAATTATAACAAAATTGGCACTACGACCTGGAACATCACCCGGTGAACATTATGCTAGTGTCATGTTTCGTGCCGAGGTCACTTACGATACAAAATGTAAACAAAATCAAGTGATTAAACTCATCATGAAAACGATGCCATTTGAAGATGGTAAGAAAAAAGAGTTTTTACAAGAATCGACGGCTTTTAAAACTGAGATGCGAATGTATGAGGAAGTTTTACCAGCAATGCAAAAAGTTTTATCAAAAATCAGCGATAATACAAAAATTGCACCAACTCTCGTTTACAAGAGCAATGACCCATCACCGATTATTATTTTCATTGATGAGACACCGAACGGCTTCAACCTTTACACAGATCCGCTGAATTTAGAACAAGCTCAAGTTGTAATTGAACGAATCGCAAAATTTCATGCTTGTTCAATTTATCTGAATGAAAATGTACGTATAAATTCTAATTATATCAATTCTATATCATTAAAGATGAGTGATGACTTTTAACTTTTTTGTTAAGGGTTTTGATATGACAACATTCAATGATTGTCCGTACAACAAAAATCATAATATGAAAATAATGGAAACGTTTATTGTGCCTAATATGCGAAATGTAGTAAAAACTATTCAAGAATGGGAAAATTGTGAAGACATTGCAAATGTATTACAAAAAAATTTAACAGTTTTTGAGGATCGTCTCCATGAGATGTTCATGAACAAAGAAAAACAAATGTATCAAGTCCTGGTTCATGGTGACTTTCAAAATAAAAATATGATTTATCGTAATGATGGACTTAAATCGGATGATTTTCTTTTGGTATGTATTTTCATTGTATTTAAAAGTAAATTTAAATTTCATTGAATCGAATTTTTTTAGCTTGATTTTCAATTTTGTTACTGGAACTCCCCAGCCATTGATATTTTGGGACTTCTATGCAATGTTTGCAATGAAAATGTTCGTCTCAATCATCGAAATGAAGTTATCACCAAATATTTTCATATTTTTAAGGAAACTCTTGTAAAATTGAATTTCAAGGGTGAAATTCCGAGTTTGTTAGAGCTTCAAATGGAATTAATGCGCTGTGGTCTTCTTGAATATATTTTTATAGTTCTTTTTACACCATTTTTTCAATATGAAAATAGGATTAAGGATATAAATGAAATGATGGAGACAATGGATTTTCATGGAGCTTGCAAGGAAATCTTCGAAAAAGAGGATTTCAGGACAAATTGCCTGAAACGATTAAGGGAATTAAATGAAATGGGAGTTTTTGAATAAAAATCAAATTTACATTTGAATATAACGATCAATTACGAAGTATCAGAAAATGTGTCTCTTTTTTTACTTATCATGGCGATTCTCTCTCACTCTCTCAATTTAAATTACACATTTTTAATTCATTAACTCTATTCATTCATTGATCCACATAAACACATTCAGTATTCAAAATTAAGTCGTACGCTTAGCACGCAAAAAACTGAGTCATCTATTTTGTGTTTTTTTTTGTAAACATGACAGAAAAATTTAGTAATGATGAGTTAATTTTACCCGAGTGGCTCAATAAAGAATACTTTGAAAATGTTTTAAAATCATACAAAAAATGTGAAAAAGTTAAAGTAATAAATTTCATTCCAAGTCCTGGCACAACACCGGGTGAACATTTTGCTTCAATCATGTTTAGAGTCAATTTAATTTATGAGTGTGATGATAGTAAAAATACAGAGCAATCTAACTTTATGGTGAAAACTGTCCCTATTGAAGAAGGAGTTAAAATGGATTTTTTGCAGGATAGTACGGCATTTCCAACTGAAATGCGAATGTATGGAGAAATTCTACCGAAAATGCAAAAATTATTACATGACATTGGTGATACAACTATTTTTGCTCCAGAGTAATGTTTTCTTTAACCCAATTTAAAGTTATTTGAAATTTACTTTTTTCAATTCTGATATTTTAAGACTAATTTTTCAAAGCAACGATCCAGCTCCAATTATAATATTGAAGGATATGACACCACACGGCTATAAAACGTATGAAATTTCGGTTGAATTGGAGGGTGTTAAAGTGATCACTGAAAAAGTAGCCAAATTTCATGCTTGCTCATTGATTTTAGAAGGAAATGTGATAAAGAATCGTGATTAATTTTGAATTTTTATAATTTTTCAAATTATTTTAAATTAACAGGGCACTAACATTCAAAATATGACAGGCACGTATTTTCAACCAATTCCAGGCAAAATGAACTATTGTGAGGAACACATTGTGCCAGGTGTTGTGCTAGCAATTGAAGAACTTCAAACATGGGATGGATGTGAAGAAATTGTTGTAAAATTGAAAAAGTGCTTAGAAACATTTGCGAATGATCTTGTCAAAATCCATACGGAACCTCAGGGGTTATTTCATAAGGTTTTGAATCATGGAGATATCCATTTCAAGAATTTACTTTACCGAAATGATGGCACGAAGGCTGATGATGTTCTTTTAGTAATTTTTCAATATCAAACTTTCTGTAAAAATAAATTACATATTTTTCATTTAATTTTTAATTATAGATCGATTTTCAGTACTCTCTCTACAACAATCCTATCATTGACATCGTTAACTTACTACACGCCGTTGGTTCACGAAACGTTTGCGAAAACCATAAAGATGATGTAATCAAATTTTATTACGAAACCCTTTCATCTACACTGAAACTTTTGAAATTCAAAGGTGATTTACCGAAACTTGAGGTTTTATATCAAGATTTACTGCTCCTTGGGGTCCTGGAAGTGATGATGGTAGTTTGTTACTCTGCATATTTTTTTCTTGACTGGTCTGAAATTGATTTTAATGAGCTGATGGAAGATAAAGACATGTATCGACCCGTCAAAGATGTCTGGAAAAATAATGAAATATTTAAACAGTATTTTTTGAGAAGTGTTAAAAATATGATCAAACAAGGGATATTGAAATAAAGGAATTGATAATATTATGAATTTAATTTATTATAATTTTCGAGAGGCCACAAAAACCTAATTTTCACATCTTTCCTTGAATCAACTTTGGAAGTATTACTCTCACAATATCGATATACTTTGAATTGCTGTAGATCGTGTGTCGTACTTCCTTGGCTTCATCTGATTCCGAGAAAAAGTTACTTGGATCGGCTAAATCCGGATCTTCGATAAGCATTATTGGTAAAATGCATGTTAAGACGATGATGCCTTTAAAGTGAAAAAAAAAATTTACGGAAAATTGTTTTTTGAACGTAAAATTAAATTGTACCATGATCAATTTTCCTTTTCACTTCCTCTAAAATGTCATCTTTGGTTGGAATGTTTTTGGCACCTAATTTTTCTAATGTATTTGATAAGATGGAATGATATCGTGATAGAAGATCGTCAATGTGATTAATTTGAACATCCATGTTGCATGATGTATTTATGAAGTGATTTAAATCGATTCCAGGTGAACCAAAAAATCCTTCTTGGTGATCGACCTAGAAAATAGTCTCAATTTAAAATAATTCTCAAAAATTGCATCATTTAATTTAAAACAAATTTGGACGGATTTTCAACTTACAACAATGACATCAATCACATTTCCTTGGTCATCATTCTTCCACAGCATATTATTCATCCAGGCATCTCCATGATTTTGAACATGAAATTCGTTATTTGATCGGGTAAAGACTTTTTTCACATTTTCAATGATATTTTCTGAGAAATCCGTCATGATATTTAAATATTGATTCAGATCAGGATCACTTTTCACTACCGTATTCACAAATTCATTGACAACTGTTCGAAAAAACGTATGATACGGTGTTTCAACTTCAGTCAAGCCTCCTTCCATATGATAACGAAATACATCTGGATTCTAAGTGTAATAAAAAAATTATAAAACAAAAGATTAAATTATTATTCAATCTTTAAAAAACGATTTGTTCTTTTAAATAATCTTAATTATGATAATAACGCAGATGTCTTGAATAATAAAAATAAATAATTTAATGACTCAATTACTTGTTTATACAGAAATGCAGTTGTTGCATGAAACTTTGCTAATTTTTCAATAAACAAAAGTGCATGCTGCAAATCCAATCGTTGTTTCCGATCAATCGTTCTGTATCCACGTTCACTCACATCTTCAAACACCAAGTTATTGGAATCGGCAAATATCAATTGCGGACTAAAGTTCAACGGTTCATTTATGTCACACATTAATTTTTCACATTCAATTAACACTTCCTTGTATGTCGTCAATTCCCGTTCAAATACATGAAATTCCTCAATGACTTCTTGTACTGCCTCATTTGATGAATTTGTTTTAAGTATCAATGAGATTTTTTCATTATGATTCGTCTCATTTAGCAATTGATATGTTACAATAACGCGATATACTGCACTCGCGAAATTTTCTCCTTTTTTAGCGGCTGGTTTGATTTCGTGGGATATAATTTTTACACTTTTATCATGGAAATGTGACGATAACACAGTTTGAAAAAAATCATCACTTATCCAATTTGATTCAATTGACGGGCAATTATCTAAATCGTTTTTATTTTTAGCCATTATTTTTTTTGACAGGTAGAAAAAAATATTCTGATTTAATATGCCGTGAACTTCCAACTGAATCAAAATTATTTCATTGAATAAATCTTTGTTTGTGAGCCACTCTTATTGTTAACTATAATTCAACAATGCAAGGTTGTTTTTGTTTATTTATTACGTAGATATTTTTACGATTTTACAAGTTTTACCGTTGAAAGCTAAATAAATACTGAAACAAATGCATGATTAATATAATGAATGGTGGAATTTTAACTTTTTTTTACAATTGAATGCAACGTTTTCCTGTATAGTATTTTACACTACAAATGTGAATAAATGGCTATTCAACTACCGACAATTTCATTTTATGTAATTTATGAAAAGGGATAGCGTTGAAATTTCCTATGAAATTTTAAAGCGTCACCTTTTACATTTTCGCCCTGTCGAAAAATTCCCCTTTGCTTAGGCTTTATTAGGTCTTTTGCACTATTTGCTCGTTGAATGAATTCTACTCACTAGATAATAAATATTGACGAAAATTAATTCGATTAACATTCAAGACATCGCCTTATTTAAATCTCCTCTCTTAAAAATCCCTAACGAGTCTTTCTTTTTCTACTATTTTTGGTTATAAATGATCGCAATCGCTAGAAAATCTAAATGTACAGGCAGCTTTTTCGATTTAAATCGATTCGACGAATTTTACATGAAAATTATGATTATTTTACAAATGAAAGTGAATGAAAAAAGTCAAATGCCTAGGAATGAAACATTTCATTTTTTAGGGTAATTTTCGCATTGAACTCATGAAAATAGGGAAAAATCCAAAAAAAAAATTCACCTAAAAAACCGGGAAAATATAAGTATAAAAAAAAATTATTTAAGGTGGCGCCTTAAATTTGTTTGGAACTTTTTTTAATTCATAGGAAGTTTTAACCCAGTTTAATTGGAAACTGTTTTAACTTATGCTAGTCAAAGCCACTGTAAAGAAAATCATCTTTCTCACATCTACATTTTAAATCGACGCCAAATTCCTTAAAAAAATATATTTTCTGGATCTGATGGATGTGTGAATTCATATTTTCAGTTTTCTGCTGGAAAAATCACTTTCAATTGATTTTCAATCATTAAAAAAATAAAATAATCTGGTTTCGTTTGAAGATCCCTGATTAATAATCATCATCATACGAAACTGTTCCATTTAACATCTAAATACTTTAGAAAAAAAATAATAATAATGAGTTATTTTTTTCTGCCTGATAATTTCTATACATGTTTTGACTTAGATGTTTTTAAAGTGATCAGCAAATTTTTTTCTTATGTAATGGATCATCTACGAATGAAATGAAGAGCTTATGTTTTGACCGTTACATAAAAATTGAATGAATGTCTAGATAGACCTTGAAATTCTACCAATTTTCACCTGACCTGACCTTTTATCATCTTAATTAAAATTAAAATCACTCCATAATTGAATCAAATTTTCACCTGTATCTTTATCGAATACTTGAAATTAACTTTCGATTTCATGTTATTATGAAAGAAACATATTTCATAACATGTTGTATTTAAGTCTTTATCTTATCATTCTTATCGGAGAGATATTCTTCAATATCTCAATGAGTAGATTATTTCACGGCAATTACCTGCTTATTTTGTCAATATTATGAAATTTATACAATATTTTTTTTGGTTCTCTCTTGATATCAATTCAAAATAATTCATTTTACGATTCATTATCAAGTTTTACTCTTGATCATACATTTAAATTTTTTTTATTGAATAAAATTACAGAGACAAGTCACTAATTTACTCAGTTATCAACCATCTGGCAAACGAAGCATAAACAAAACAAATAAAAAAAAATAATACTCAAAAAAAAACCTACAATGGCAAATGTCAATAATACTAGTGAAATATTTAAACAACACACATTTTTGAATAGTGAATTCTTTGAAAATGTCTTGAGAAAACAGCATTGTGATCAAAGTATCACTGTAACAAACATAACACTTGAAGCAGCATTGGGAAAAGGTGAAAATTATGCGAGTGACATAATACGAGCAAAAATACAATTTAAAGCTGGATTAGAAAACACACGTAGTGCGCAATACATTGTCAAAGCTGGTATGGCAGATACGAGTATGCAAGACATGTTAGAGGAGTATGATGTGTTTCATCGTGAGATTGTTGTATATGATAAAATATTACCTGTTGTCGAATCGTTGCTCTTATCAATCAAAGATAAGACCAAATTGGCACCATGGTATGTATTAAATTACAATTAAATGTAAAATTTACTTAATTAAATTTAATATTCATTTTACAGTGTTTACAGTTTAGGAAAATCGCCTCGTCACTTCGTTTTTGAAGATCTAACATTGTCTGGCTATGAAAAGGCAAATCGAAGACAAGGCCTTAATTACACTGAAACTAGGATAATGTTACAGCAATTAGCGAAATTCCATGCTGCAACTGCCGTTTTACATACACTCGATCCAGAATCCATGAAAGATCATCATTTTCCTAACATTGGTCCAGATCAGACGTATTTTTACCCACTTTTTACCAATGCAATGAAATCATGCGCTCAACAAGCATCCAAATGGCCTGGATGTGAAAAATTCGCTGATAAACTGTTCAAACTAGAACCGTACTTGATTGAGAAAGCATTTGATATTTACACATGGAATGAAAATGATTTCAATGTCTTAACCCATGGCGATGCGTGGCTTAGTAATGCATTGTTCAAATATGATAAGGATACGAAGGAGGCAATTGATTGCATTTTAATGGATTTTTCAGTTGGGTATTTTGGATCACCGGGAATTGATCTAGTTTATTTGCTCTTCGGATCGACGTCATGTGATATAAAGGAAAGGGAATTTGATTTACTCGTCCAAGAATATCATTTGGAGTTGATAAGTGTACTGAAAAAATTGCATTATAAGAGGAAGATGCCCACTTTGAGAGATTTACACATTGAAATGCTCAAAAAAGGACTTTTAGGTAAAATTTTTGAACTCACATCGATTAAAAAAATTAAATTTAATTCAAAATTAAATTTTAGGTGTCATGTACTCAACATTTTTAATTCCAATAAGACTTTTAGAAGATGTGGCAAATGCTGATTTGACGAATCTTCTTGGCATGACAGAAGAATCAAATAAATTCAGACAAATGCTTTTCAGTAATCCTGGATATCAGGAACGAATGTCATATTTATTAGATTTCTATGATCGTAAAGGGTTAATTGATGTTTAAATTTAAAGTTAAAAAATTCAATGAAGTACAAAACAGGTTAACAATTAAAATGTTCTGCTAAAACTGGTTCAATAAAATTTTTATATTCTTCCAAATGGAATATTTTTTTCCTTAGATCAGGATCAAATCTTGCAGCTTTATCATCTTTTTCCTTCTTATTTACAATACCAACGTAGAAGAATGGCATTATACAAACTGCCATCACGATTTCTAGGAAACACGTGTTCAGTTTTAAATTTCATTCAATTTAACGGTTTTTTTCTATGGAATTTCTTACCCAAAAAATTGAATTTCTCCATTTCATCGTTCAAATCATCAAATGTCGGAATATTATTAGAATATCCAAAACTTTGAAGGGCTTTGACAAAAGATGAATGGTAATGTCTTAGAATTTGACTGCGAAAATCTCGAACCTCATCGGTTGTTATTAAGAAAAGTAAACAATACAAGTCGATAGCTGCTGTCCCAAACACACTTAATTGGAAGTCAATCTGAAAATGATATGAATGGTCAATGCCTTTGAAATGTGGTCTTAAAATGAAATTACTTACAAATAGCAAATCAACCAAACGATTGTGTGTCTCATCATATTTCAGTAAAATGTTATGATAATTCAAGTCACCATGATTCAACACAGTAAATTTATCATTGCGCTCTATTTCATAAAGTTTCTTCATATTCTGTTCAAATTTACTGCGAAAACTGTTCATTTTTTGGACATATTTGTCAAAACCACTCCAATAAATTGCCACATTTATAAAAATATCCAATGTATTTTGAATGAACTTCACTCCCTCCGCATTCTTATGACTGAAAAGTCCCCTGTCAAAATGTTGCATATTATTTGGTTGTCGTTTACCCAAATGATATGTCGCAGCATGCCATTTCCCCAATTTATCTGCAATAAAAAGTGTATTTTCAAGGTCATGTCGAATATTAACGACACGATACCCATTTTGGTATGCATCCTCATACACCAAAGCGTGATAAGGCTTCTTTGTGGCATAAAGTAATCTTGGCGCAACACTTTCATGTAATAAATTTTCAATTTGTGGTATTATTTCTTGATACATGGCAACTTCAGTTTGGAATGGAACACAATCAGAAAGGGATGTTGACATTTTTGCTGCAATTAATTTGACAATCATCTCTAAATGTGGACGAACAACGTTCGTTTTTCGATTCCGATATGAGAGAATTGAGCGATAAACTGAACTGATGTAATTATCACCATCATGCGTGCCAGTTCTAAGTGATATTTGACCAACTTCAATGTTGGGATCGCCATACCCAGTGCGGAGTGCTAACTCAAAAAATTCTTGATCTAACCACTTTACCATTGTAAAAAAAAATCGTGTTAACTTTCTGAAATACAAAATTGAACTGAATTCCGTTTAAATGTTAAAAAATTATTGTCATACTTTTTTATTGCATTCAATTTTTTTTATCTATAAATTTAGCAGTATTTCTCAAATTATATATAACTTTGAATTCCTAGGAATGTTTTTAAAGATAATTGACTTTAAACAAAACAACAATTAATAAGAATAAGAATCGATAGCAAATTATCAGGTATTTAAAGTGAAATCCGAAAATTTGTTGAAATTTAAATTATTTTTGATATAAATCAGCCTGCCTACTATGAAAACATGGGTTTTTTATTATTTTATGGCTATATTTTGTCATGAAAAAAATAAATTATCTTTATCAAACATGAAATTATAAAAATTATTGCAGTTTTTTGTGATATGAATTGTATTCAAGTCTATTCAATTTTTCCAAGGACGGATTAACAAGGGGTAAGGTGTCGAATTAATTGAGCTGGGAGGTAAAATATGACTTTAAAGAAATATTTTCGTTCCCACGGATCGTTCCCAGCCCCCGAGGTGAAAAATTTCAAAACAAGTCGATAATTTTATCAGATTTTCAGTGTCAGAGGTAAAAAAACTCAATTACACGGATCGCAATACTGAAATCTGTATAAAAATTGTTTGAAGTCCAAATAATAATAAAAAAGCACCTATTTTTTAGAATCAAAATATTTATTGTTAGTTTTTTTTGCTGATTTATTATCATGGAATTTACTTTACTTATTAAATGTCACTTGTAATGATAAAAAATGACGATTCATGGTCTATGAACGTCTCTATGAACCTCTTTTTTCAGCTGTTTCAATCACAAACAGCTGAAATAATATTTATTTATCTCTTGGACAAAGAATTCTACAATCTAATGATTAATTTGTTGATTAATGATCATGTGAAAAAATTCAACCCAGAATTCCGAGTCCAATTAATCGTGGTAATTCTCTTTTCAAAATCTCCTGATATCGAGGATGCTTAAAAAGAGCACGTGACTTTGCAGCTTGATCTGTCTTATCCTTATTCAAGTCAAATAATTCATCGGTATCAGTTACATCTGAAAAGTCCATGAATTGGAATAAGATCATACAGAAGACCATTAAATTTTCTGTTAAAAATTAAAATTAATTGTATCATTAAAAAAAATTTCATTTAATTTTAATGTACCATGAGCTCCATTTATGAGAAGTTCCATGTTAAGATCAAGTAAAGTTGGAATTCTCCCTAAATAACCAATTTTTTTGAGTGTTGATGAAAATTCATTGTAATAATGTAGCAAAACATCTTGACGTCTTTCCCTTGCTTCAGTGTTCAACATCATGTAAAGCAAATAATTTACATCAATAGCCGGAGTTGCCCATAGGCAGCATTGAAAATCGAGCTAAAATTCAATTTTTTTTGCATTTCTGTTTAATTAAGCGAAAATTTTTAAAATCTCACTAATTGTAACGACTCGACACGTTCCTCCTCATATTTGAACATAATATTCTTGAAATGAAAATCCGAATGATTTAACACTGAATAAATGCTTTGATTTTTTCTACCATAAACATCTTTCATTGCTTTCACAAGCTTTCCCTTCATTTTGATGAATTTATCAACGACTAAATCGTTATCTGGCCATGATTTCAGCTCATCAAGTAACAATTCCATATTTGGCATGACACCAACATCCATAAATGTGAGGTTAGTATTTGGAATGTTAGCGATGACGAATGATTCGTTGAAGATGTTGCTTAAATCCATGTCCTTTGAAGTTAAAACCGTTATATTAAAAAAAATTATAATAAGAGAATAAAATTTACTTTTTCGTTAATGTACATCGACGTAGCATGAAATTTAGCTAAAGTAGAAGCAATCTTCAATCCAGTCTCATAATCAACCGGTTTTCCACTCATTTCATAGCCATCAACACTGATATCCTCCAAAATGATGATTGGAGCTGGTTCATATGATTGATAAATTAACCTGTCACGTAAATTGATAAGATAATATCATGACGATTCATTAAAATGACATGTAAAAATTTACTTTGGACATAATTTTATGTTATCCCCTGCTGCATGCAGTAATCTTTCCATTTCAGGCAGCACCTGCGTATACATTTTACTTTCAGTCTTGAAAATCGGACTATTTTTCAGCATTTCCGCCTTATTTCCATCCCCAAATGGCACAGTTTTCACGATCATTACGCGTTTTTCATTGAATTTCTTGTATTTCGGAATGTCATATTCGGCTGTCACACGAAACATGATACTAGCAAAATGATCACCAACTAATGTAGCTGGTTTGATTTCAATTGAATTGATTTTAAGTTTGGGATCATGTTCGAATTTTCCTAATGCAATTGCAAAGAAATTTTCAGTCATCCAAGGTGGTGGCACAAGTTCATCATTATTAAAAGCCATCTTAGAATTTTTTTATTTATTTAATGTGAACAAATGAAACGTATTTCAATTAACAATCCAAGAGATCAACTAAATCAAAAATCGGTTATGCAACTATTTTTATTGATTACCAAATATTTTGATAAGAATTTTATCTAATCAAGTATTTTTTTTTCATGTTCATATTCAGTTAAATCATCGACAATGGGTTGTGACTCATCCAATGATTCCAGTAGCAATCAATCTTGGAAGTTCTTTTTTCAAAATTTCTTGATACTGAGGCAATTTCATTAATTTTCTTTGCATCAGTGATTGATCTTTTTTGATATCGAATAATTCGTCTGCAGTTACGTCGGTGAAATCCATGAATTGGAAGATCACCATACAGAAGATATGAAGGATTTCTGTAATGAAATTAAATTTGTAACACACATTTTCTAACGTTAGTCCACTTTTTATACCTATTGCACTATTTTTTAGAATTTCTAAGTTCAAATCCAATAATGAAGGAATATTTCCTAAATATCCAATTTTTTTCAGGGTACTTGAAAATTCATTATAATAGTATTGAATTATCTCATTTCGTCGTTCCCTTGCCTCAGTGTTGGCCATACTGAACAATAAATAACTCAAATCAATTGCGGGGGTTCCCCATAAACAGCATTGGTAGTCCAACTGAAAATAAATTATGAAATAAAGATATTGAAATTATTTTTTTTCTTTAATAAGCATACCAATATAAGATCATCAATCAGACCTTGAGGACTATTTCTGACCATGATATTCTTAAAATGAAAATCACAATGATTGAGAACCGAATAAATTTGATCATTCTTTCCAAAATAAACGGCTTTTAGCTGATTAACAAATTTAGGAATTGTTTTTTCAAATTTTTCTACCACTACGTCGTTATCTGGCCATGATTTTAATTCATCAAGAACCTGAGACAAAACAGGCATGATAACAGCTTCCACGAAAACAAGGTCTGAATTTGGGACTGGTCCAAATAAAAGTGCTTCGGAAAAACTTGTCAAATTCGTGCCCTAAGTGAATTTTAAAATTAAAAAATATTAAATTAAAATATTGAATTTAATAACTCACACTTTTTTGTAGAAACATTGAAGTAGCATGAAATTTAGCTAGCATTGATGCAATTTTCAATGTTCCCTCATACCCAGGCGGTTTTAAGATCATTTCAAATCCATCTTGAGAAATATCTTCCAATATTATGGTTGGTGCTGGATCACTTGTTTGATATAATAATCTTAAACAAAAAATTGAATTCTAATCAAATTTTACGTAAGGTTACGTAATAAAATTCCATACTTTGGACAAATTTTTGTATCATCTCCAGCAGCACTCAAGAGACGTTCCATTTCCGGTAGAACTTGCGTATACATTTTAGTTTCAATTTTAAAAATATTAAAACTATTTTTGAACATTTCAGCTTTAGCACCATCCCCAAATGGCAGTGTCTTTACAATCATTACACGTTGCTGGTTGGTTCTCTTATACTTTGGCACATCATAAACAGCAGTTACGCGAAACATAACACTAGCAAAATGATCACCTACCTTTGTCGCAGGCTTAAAGTCCAAGGAATTAATTTTCAGATTGGGATCATACTCGAATTTTGCAAGTGCTTTGGTGAAAAACTGTTCGTCCATCCAAGTTGGTGGAGTTAACTCGTCAGCATTGTATTGATCTGCCATCTTTTTCAAAGGGTAAATAACAACTGATTAATTTTTTTTATAAAAGTAATTGAAACATAAAATAATTATCTTATCTTTTTCTTAAAATATGAATAAAAAACGATTATTTGAAGAAGATTAGGAAAATTTATCAAAAAAAATTACAGCATATGATTGCATTTCATTACATTCGAATGGATCCGTATAACGGCGTGACATTGACGGAGGGTTAATTTTAGGCTCTGGATCCCCAAGTCAGATTCTTACCCCAAAAAAAAGATCAAAAATCCTCACAAAATTCTCTAAAAAGTGTAACCTTGGTTCGATGGTTCATCCTGGAACGTGAACTCAGACTGTCAAAGTGCATTTTTTTAAACTAAATGAACTAAAAATTGAACTCCTTTCAAATGGAACTCATCACTGATCAACAAAAACACTAACACCATTGTAACAAAATATCTAATTACTTTACACATTGTAATACTATCAAATACGTTCATTCAAAAAAAAAATAAAAACATATGATTCAATACACCATTCAACAGACGTATGAATGAATTGTAAACAAACAATAAAATATCATTACAAAAACTACTCAATTTTACATGTGTATTGGTAACTGCATGTGTTTAATAACACAACTTCCACTTTCTGTCGACTTTCAATAAAAAGTTTATATTTTTTTTTTATTATTTATAGCGTATTTTATCAAAGTAATTGTTAGTAAGAGTTGAGATTTTGCCGGCATCACATTTAATTGATTGATATTCATATCATGAAATTAGAAAAATTTAATCATTTAGCGTGATTGTACTCTAAGAAGAGATTTTAAAATAAAAATTAATTAATTTTATCATTGTAGAACTAAATTTTTAATTAAAATAAGTGAAATAATGTCTGGTGAAATATTAAACCAAAGATCTCCTGCCAACAATATTAGTGTTATATCAGGTAAATTGCTGACTTTCAATTCATAAAAGTGAATGTAAGTGATCAGTGAATTCAATCATTATTGATATGAAATTATTGATTTTTATTAACAGTGTTTTTATTTATTGATGTTTACACACTTGTGCGTATCACATCAGTCTTTATTTTATTTCTTATCAATTTTCTATATTCAATACAAAAAAATGAGAAATTTTAACTATTCAACGATTGAGAAAAGTGCATTTGAATGGGATTCACTTTTGAAGAACCATTCTAGGCCTATGAAGTGACAGAGTGACATTTGCAGGCTCTAAGCCTGATTCCAGATCCAAAATCAAAGCGTGATGACTCATTTTCATGATTTCTTCTTTACAACTCGCTTCGTTCAAATGCGATACAGATCAGTAGACGGACAGGCGACACGATGCGCATATACAAAACATATTTTCAGATCGACGAGAAATCAAACGACTTTTTCTTAAATTGAAATAATTTCATCACCTGTCTATCAAATCGATATTAAGGGTCAAAAAACTCCAAGGAGGAATTTCAAGCATCAATGAAATACATTTAGAAAAAAAAATAACGTTTCAATTTCACATGTGACTTCACTTCATTTCCTATTACCACATGTGAAGATTCATTGATAAGAAATCTAAATAAAGTCATAGAATAATAAATTTAATACTAATAATAACCTTCATAATCTAATATAAAATCCATGATGTGATTGAAATTTTCTGTATACCAATGTAATTATCGCTACTGATTTGAATATTAATATTCTTGTAAAGCTACTTTGTGGTTACGTTTATTTGTAATTTACAATGCAAATAATTTCAAGTGCAAAATTCCTCAATGATAACATTTAATTTTTCAGATGATGATCACTTTGAAGAACGAGTGCCGCCATTTGGGGATTTGGTCTGTAATCAAATAAGAAGTGCATGTTCAATTAAATTACTTAAACGAAGAATACCGATATTGAATTGGGCGCCAAAATACCAACCGAAATTTTTATTCGAAGATTGTGTTGCAGGGATCACAGTTGGTTTAACTGCAATTCCTCAGGTGATGACATTTTTTGTGATTTTTTGTAATGAAATTAATTTTAATTGAAAATCGTGATTCAGGGCATCGCATATGCGGTCGTTGCAGGCTTAGAACCACAATATGGACTATATTCGGGTTTTATGGGGTAAATTAAATTAAAATTAATCAAAAATTTATTGAAATGTGATTATTTCCTTTCAGATGTTTCATTTATATTATCTTTGGACACTGTAAAGCGATCACAATTGGACCTACAGCGATTATGGTATTAAATCTACTTAAAATTATTTTTTTGATAGTAAATTTTGATAATTTATTATTTTAAGGCTTTAATGACACAACCTTATATCACTGGAAAATCACCTGATTTTGCCGTTTTATTAGCTTTCATTTCCGGAGTGATGACATTGCTCTTTGGAGTTCTGAATTTAGGATTTCTCGTTCAATTTATATCAAGTTCAGTGATATCTGGATTTACAACAGCAGCTGCAATTACAATCGCTAGTGGACAAATCAAATCACTTTTTGGTCTTCCAGGGAAAGGAACCGAATTCCTTAAAGCTTGGGAGAATTTCTTTAAAAACGTGTCACACACACGTCCATGGGATACGTTACTGGGAATCGTTTGTATTGGAATTCTGTTGACCTTGAAACGCATTGGACAGCATCGTGGAAGATACAGAGCAGTAGCAAAATATTTATCACTATCACGAAATGCATTAGTGGTTTTTATTGGGACATTTATGGCATACATATTTAGCTTATATGGAATGCAACCGTTTCTTTTAACGGGAAATATTGGAAAAGGACTTCCACCATTTAAATTGCCGCCATTTTCGACGGTTGTTAATAATCAGACTGTAAATTTCTCGGATATGATAACAGAATTGGGTTCATCAGTTATTTCCATTCCACTTATCAGTATTTTGGAAACTGTTACAATTGCAACAATATTTTGTGGTAAAAAATTTAATTTTAATTTAATTAAGTTTAATATTAATTTTAATATTATTTTTCCATTAAATTAGAAAAAGGCTCAGCTGTTGATGCCACCCAAGAAATGATCGCTGTCGGTCTTTGTAACATTTTCAGTTCATTTTTCTCTGCAATGCCAACCACTGGCTCATTCACACGTTCTGCAGTAAATCACACTTCTGGAGTAAGATCACCTCTTAGTGGAGCTTTCACTGGAGCTCTCGTTCTTCTTGCATTGGGATTACTCACTTCCACGTTTTACTTTATACCAAAAGCCGTGTTGGCAGCTGTAATCATTTCAGCAATGTTTCCAATGATGGAATTCAAGGAAATTTATAAGACATTTAAAATTAAACGACTTGATGTCATTCCATTGATTGTTACATTGATCACATGTCTTTTGATTGGCCTGGAAGAAGGAATTTTAATTGGAGTCGCAACAAATTTCATTCTTTTGCTTTATTCGACATCGCGTCCTTCAATTTCAATGGAAAATTTTACAGTTGAAAATAGTAAACTGCTGGTTGTGACTCCAAATCAAAGTTTGATTTTCTCATCAGCAGACTTTTTCAGATATAAGATCATAAAATACGCGCTTGAACATGATGAGGCGGAGTATGTCATAATAAATGGGCGTTTCATACAAAATATTGACATTACTGCAATGAAAGTGAGTGAAAATTGAAATGTTAACTTAATTTTATTTTAATATTTCATTGTATTTTCAGAAAATTTCTGGCTTAATCGATAATCTGAAACAACAGGGCAAAAAAGTCGTTTTTTGGAATTGGGAAAATTACAATGCACTTAGCTTAGTTGTTAGATACAATTCTGATTATAAAGAGTTATTTAAGTTCTCTAATGGGATTAATGAATTATTTTATGATTTAAATGCAACCAAAACAACTGATGTGATAATAAATTAAGAAAAAAAAATAAAAATAAATGATTTTGAAATGAATTGTCGTTATCAAAATCGTACGGAGATAAAAATTTAGTTTAAGTAAAATGAACATTCATTCAATTGAGAGTTTTTGTCACGCTAAACAAGTTTTGCTCTCAGTATTATTTTAGCTTCCGTTTAAATCGGTCGATTTTAAATTCCATTCCCTAATTATTATTAAAAATTTAAAATACTGCGTAAAAATGACAACAAATTTCAATACAGATGAGCTCGAAGCACCAGAATGGATGAACAATACATTTTTTGAACGGGCTCTTCGGTCATATGAGCACGATAATGATGTGTCCGTTAAAAATTTCACAACACAACCTGCCACAAAAGTTGGTGATCATTTTGCCAGTATCATGTTTCGGGTTGTCATTGAATACGATTCGCCTAAATACAAGAAATACGGTGAAAAACTGCAAGTCATCGTAAAATCAATGCCTGTAACCAAAAGTCAAAAATCTGATTTCTTGGAACAAATTCCAGCATTTAAAACTGAAATAAAAATGTATTCAAAGGTAATTCCAGAAATGGAACGGGTGTTATCGAGTGTGGGTGATGCAACAATTATCGGTCCAAGGTTAATATTGTTTATCATCTAAAAACATATGATATCGTTATCAGTCACTTAACTCTTAAAATTTATTCAATTACAGATTAATTTTCGCCACTTTTGATCCAATACCGGTTCTAGTACTCGAAGATATTTCAGTTTCTGGATTTGAAATGGTCGAAAAACCGATAGATTATGAAGGTGCGAAATTGGTGGCTCATCGTATCGCTAAATTTCATGCTGCTTCGATTTTTATACAAGCAAATGTGAGTCTTTTATTATAAAAAGTTAAAAAAAAAATATTATTTAACATGCAATTTTTTAACTCAAGGGAATGGATTTGACTGGTTTCAATGAAACATTGATGACAGTTAAAATGCCAGAGCTTGGTGGAACAATGTTGGACACGTTTATGGTCCCGACATTTGATTTGCTGGTTGATGTGATGAAAACGTGGGATGGTGATTGGGAAAATATCATTCAAAAATTGGAAAAATGTAAATTAACGTTTGCAGATAAAGTGCGGAATGTGTATTTGGGTAAAAATGAAAGGATTTTTTCGGTTCTCAATCATTCAGATTTTCATTATAAAAATATGATGTTTATCAAGGAAGATGGAATTGTTAAGGATTTACTTTTGGTAAATATTGACGATTATTTGCATTGAATTTGTATGAAATTTCAAATAATTTCTTGTAGCTTGATTTCCAATTCTGTCTATGGGGCACTTGTGCAATTGACTTGTCTTACCTTTTTTATATGATATCCAATGCCAGTGCCCGTGAACGTCGAATGGACCTTCTTCAGTATTATTATGACGAATTTGAATCCACTCTAAAGAAATTGGGATATTCTGGTCGAATTCCGACATTGCATGATTTCAATATCGAAATCCTTAGAAATGGAATTGTTGGTAAGATTTCTTTTTTAATTTCCTTTAATCATTGAAATATTTCAATGAACGTTTTTTAATTTTTTTTATCAGAGGTTTTGTTGTGCATTTCAATGCTAATGTTCCAATACATGGATTTCTCTAACATGAAAACTGAAGAGGTGTGGGATACAAAAGATCCGTTTGCTCTGCATCGGATCACCATGAAAAATCCTGAATATCAAAAAGTTTTGAAAAAAGAATTGCCACGATTGGTTGCACTTGGATTAATTGAATAATCTTGACGCAGGTTGGATACAGGGATGTTTATTTTTTTTTTCATTTTTAATTTCTTTTTTAAATAAAAATTTCAAACGGCTTCTAAAATTGATTTTCATTTAAATTTAACGGCATCTGTTGGTCAACATTTGAACTGAAATTTTTTGTGTATCATAAGAGCGAAGTCACAGCGCATGTGCAAATTAATAAGCTATGATGACAATTCGAATTATTTCATTTAAGGTTCATGTCTACTTTTTGACGATTTGATTTTAATTTGAGAATATGCTTTTGAGGGCTTTTGATAGAGGCAGGGGCGGACTGAAAATTATAAACGGCCTTGGCATTTTGTTTGATTTTCTTTAAAGTTTTCGCTAAAGTTTACTTTTACAAGACGATCGTCTGCGGCTTTTCTGACATTTTCCAGATTGCTCGTATGGCCAATCCGCCTCAATCATTGATGTATGTCCTATTGAAAGGCCGAGAATGAGACGAACTTAAAAAGAATTTTAAACTATTTCACTTCGGGTTCAGAAAATATTTGATTTACCCTTTCAGGACTTGGCACCTACTTGTATGTATGTATGGGCGATCTGTATTGCTATACGATGGTAATTTTTACATCCTTTGAAGGGTTTTTTTGTAATCAATTCGACATTGCCCGAAATTCTTCGCTCCCTTCTAATATAAGTTGAAATTATACAAAAGTTGCATTGGCAAAATCTTGCATAAGTCCAAAAGATCAAAAACGTTATCATTTTAAAGGGCATATCATTATAAAATAATTATACCAATTCTTATCAAATGTCATTCGGCTAGATTATTAACCTTCTTTTTCTCCACTACCTTGGACTATGACAATCACATTTATTAAAATGATAAAAATAAAAATTGTGAACATGCATTTTTTTTATTTGTTTATCATCATAATTTTTTATTCGAGTAACAAGATAACAAGTGATCATTTTTTTTGAGCGACCTGAACTTTTAATCATTTATTAAATTTTTATCATTTTTAACCTTATTTTTTTATGTGATATCAATTTTAATCATGTTAACTTACGATGACTTACATACTTACATTTTATATGTTAACAATGTGTTTACACAAAATACCAAATAGGTCACTTTTTTATGATTAATGTCTGTCATTGAACAATTGATATCGAATTCCCCCTGATTACATTAATTATCAAAACAAAAATAAATCAAGGAAACAAAATCGTTATTTTTTCATGTTTTTTTCGTTTAATCATTCATTTATTTATTCTTAACAACATTTTTCACTTATTTTCTTGTTATTATTTTATCATAATTTGTGTACAAATCATAATTTTTTTCCTCAAAAAAAAACGTTTTTTAATATCCTGAAGGTATATCTCTCATTTTTTTTCTTATCTTATGATTATTATCAAAGGGAGCATTTTTAATGCTAACATTTTATTTTTTTTTTTTAATTTTATCACCTCTAATGTTGTTTTTTTTTTGCTTAATTTCATTTAGTTACAAAATTAGTATTAAAAATTTTCATTAACAATAAATGGAAGTTTTACAACGGATGTGAGTTTTTTTTATGTAATTTTTTTTTAATGAGACTAAATTTCGAATAAAATTTCCGATTCAAATGATTTTTTTTAATTTAATCGCTGATCGTATCAGACAAATTTTGAATATGGCTAAATGAGTTGTTTTTTTGAATATGAATTGTGGTCATTTTTTCATTGAAATTAAAGTGAATTCATGCTGCAATATTGATTAATATCATATCATTGTAATTCCTGTCTTTTTTTATTTTAATTTTACTTATTTTTTTTAATTACGAAGACTATCAATATCTTATTTATGAATTGTGCAAAGGGACACAATTACATTAAAATACCGGAAATTGAAAAAAAAATGTAATTTTGGTCAAAACAAAACAAAAAATATTGGGATTGTAACCTTATAACTATAGCACGGTATTTTATTTCACTTAAAACCAGCACACTACCTTAATTTTTTTTGTTTCTATGTACTTTTTACGTATAAAATGCCATTTATTCTATTATTTTGTCATGAATGTCGCATTTTTTATATATTAATTGTAAATGGATTTGGATTCAAAGGGAACGGGAAAACTAAGTAAATTGTTTTATTGTAATTTAATTTTCTCCTACTTTTAATTTTTTTTTTCCTAATTTGTGTAAGTAACGATTTTGATATTAATTTTAGTTTTTTTTTGTTGCTTTTTTCTTTAATGAACAAAAAAAAAATTATAATGTAAATTTAAATGATTACTAATGATGTTATTTGACTAAGCGTATTGGTCTTTTGACATTTAACCAGTCACTATCTTGTTGCATAACTGTAAGTTCTTTGCCCAATTTTTCATATTCAGCCATCATAAGTTGACGTACATTTTCAGCAAATTCATCACATTTATCCATAGTCCAGCCTTTTGTTGGTATCGGATCTAATACGGATATGATACCGTGTCCTAATAATGTTGATTAATTTGAACACGTGTTTGATTATTTTATTTTTCTTTATTATACGTTAAATAAATAATGCTCACTTACCTTTACTCATTGTGTTATTTTTGTAATCCATGAAGTAGTAGGGTGAAATAACGATAGGCACTACTGGCGCCTGAGCATTTATTGCAATTTTAAAGGCACCTCGTTTAAATTGAAGCATACCTTTGCCATAACTCCGTGTTCCTTCGGGATACACCCAAATTTTGATATTTTTATTCACTAACAACTTTTCACAGTCATCTAAGACCTTGTTGGCTTGTGCCGAATTGCTACGATTGACAAATGCAACACCAGCTAACCATGATAATTGACCAAATGGTACAAGATATAAAATTTCTTTTTTCACAATTAGTGTTGAGCGTGAAATCAATTCTCTTACATTTACTTTGGCTACAAAAAAGGCATAAAAAGAAAAAGTAATTCGTGAGTTCTGTGCAAACAACATTAATTGACTAATTACCACTTTTTTTATTGTTATTTATTTTCTATTAATTTTGGTCGAAACACGTTCAATATTTGTTTTAATTTGCAGTTAAAATTCAATTTAACCGTTAACTGAAAAATTCTTCATGACACAAATTTCAAGGTCATTGCAAAATTCCTAATTTTACATTTAATTTGAATTAACTTCCTGTTTTAGCAAAAAAAATTTCCGGTTTTTATTTCAAATAATTGATTTCAACAAAAAACCTTATTATAATAAAGATTGTGCATTCAAAAACCTTCAATCGATTCACGGCACATGTACAACATTTTTGCATCAAAATCTGGATCAACTTGAATTCGGCAAGTAAAAAAAAATAATTTATTCAACATCAATAAGTTATGTAACAAAATTATTCTAAATCACAAAAAAAAAATTAATTTATGCATAGATTTTTTTTTGTTTCGTGTGTTGTCAATATTATAATAAAAATTTGTAAAAAAAAAATATTAATATGCATAACTGAATGAGAGACACAATGCAAATTATTGATATTTAAATAGCTTTTTTTTACTGTTTCATTGAATGAGATTTGAATTTATGATTAGTAATTAACAATTTTTTTTTATTTGAGATGTTACCGGTCTTGCTTAAGCTCATGTCAAGATGTTCCAGTGAATGAAACATAATTTTTTTGGTATTAATTAAATTTGACACACATTATCGATGTAAAAATGGAGGTAAAGCTCTCTCAGGCAACAACTGACGTTCAGAACATTTTACAAATTGTCGATGGCTCATCAAGGCCACAAAAGGACTTTCAACAGTGATGAGCTTGAGAAGGTTTCTCTGAATAGTCCAATTATTTCCCATATTTAAGAGCCAAATCGAACATTTTACCTCTAATTTAACAATGGAGCTTATGAAATCAAAATAAAAAAATTAATTTAAAAAATTAATCATAATTATTTTTGGATTTTAAATCAAAGACGCGTATTTCAAAGCCCTTAAATCACAATTCATATTAATTAAAAGTTGTTTGACTAGTTATTTGCATTTAATCAATTTGTATTTTGATGTTTCTTTAATATTTATTAGAATAAACAACAAACTGATTCATAATCAGTTTTTTAGAATTTTACCACAAATGTAAAGTGAACCAAAAGTATGTCATCGTACATCAAGCATTTAATTTTTTTTAAATTTTAAATCTAATACTGATTAATTTCTGTTTTTATTTGTCAAACAGTGACATACAATTCATTAAGAAAAAAAAATATTTAATTACATCTTTATTGACTCTTCTAATTCATTTATCATGTGAGATTTGACCCACACACCGGTTACATTCAAAAAAAAAATCAATAATTGCAATTTCATGTTTTTTCATCAACAAATTTGCACAGTTGAAATCAAAACATCCATATACGATCAAATTCTGTCCATAATGCAACGAAATCATATCACATTTACAAATTTAATAAGCACTTCAATGACAATTTAATTTTATCAATGAATCTTAAATGAAATGCTCCATATTACATATAAAATGTTAATATAAAGAATATTAAAATGATTTCTTTAGGTCAAGAAATTCTACTTTAGTTTCAAGTTTATGTTTTTTAATGTAAACAAATTTGATCGATCATTTTTTCTAGAAGGAAAAACAAAAATAAGTGATCAACGTCATGTTTTTTATAATTACGGGATACCGGTTGTTGTTTAGTGTTTTCGACTCGTCATTAGATTTAATTTTTTAAAAATAATTTTAAATTATAATAATTTTGTGTATGATGGAATAAAAAATTTTATTTCAGTATTACAAAAATAAATATCTAAAGTTTTTTTTGGAATTAAAAGTGAAAATTGGCAAAAAAAAACTCGTTTCTTTTATTAAAGTCTGAATTGTTGTTTATTTTTAATAAATCAATCAATTTTTTATTGTTATTATTATTTTTTCGTTACTTTTATTAAAACTAAAAGGAGCCTTAACTTCATTTTATTTTTTTTATGCAGAGTAAAAGTCTGTGTTACAGACGATATTCATATTCATTGTGCACCAGTTTCACTTTCAATATTTTTTTTTGTAATAAAAATAAATATATAAATTTTTTATTATCTGTTACGTTATCTAGGCCACGAACTTTCGAATGTTAACCAAATGAGTATGACCATGAGATGAAGTTGTTGTAAAAATAAAATAGCAGAGATCCATGTACCATAATTAAGAAATGAAATGTATTTAAATTTACTTTAAAGGTTGCATTGAATTTTTTTTTTAAATAAATGAGAAATTTTGTCTACTGACTTTTAAATTTACTAATTTTGATTTATCAATTTGCTAATATTGACTTGTCAATTTGCTAAGATGGACTTATAAATTTGCTAAGACTGATCTATGAATTTGCTACACTTGACTTTTCATTTTACTAAGACTGACATATCAATTTGCTAAAGCTGACCTATCAATTTGCTAATATTGACTTATAAATATGCTAAGACTGACTTATCAATTTGCTAAGAATGACTTTTTAATTTGCTAAAACTGACTTATCAATTTGCTGAGGCTGACTTATCAATTTGCTAAGACTGACTTATCAATTTGCTAAGACTGACTTATCAATTTGCTAAGACTGACTTATCAATTTGCTAAGACTGACTTATCAATTTGCTGAGGCTGACTTATCAATTTGCTAAAACTGACTTATCAATTTGCTGAGGCTGACTTATCAATTTGCTAAGACTGACTTATCAATTTGCTAAGGCTGACTTGCGATTAAAACGTATTGCGAAAAAAAGGTTCTCAGCAAAAGCCCAGTAAGTGCCCAGCAAATGACCGTGAGTTTGTAATTTGAGATTTTACTCAGAATAAATTTTGAATTCTGTTTTCTATATTGGCGCATCGATAGAACAAAATAAGCAGTTTAATTTGGGGGAATGGCCGTTATATTATATTTAGCTATAAATAAGTGTTGGTCATGGTTATTAAAGGTAAACAAAAAAAAAATTTTAGAATGTTAATTATCTTTAAAGCGTCACAGTATCAAATTAAAAATAAATTAAACAAAAAATAAGAAACAATTACCAATTAAATTATGTTCCATGGATCATAAACTTCCCTTCATTCATTAAACAATTCCATATTAATATACATTTCAATGAAATTTTAAAAAAATTACCTTTCATGCAATTAAATGATACAAAAAAACAAACAAAAGCAAAGCATTTTAGTTTTTGGTTTTTTAAATTTTGGTAGTTTTTTTTATTTTCCTTTCAATTTTTATATTTTTAATTTTATTTCATAATATCAATTCTAACATCATCAATGTAAAAAAAAATAAATTAAAAATAACACATACATTGGTGGTTATTAAATATTAAATACAACTTGACTGATTTTTTGTTGTTGATGTTTTTGTTTAATTGAGCAAATATTAAGTACGTAATAAAATATGATAATTAACAGGACATTAAAAATTTTTGATCAATTGACTTTAAAATTTTTTTTAGTTTAAAAAACAAACTTCTAATGTCTTTTTAATTTTTTTTTTTTTTTAAATAATATATCTTAACTTTTTTTTTGTACTACGTAATTGATTCCACAAATACTTGATAAATTTTTTATTTAAATATAATTTTGGAATGTGTTTGATCATTTGAATGCATATACATGAAAATGGTATGAGATGAAATAACAAACAACTACTCTAAACTAGCCAGCACTAGACACAGATCCGGGTCTTGGCATTGTGATTGTGAATGTTACTTTATTTGGATCTGAAAAAAGTACATAAAACATAAAATAATAACTGAACTTTAAACTGAAGCTTTACAAAAAATAATAAACAAACATAAAAAAAAATTATGAGATACACTTTATACCATTTACAGAGATAACTTTTGTTATATTTCAGGTTTTATTTACTAACTATATTATAAGTAAAATGTGTTAATTGACCGAAAAATATGAATTTGTCTGAAAGCAAGTGTATATAAAATGTACAGTAAAAAAAAACTATAAGAGAAAGCATTGAAAGTGTAAAAAAATGTATGTTTTTGTACTTTTTGTTGTTAGTGCAATGTGCTGTTTAGTGGAACATTTTTATGTAATCACATGTATGAATATGAAACTATTGTTTTCAATGTTAAGCATGAACTGAGTTGTAAGTATCATCAAATGTAAACCTGACCCTCACCTGACCATTTGGTTGAATTTCATTGTGACGTAACTAGGTTTAACACTAGTAAAATTCGTTATAATTTTCGAACCATGTTACGTTACTTTGAAATTCAACCACACTCAGCACCAAATTACAATGCAATATTTTGTTCGTATATTTGTTTTTATTAATAAGGTTTTTGTACAGTTACTTATTTAGAAATATATGAATAAAAAACATTGACTGAGTGAAATGAATTAGTGCAATACAATGAACATGAAAAAAGAAATTCTTGAAGTATTTATAATTATAGTGTAGTAAATAAAATTATTTGAGCATACAATGTAGTTTTGTTCAAATAAAGATGTCACCTGCTTATTAAAATAAAGTCAAGTCATTCAATAAGAACCAAACTTAATACAATGAATAATTTTGCGTTTAAAAAAAGGTAGCACTATGGAAATTGAAATAAGATCGATTTCATGGTAAATTCTTTGATTTTCATGATTGAGTCCTCAGTAATTTTAGTATCCTGTTCTGCGATGTCACAGAAAGAAGAGATCAAGGTTCGTCCCTTTGTTTAGCGTCAATAAAGCTACAATCGTATTTCCACTGAAGTAATTCACAAATTTAAAAATTTCAATATTCAAAATTTTTAAAAATTCAATGAATTGTCGTTGCAAAAATCTTGCAATTCTGCAGCTTATTTTGATTTAATTGCTTCTTTTCAAATTTTTGATTTTAAAGTTTAATAATTAATTATCCTTTGACCGTATTATTTTTTGATTCATAAATGACATTATTTTCAATTAAGGCAAACCGTGTATTTTCAAGTGTCAAAATTCAAAATTCATAGAGAATTTGATTTTCAAGACTTTGAAATAATAGCTCATTCTGATCCTACTGCTTCTGAAAGTTTGAAGTCAGTGACTCAACATTTTGTTCATTAAGTGCGCCGTTGATATTAACAAATGAGTTCCATTTTAGCCAAGCCACAAATGAAACATATAAAGTAACCGTGTTCTGTGTAAAGCCGTTTTGATCAATGGCTAATGAGTGGATTCGTTACAGGTTTACTATAGCTGGCATAATTGTATTTCGATATTTTTTGATAGTAGAAATCATTTTAGAACTGCGTTTCAAAGAAAAAGAACTGATTCTTTTACTTTCGTATAGTTTTCTAGTCATTTTTTATAGTTGCAATTGTTCCATGTTTGCACGATATATTTTTTGAGGTATACTATGTATATGCAATAATTCTTCTAAGTGAATTTCGATGCTATTTTTTCCGAGAGGGAGTTTTGTAAATTCATGAAATAGACTTGTTTAACCCTTTTAATTGTTTCCCATTGTTGAATCACGAGTTTATTGGGACGTTTCATCATTAAAAAGGTTCTCAATTATTAATTGTATAAATCACCTATTTTTTAGGCTCAAATTTTGAATGAAAAATATTAAAGTAGTAATTAGTCATCATTATTACAAAAAAAAAGATAAAAAAAAACATCCGATCTACCAAAAAACCCCCAATAACAATTTAGATTAAGATAAAAAAAATGTCAAAAAAAAATTATAATTACCTAATAAGTCTAATTCTGACTGATGATTTACTACTAAAACACTGCCTTCCGGTTGTGCTAAAATCTCTGATCGTCTTATTTCCCATGTAATATCAATTGATGACGGTAGTTTGCGCACTACCCAACAAATAAGACTATGTCATATTACGTCACAATCACACATGTGTTTGTTTGTTTATTTGTTTAAATTTGATTTTTTTTTACATAATTTGATTGCGATGATATGAAAATGAATTTAAGAAAAATGTGTGGATTAGAAATATTTCAAGCAGTTTTGATTTTGGTGTGCGTGTGTGTGTGTGCTTGTATCAGAGCTCAATTCAGATAAAAAGAGAAAATTTTGTTTCATTAAATTTTTTTCTGTGTGGTGAGACGAAAAGCCCCTCCACGACAGTGTCACTTAAGAAAATTGTAGGAGATTTAACCAAATTCACGTTGTTTATGAGAATCATGTTAATTTAAAGGTACAACAAATTTTCTATTTCAATTTAAATCCAATTACAAAATCATTTCAGTTAGATAAATTTTTAATTTAATTTTTTTGTGTTTTATAATCACACTTGAAACAAAATTTTCTGCTGTGTTCATTGCTCTCTCATTGCTTACAAGCTGTATATAATAACATGTGGTAAAAATAACATAATTTTATTTTTTTTTCTCACTTTTTTTTATACACACACGCACAACTTCTATACAAAACATATGTAGTGTCTGTTTTAGCGTATGATGGCATGGCGATCTGATATTTACCTACAATTATCCACATTTCTTGGACGAACTAGCATAACAGGCAAAATTATAATAGCAGCCATTGTAAATGTGTAATATAGGAAAATTAATTTTAAGTGATAGCATATTTTGCTTTGCTGATTGATAACACTCGTAATAAAATAGATGACTAAATAAATTGAAAAAACAACTGCTACAACCCAAAGATATGCAAGTACAAGCAAACGAAATAGCTCATACATTATTGATGATAATTTTTTTTGTTTGTGTTTTTATCGTAACGAGATAATAATTTTAATATTAAAAAAAAAACGAATACTTTTAACAATAAATAATGTAACTTTATTTTACTTTTCCCTCTTCTTCTTTTATTAAAAATTTCAATGTGATGTACTTTTATTTTATTTTGAATGATTTTTTCTTCGCAATTCAATTGCGTTTATTTATACACACAACACTGTAATGTATGAATTTTCTTATTAAAAGTGATTTTTTTTTAACTGTGTTACACAACCAAATTAATGATTAGTTTCACATATTACTTGTGATAACTTCTGTATTTGATGAAATTCCAATCAAATTACAAGTGTTTAATTGATAAAATTTGGTTTTAATATTAAATTTAATTTAAAATAAAAAATATATTATTTTTTTTTCTTCTCTATTTATTGTGTGTGCATATATTATCTCCCTTTTGAGACACACATCACGACGCGGTATATTTTGAATCTACACAGCCTGTATATAAATTATTATTATTATTATTTTTTTTCATTCAACTTTTGTATGTTGCGCTTTAACACATAATTTAGTGTTGTTTTTTTTAAGTCATTACACGCACGCGGCTTGAGCACTACTAACTTTGGATGGTTCAATATTATTTCATTGTACTCGTTTTTCATTGTGGTATGACGACAATGGTACATGGATTACATGTTATTTATATAGAAATGAATGAAAGACCCTAGTAAAAATTCATTGATAAAAGTGAGACAAATATAATTTTATTCGCATATCAAGTACCGGTATATTGATATAACTCTTTGAAATTGCTTGTACAGGCACACACACATTAAGGGTCTCTCTTCAGAAAATTTTCACAGTCACACACATTATTCTCTTTTAAAAGTTAAGTAAGATGAGTATATGTGAGAAAAATGAGCAATGTGTGAGAAAATTATCGATTTTTATCTTTGATTAATATTTTTTTCATCATTTCCTATCTCTGTTTTCATGCAATTTTAATTTAATGTGTGTGTTTGTATGACTCTGTGTATGCACTATAATTGCATCGATTTTAAATGAAAAATATATAAAAACAATAATAATAAAAACGTGTAATAATAAAAAGCGAAAGTAAGAAGACTGATAAAGTTTATTTATAAAACTTTTAATAACAAAATCATACGCTACTGAAATACTTTTAGTAATTTTTTATGAGTATGCTCATAATGTACAACATAGCTCACATTCCAATGCACTTTTGATCATTGAACTGTGCAATACTCAATTTTGTATTAGGAAATACGAGTTATTATAAAATGAAATAAACAACTTTTTTTTTTTAGAGATTTCAGAGATTGCATCACAGTGTTGTTAAGAAAATGCTGTGACTGACCTAAGACACTTTATTAAATTTAATTAGCTACAAAAATTAATTTTTATTTCTCATAATATCTTAATTTTTTGATATTTTGCCAAATAAAAGTAAATAAATATAAAAAAGTGAATTTGCTGTGGTTGTTGTCGGTCATTAACATTTCAAGTTGATTTGATTTGAATTTAAAATTTTTATTTGTATATTTAGAAAATTATAAGTTTTAAGGTCAATGAAATTTCAATGATATTTTTTATTATTATTTTAGTTTTGTTGTTGGTTGCTTATTTTATCTCATATCAATAAAAAATTCATGAAAATTTTGCATGATATCAAATAGAGGTGGGAAGCAGCGAAGAATTTATTATGAAAACGATCTCAAGCTTAGTGAAATTAAATTTTTATATGGCTGCATTTTTGAGCATTGGTGCTTAAAAAAGCCTCAAAGACCTTAATATTTTCGTTAATACAAGAGAATTACGGGATCGAACGGCTTGAGTTGGTTTGCAAAATAAGCTTTTAGTCATATAATTGCAAGACCTGAAAAAAATTCTATATGCACCACTGAATTCATTAAGGGCCATAACTGCGAGATTGGGCTCAAAGTTAAGGTTCCAGGGCCTGAAAATGAATAATATACACTTCTAGTTGAAAATGCCCCTCAAATCAACTCACAGTGCATGGAGATAACCCCGCATTCGGGGTGGTGTGCGGGGCGTTTGCGGGGGCAGGTATTGCCAAGCCCTTCGAGGTGATTTGCGGGGCGTTTTTAACTTAGATTGTAACATATTGATTAGTCAGTGAATGCACTTTTCTAAACCAATAACATAGAAATTTTTTTATAGAGTTTTTTTCCGCAAATACAAAAATGACCATTTTTATCAAGAACGACCTTTATTCTGCAATTAAATAATATTTAATCACTTACAATGTATTTTTAGTAGTACTTTGAGTCCATACATTTTTTTTCACTTGTACTTTTATTTTTGTGATAAGACACATTCATTATTAATTGAAACTGTACAATTATAAAAAAATTAAACCGCGTGCAGAACATACAAACAATTATTCTTGATACTACAAAAAGATTAATACACTTTATCAATGCCACTACACAAAAAAAAATGAGTTCAAGGTCCCATGATATACATAATTTTAATAAAAATTTTTATGATACGCTGAAATTACTCATTTTTGATGATACACTTAAATTAGCAACGATGTTTGTAATTTCATCTCCATGATCGCTATCTAAAGATAAGAGTATCATTAGATATGTGACTGTAGCTGCAAACATCTGGTTAAATGACAAGAAATTTGATTTAAAATTCAAGTAAAAATGATTTAATTTTTTCACTTACTGATGCTAATAATCCAAAATTGACTTGAAAAAACCCAGCAGCTGTAAAAATAATTGGATTATTTGTGATTTGAGATGCCATTTGATTAACTGTTGCTGGATCTTCTCCCAATTGTTGTATTTTATGAATGTTATAACCGATTTGAGAGCTCTAAATGAAAAAATTAAATGAGATTTTTAAATAAAAATAATCTGAAATGAAAATTACCAAGCCAAGACATTCAGTGCACGTGTGATTCGATATAATTAAAAGTAGGATAAGGACAAAAATGTATGAAATGCTTTCATATGGTTCTAACATCATAATTTCTCTGGTGAAACTTAATAAGAACCAGTAGGTAACACAAATCAATAATGAGGTGAATAGCAATGCAATACAAATTAATGACCATCCATCTGAATTATTTAAAATGACTGTGATATCCTTCAATGCTAAATATTGGTGACGTATTGTCTCCATTTTACTTCTCACTAATTTCAGATCAACTGTAATTTTGGACTTTTCTGTCTCAAGGAATTCCTCCAACTCTTCATTGAGTACCTCAAGTTTAATCCGAATACAATCGACAACGATATAAAATTGCGTACTACGAAGCAGGAGAAAGCAATTAAAGTAAATGAATGCCATTGCCTCCAATTCAAACAATTTCAACATTCCTCGTAACCAAACAATCATCAAAAGAGCAAACAATGGAAACATAAAGACACCTTTGACCTTTGATCTATTCAATTTCACACAACTTTTATTGAAATGCTCATTCAAAATTACTCCAAGATGATTAAACACCTTTAATTGCTGCTTAGAATTCACGAGGGCTTCAATTATGTTAATGATGTATGTGATGGAACACACTGTAAATTAAAAAAACGTCAAATTCATAGGATTATTACATTTAAAATTTTACTCACTAAAATAAAGTCCAAATCCGACATAGACGTAAAATTCACGTGAAAATTTCTTGAAATACCTCTCAGAATAAAAAAGTAACAATAAAATCAATAAAATATTTGCAATTAAATTCAAATGACTGAAGAATCTTGATATCCTTCCAATCCATTTTGAAGTTGAGCTTGGTAAAATACCAAAAATCCGAAAAATCCACAAAAATATGTAAAAAACTGGTTTAATCATTTCGATGACTGGTCACTCACTGAAAGTGAAATTTATTTATGTTACATTGGTGTCATATTGTTAAGGCAATGAAAAATTATTCCTAGTAATTAATTTAATTTAGTATAATTTACTTTTAATAGTTTCATTAAGGTGGAATCAAATAATTAATTTTATGGAATTATGATATTAGGACATTACGATTCAAGTGAAACTTTAAAGGGAACTATCAATGCATGAATTTGTGAAAATTTATTTTAAAAAATGTATGAATACCAAGAAAAATGAGAAAATTACCGGTGAGGAAACACTTAGCACATTAAATATTAAGCAGAAATGAAAACAAACCACCAATTAAACTAAAAGTTTTAAATTTTGATATGAAATTTACACAAAAAAGGTCACGAAATTGATTGTTTTCAGAAAAATTTGTGTTCAACTTCAAATGTTTGATACAAAACTGTGTCAAAATTTGAAATATTGAACTGGAGCTATCTAGTGTCATTGATTCCTTTGGGACTTAAACACGAACAAATAATCATTAACTTAAATATGTTAATGTAAATAATTCTCAATTGGAGTTTTATTTCACTGTCTCTCATTCTTCGTCTCATTTGATTCTTAATCAATTCTGTTTAACAGTATTTTCGATATGAAAGGTATTTTTTTTGAAGAGCGTGAAGTTAGCACCAATATAAATTTTTAAGCACCAACGAACATAAAAATCTTACCAGAACCATCATAAATGCAAAAAATGTTCATGTCCGTCGGTACTTAAAAATTTTCAATTGGTGCTAAAAAATAATTCTGGTGCTAACTTTCGTTGGCGCTAAAAACTTAACGGTGGTGCTTAAAATTTAATGTTGGTGCTTTAAATTTAACGTTGGTGCTGAAAATTTTACGTTAGTGCTTAAAATCTTACGTTAGTGCTTAAAATTTAACGTTGGTGCTTTAAATTTAACGTTGGTGCTGAAAATTTTACGTTTGCGCTTAAAATCTTACGTTGGTGCTTAAAATTTAACGTTGGTGCTTAAAATTTAACGTTGGTGCTCAAAATTTAACGTTGGTGCTTAAAATTTAATGTTGGTGCTTTAAATTTAACGTTGGTGCTGAAAATTTTACGTTAGTGCTTAAAATCTTACGTTGGTGCTTAAAATTTTACGTTGGTGCTTTAAATTTAACGTTGGTGCTGAAAATTTTACGTTGGTGCTTTAAATTTAACGTTAGTGCTTAAAATTTTACATTGGTGCTTAAAATTTTACGTTGGTGCTTTAAATTTAACGTTGGTGCTTAAAATTTAACGTTGGTGCTTAAAATTTAACGTTGGTGCTTTAAATTTTACGTTGGTGCTTTAAATTTAACGTTGGTGCTTAAAATTTAACGTTGGTGCTTAAAATTTAACGTTGGTGCTTAAAATTTTACGTTGGTGCTCAAAATTTTACGTTGGTGCTTAAATTTTAACGTTGGTGCTAAAAACTTTACGTTGGTGCTCAAAATTTAACGTTGGTTCTTAAAATTTAACGTTGGTGCTTAAAATTTTACGTTGGTGCTTCAAATTTAACGTTGGTGCTTAAAATTTAACGTTGGTGCTTAAAATTTTACTTTGTTGCTTAAAATTTAACGTTGGTGCTTTAAATTTTACGTTGGTGCTTTAAATTTAACGTTGGTGCTTAAAATTTAACGTTGGTGCTTAAAATTTTACGTTGGTGCTCAAAATTTTACGTTGGTGCTTAAAATTTAACGTTGGTGCTAAAAACTTTACGTTGGTGCTCAAAATTTAACGTTGGTTCTTAAAATTTAACGTTGGTGCTTAAAATTTTACGTTGGTGCTGAAAATTTTACGTTGGTGCTTAAAATTTAACGTTGGTGCTTAAAATTTAACATTGGTGCTTTAAATTTAATGTTGGTGCTTAAAATTTTACGTTGGTGATTAAAATTTAACGTTGGTGCTTAACATTTAACGTTGGTGTTTAAAATTTAACGTCGTTGCTTAAAATTTTACGTTGGTGCTTAAAATTTTACGCAGGCGCTTAAATTTCAATTGATGCTAACTTCACACTCATCCTTTATTCTTAGTATTTTTGCGCTGAAAAAAGTTACATACCTAATCAATTTCATGAGAAAATTTGAACACTTTCCTTATCTAAGCCAATTCTTGTATCAAAAATTCACCTAAAAAAATATCATAATCACTAATGTTGTCATCAAATTTCATATTATTAATATTTTTTTGTCTGCACTAATTTTGTTTACTTTATAAAAATGGGAAAGTTTTGTTTATTTTATTTCTAATAATGATCAACATAATCCATATTGGAAGTAAATCAATATAAGGAACATTGAATTTTAATACTAATTTACGCGATATTTATCATTTTACATTCTTTGAGAACGGTTGAGGAAAATTAGAAAAGAAAAATGTACATTTTCATTTTAATCAGAAAATTTCATCTATGGATTTTACGCCTTTTTGGATTGTTACCTGTTGCTGACACTCAAAAATTATCTATAATTGCCATCATTCTAACTCCAATTAATCTCATCATTACATTGACACTCACTTTAAAGCCAGTTTTCCAAATCGAAAAAACAATTGACAAGGATTTTTCACGGTTCTGGTTGTTCGTTGGTCTGATTTGGAATATTTGTAAGGAAATTTAATCTTAAATTTAAAGTTAAAATTAATTTTTTTGTTAATATTTCCCAGTATATGGTGCAACATACACAATTAACGCTTTTGAATCACTCCTAAATCGGGATAAGCAGAAAAAAATATTACATCAATTGAGTTTTTTCAATGACGAAAATTTTATGATTCAATTTAATGAAAGTAAAAAAAATTTGACAATCAAATATTCGATGATAATCTTAACGATTATGACCTATCACGTTTTAACAACATTTTTACTCTTTGATATGCATGAGAAACAAAAATTCGATACAATTTACTACGATATTTTTGTTACATTGAGAATTTTCCAATATATAATTGTGTGTGATGTGATAAAATCAAAATTGGAAATTCTACACGAATTTATCGCAAAAATTGAAAATGAACCTCAAAATTTTACAAAAAATTGGAAATCAATGCAAGAAAAAGTTACGTTATTCAAAAAATCTTACGAGCAAATCCTTGAAACAGTGAATTTATTTAATGAATGTATCGGATACTCATTATTGTCAATGATTGTCTTGATTGTTACTGGTTTTGTAAGTTTAACATATTGGAAGCTCTTGAGTGTCGTTAAAAATAATCATGTAATGACATTTGAAGATTATCTTGGTTTTATCATACCATGGATTTATCTCATCTTTAATTTGACCAAAGTTTGTCAGGATTGTGAAAATGTAAGTTCAAAAATTGGATTGGCCTTGAATAAAATTGATAGATATGAAAGTGCAATTTTGATTATGCAGACATCACATGAAATTTCACAAAATCCAATCAAATTCACGGCAGCGGGATTTTTTGATGTGAATTTCAGGATTTTGGGATCGGTATGAAATGTTTTGAGGAATTTCAATATAAAATTATATAATTTTTTTATGGTTAATTTCAGGCATGCACGACAACTTTAACGTATTTGATGATTTTGCTGACTTTTGACGCGTCAAAAAAATATAAAGATGAAAATGTAATTGATCAATCAAAAGTTTGGGACGAAGTTTTTTATAATCAAGAAAATTAAATTTTCATATGAATGACACACAAAATAAATTTAATTTTAATTTTCATGTACTGTAACGTAGATAATTCTAATATACGATGTAACGGAAAAAATTTGAATGTTTTTTTCGTCAATATACGGTTTTTCATTTTCTTATTTCGTCAATATACGGAAGGTCGTCGTATATTAGATTTATCTACTTTACAGTATTACTTTTGTTTCAATATCTTACACTGTAATTTGAAAACGCACCTCAGTAAAAAAAATTTGGTCCGCAGACGAAGATCTTTGATTGACGCTTACAAGGCATTTGATGAATGAAATTTTTATCCCATTTCCTGTTAATTTGCAAGAAAAATCGACTTTTAAGAGCACTCCTGTAATGCGGGTGGTTTCAGGAGCCTTTTTAACTTACAGTGTATGGTGCTCGTGGTATGGTGATTCAAAAATTTCATTACTAAATTTTATTTGCACAGTATTAAAAATATTTGATGACATCCTCCAAATAAAAGGGTAGCCTAAAATTAAATTCAAATTAGTCTGTTTCTAGCATTGAGTCTATCGACATAATTGATAGGAGTAAAAAAATGACATTAAATTCAAAAAATTACATTAATTTTCTCAGAAAATGTGCATATCATTTTTTCTTGGCTTTAATAAAAGTCGCAGGATATTCACCTTCATCAAGGAACCACATCCATCGTCTATTCTTGCAATTTCTCAGCATATTTCACATTATAATTATAATTTTTATGGTAGTCATCCCAGTTACCCTTGGCATATCACTTTTCAAAGAACAAGACGGATTCTGGGCTTACATTGCAGTTGGACTCCACATTACAACATGCACCACACTCATTGTCATCTTAATTGAATCCCTATTGAAATGCAAAAAACATCAAAAGATCATCGAAGCATTGACTGCCTTTGACTTCGATTCCCCATTTTACCGGTCACATTTAAATAAAATTATCATAAAATATTTCCTTATTTTAACCCTTATGATCATAACTCACATTTTACACATACAGGAATATAAAAATATTGTAATGGAACAAATGATGATTGTAAGATATTGTACTGCAATGTTAATGATAAAATATTTTCAAGCCAACATAGGAATTGATATCATTGGTATTCGACTAAAACTGATTCGAAATGCCCTGAAAACCGGATTGAAATGCAAAAGTACATCAAAATCAAAGATTTTTCATATCAAACTGAAGTTAATGGAACTCAGATTTGCATATCAGGAAATATTGGAAATTTCACATTCGATTAACAGACATTTCAATTTGACGTTTTTCTTTCTGGGAATTCTTTATATTGCATATGACATTACCTTGAGTTATTGGACGTTGATCGGTGTTTTAAAGAATTTTTATGTACTCACATCGATGCGTAAGTTGTTTTAAATTAATTTTTTTAATGAAATTTAATTGCATTTTTTTTCAGAATTATTCTATTCAATTTTCACTTTGAATCTATTGATGTTCATTTTTGTAAAATCATGTCAAAATTGCAAAGATTTGGTAAAATTCTCATTCAACTTTTCCCTTGCAATAAAATAAAAAGACATTAATTTTAATTTTCTAGAGTCAAGAAATTTCACGTTTAATTCACAGATACAGTTACATTGAAAAACTTTCATATATTTCAAATCAGTTTGCAGTTGAGGTGGGACAACATAAAATTTTATTTTCCGCAGCTGGATTTTTCCACATAAATTTTGGAATATTGGGCTCTGTAAGATAATTTATTTATTTTGTATTTATTATTAATATTTGACTTTCATTTCTTTTAATTATTCAGATTTTGGCACAATCAATGACACTTTTAATGATTATCATTACATTTGACTGGACAAAAAAACAAGAGGAATCAATTTTGATTGATCATGGAAAGAGATGGAATCAAATTTTTGGCAAAAATTAAAATGAAAGTGAATTTTTTTGGCTTTTTTATTAAAATTATTTTATATTAACCTTGAAACATGCATTTTTTATAAATTACTGAAAAGTTCATTCCAAGCCTTAGCGTGATCTATCGTTCTGTATGTCTCAGCTTTAGGTGTTTCATCGAAACTGACCAAGATCATCAAGTAAGTGAGGGTTGTGGTAAACATCTATTCAAAATAAAAAAATTAATAAAAGCTTGAAATTTTTTTAAAAAACCAAAAAAAAACAATTTACTGATCCAATTAATTTAAAATTAACGGTAAAAAATCCAGCAGCAGTGAAAGTAATCGGATTGTGTGTAATTTCATTTGAAATCAGCAGAATGTGCTGAAAATGTTCTGTATTGTCATTCAATCTTTGTAAGTTTTTATTGATTGATCGAACCTGAAATTTAATGTCAATTGAGATAATTTGCAACTTTTTTTATTTATTAAATTTCAATGCATACCAAATCTTCGCAGCACTGTCCGACATGCGTGACAAGCCAAAGAGAGACGAAAATGGGAGTGATTGATCCAAAATATTCTGTTAAATTGAAATTTTTGCTCTGAATTGGTTCAATTTGAGTAAAATTATTCACTTACGATAAATTGTGAGCACAATAGTTTTTTTAAGCAATCCAAGGACCAAATAGTAAGTTAAAGTGATGAATGAACTTGCCATTAAAACGATGAAAATAACCATTGTATAAGCACCCACATAATTGATTAATGATACCGTGTCATGAATTTCCTCATAAACTTGTCTCACTGATACTAATTTTGATGTGAGTTTCTTGTAACCCAAATATCCTTTCATTTTAATCAAATTCTGCAGATCTTCGTTAAGAATTTCCAATTTTGCCCGAATAATGTCACAAACGATGGTATATTCAAAGATTTTATTTATGCTGATCATATTATAATACAACATGAGTATAATTTGGGCGAATTGAAACTTTGAAAGTGAAGCTGAGCTAATGAAGACTTCAATGTTCAAAGCCAGATAGAAAATTAAATGTTTCTGCAAGAGTTTTTCCTTTTTTTCATGAAATTTGGCCTCAAATTCAGGATTTATTTGACCCAATTTGTGTACCAAAAGCTTGATATCTGAACTTTTCATGTATGTTTCAATGCCGCTTATGACAAAAAACATACCAAATACTGGAAATGAAATTAAATTATGATTGAATTAATTTGAATAATGAATCTCACATAAATGCCATGTCAATCCAATATAAATCCAAAACGTAGAATAGTGATTTTGCATGTAATTACTGATAACAAAAGGAATAATTGTCGCACAAATTCCAATTAATAAATGAAAAATGACGAAGGATTTGCTTAAAATTTCGATTGATTTTTTATCTGCAACTGGAAATGCACCACAGATTCGAAAAATCCATGTAAAAAAAGTTAAAATTCTTGAAGTTGATTTCATTTCGTTGATAGTTGGATGTGAATGTGAGACAAAATTCAGAATAAGACTAAAAACAATCATTTAATTATAATAACATTCCTAATGATGTTCAGTGAAAATATTGAAAAATGTTCCTTGGAATTTGTTTGAAAGTGCATTTTATCAATTTTAGCGCATTTCTTCAAAATGCCAGTTTTGTAAGCGGTAGTGCGGCCCATCTATGTCAATTTCAAAATGGCCGACTGGAAATCAATTCTCCGGCTGGAGACTTGTGAAATGTAAATTCCAAACAAAATTTTTGGTTGCTTCTTTCAAGGTGGTCTCGAAAGAGCATTTCCCTTAAAACCCTCATCGTTATTGTCTAAAAGTTCTCACAAGCAAAAAAAATAATTTATAAATATTTAACTAGCATTAAAATAAACATTCATGTAACCACACCTCATCAATTATTTGTTTCAATTAATAAAATGATTAATTTTTTCGTTAAAATTCAGCCCAAACTACAATTCATTGTTCCTCGACAACTCATTCCAGTCCAAACCGTGAAGAAAATAAGATATTTTTCCATTATTTTTCAAAAAATTCAAATTTCAATGTTTGAACGGAAAATTTTCAAAGCTTTCCTTTGGATTTTACGCTGCTATGGCTTTTTGCCGATAGGTGACACAAAGAGCATTCGATTATTTAGTGTAATTATGACAATTATGCACACACTGCCGACAATGTGCATGGTGCTTTGGCCATTTTTTAATATTAATTATGTGCAAATTCGGGAATCAGCGAAATTTTGGTTCTATTCTGGATTTGTATGGCAACTTGGTGAGTGGTAAATTTATTTTAATGATTTTATTTAATCAATTTTTATTAATTTTAAGTTTATGGCATGACATATTGGACAAATATGATTGAATTATTGCTAACAAGAGATTCATTGCATAAAATCTACAAATATTTTGAAAAATCACTTTCTTGGCTCAATGCAATACAAATTCGAAAATTAAAATTTACAACATACAAATACAGTGCAATGTTTTTAATCTTACTTTGTATGTCAATTAAGGGAAACATTGAACTAGCTGGATTAAATCCACGACAATTATTTGCATGGATTTATTACACTCTTTTTCTCATGTTACGAGTATTCCAGCTAACGATCGGATATGAATTGGTCAAAAACGAATTGGAAAAAATCAATAATGATTTACTTGAATTGAATAACATGAGACACACAATTAAATCATCATCAATTAGAATTCAATTAATTAATGCAAGAGAAGCATATGGACGTGTGTTGACAGTGACACGAGATATTAATACAGCAAGTGGTTATTCGTTACTTTCTCTCTGTACACTGATGGCAACTTCGATGATTTGTATGACATATTGGTTTTTACTTCATCTGCTTAAAAGTGTGTCAGTTATTAGTTTTAGTGTGTTCTTTTTCACGATTATACCAATTATAGGCATGATTTTAGTTATGACAAAACCATGTCAGGATTGCATTGAATTGGTAAGTTGTTTTTATCGTTTCTTATTCAATGAAAATGAAAATGTTTTTATTTCGTAGAGTAAAAAAATAGCACTTAACATTCACACACAGAGCAGTGAGCAAGAAAATTTACAATTGGTTATTCAATCAACTGGACTCGTGACACAGAATCCAGTCGAATTCAATGCAAGGGGATTTTTCACTTTAAATTATCAATTTATTGGAACTGTGAGTAAATAAAATCGTTATGAGTTTTAATTTTTATTTAGTATTTTTTCCTCTTAGATGTGCACTACATGCTTGACGTACATGATGATAATCATGGGCTTGGACCAATCTCCAAAGGAGGAGGAATCTGTTACAGTGAAGCATGCAGATGTCTGGGATATGTTATACACATAATTTTACTTGATAATTTTTTTTTTCATGATTTTTAATGACTTTTCACTCAAAATTTTCACCAAACTTTAACTTCATATAAAAAAAATACAAATTATACAGTGTATTTCAAATATGTTGGCCCTTCACATTAAATTTCATTCAGATTTCAGTTTTTGCACCTTGTTTTTTTCCGAGTTTTTTTACAAACATAAAAAAATTATTGGAGGGTACAAAAGTTTTATGTTAACATGGCTCATAAGAACCCGATTTCATTCATATTTCATCTAAACTATTAATAATAAGACACACCTGTTCTGTGAATACAAAATAACTATATGTATAATTGTTATTTGAAACCAAATGTCATCACCGGAAATAATTTTCCAAAAAATATTGTAAAACAATACAAAGCACATAAGAAAAATTCATTCATTTTAATTTATCGAAGTTTTTCACAATCCAAAAGCATCAGTTTTCAATTGGCAATCACGACGATCGTAACATCAAAAAAATAATTAAATATGATTCCAATTCATATCATTATCAGTAAATTTGCATTTGGAATTCTACGAGTCATGGGATATTTATTACATTCCCCCAACCGATCAATCGCTGTTTTTTCGTTCACAATGAATGCCCTTCATTTTGCATTTACAAGCATTTTAATGTGTGTACCACTTTTCCTCGAAATCCAGTACAACATACTTGACAACAATGATTTTTGGTCTTACATCGGAATTTCAATTCACATTTCGTGCTGTTGTACAATTTTGGTTTGTTTGGCTGAAACTTTCCGGAATCGTGATAAGCATCCAATATTTATCGAAAAACTTGCTGAATTGAATGATAATTGTAGAAAAAGTGAAATATTTGAAAGGAAATTGTATAAAGTGATATGGAAATATTTAATCATTACAATTATTGCTGTAATTTTGGCATTTCATGTAATGAAATTAAAATATGAAATTGCACCAATTTTGGCATTTTTTTTTGTGTACTCATTTTCAATGATGATAACGAGGAATTTTCAGTTTACTGTTGCAATTGATTTGCTTAAAATTCATTTGGAAGTTCTGAATATGAAACTTGAAAAGCAAGAAAAATATCATAAAAATGAATGGAATATAGAAGAAATTTTATTGGAAGTGAAAAAAACATACGAGAAAATTCATGACGCCACGACGATGATAAATCGTTATCGAGGATTGTCCGCACTCTTCATCAGTACTCTGTATTCGGTCATGATTGTTGGGATCACTTATTGTCGTCTCGTTAATTTCCTGAAAAATGTACAAATAATCAGTAATGCCGAATTTATTTTGAATCTCTCAACGATGCTGATTGTTCTTCTTACAACGGTCAATTCATGTCAAGCTGTATCGGAAGAGGTAATTTTGTATTTTTATTTATGACTTTTACAATTAATTTTAAATTCTTAAAAGGTAAATGACCTTTTAATGAACATTCATAAACTTGGAAACAAAAATCTATCATTGATTCAACACATTTCAACACAAATCCACCAAAATCCTATCAAATTTACTGCTATGGGATTTTATGATATAAATTATCGAACTTTATCATCTGTAAGAAAATTTATTTGTTTATAAAAGGATTTTTTTATCAATTCAAATTAAATTTCAGTTACTTGCCAACTCCATCATGTACATCATGATCTTAGTCCAATTTGATCAAACGCCAAAGCAAGATCAAATGACGGTGGTGGATCGTCGTCAAAATTGGATCAAATTCTTTGACACAATTAAAAATTCAACTATTCTGAATTTCATTTAAAAAATCGCTCTTATATGATATTAAATTGAAATAAAAAGACGTAAAATTTATTCAATTCACACACTTTATTTAAATTTAATTGAAATCATTGATTTTTTTTCACATTTTACGCTTCAGCATCAAATTGGGCCATGACTAAGATGTATGTTACAACAGATGAATAAACAGAGCTGATTAGTTGATAATTGAAGTCAAAGAAACCATTTGCTGATACTGTAAAATTTGTATGCGTGATTCGCAGAGCAAAGTCTTTAATGAAATCCTTATCTTTTTTCAAGTCCAATTGGTCGATCAAAACTTTGAGAGTTGATAACTGTAAAGAAATTGTCTTAAAATACCGTGTTAAAGTTTCCAACAAATTTTAAGGCGTCGCTTTAAAAACAAATACCTAGCCAAATTTCTAGCAACTGCCAAATATTATGTAAAATGTAACGGAAAATAGAACACAAGCTAAAAAAACAGAGAATTTTAAATGAAATTTTCGTAAGGCGCCGCCTTAAATTTGCAAGACCTATTTTTATTCTTAAATAAATTCAACACGGTTCTTAAAATCCAAATAAATCATCTTAATAAACTTACATGATCCTGACATTTGGTTGATCGATCTACCATCAAAAAAAGTTGAACTGTCAATGAAAATATGTGAATCAAGGGGTCCATTGGAAAAATTGTCGATATTTTCACTGTGTGTTGTAAAATGCTCCAATACGAGTTAGTACACAATAAAATAAAAATTTGTAGAACCACAAAAACCATTGAATTACCGAATATTTCATTGCATAATTGATGCACTTTCTCAATTTTACTAAAAACTGTCTTGATCGCGGCAAATTTTTCTTCAAATGATTCAATTTTATTTTCTGGTAAAATTTCATGCATCATAAAACAATTTCCCTCATCACAGTTTATCTTTCTAACACATTCAGTCAACATAAAAATCTTGTTCTGTAAAATCTCGATAAAAAACAGAAATTGGATGACACGAATGATTCGTAAAACTATTGCAATTATAACGTGATACCAATAAACCAAATACTGTTTCAATTGAATGTACACAAAAAGACTAAGTCCTTCTTGGAGAAACATTATTGATAAAATTGTGATACAAAAAGCAACGATATTACGTGTAACTTTTTTTTCATTCACATGATGACGTAATTTTGTCACTAGAATAAAGTCAATTTCATTTAACAAGACCAGGGCTTGAATTTGTTCGTTATGCGTGAGAATTGCCTGAATGAGAATCGAAAATAATGTGTAAAAGGTTACAATGAACACAAACACGTCGGTAAAAAGTCTTGCAAGTTCCGAGAAATATGGAACAACATCGGGATTTAAACAGCCACTTATTAAAATAATTGCTGATAAAAAAATAAAAAATCCTGAATAAATTATCATTGAATATGATTTTGAGGGTGTATTTGTATGGTAATCAATGCGAAATGGAGATACACCAAATACTTGGAATAGTGTTAAAATGCAACGAAGTTCAAGAGAAAACATTTTAAAAGCTTCTGATTCAATTGAATTCTAGTGCGAAACTGAAATTAAAAGTGATGATCGAATACCATCAGGTTAAATTTTTAATGACTATTTTCTAATTTCATAATTGCTTTTATCCATTCATTAATTTTATTGCCTATTCACAGTGAATTCTGATACATTTATTTTTACGGAAGATTAAATTTATTTTACAATTTTTTTTCTTGTTTTTCAATCTTTATGACATATTTTCGGAAACTTATAAAATGTAATAAAAGAAGAAGGTAATTTCTTAGGAGGATGATACAACACTTTGGGCATCACCAGTCGAGCCAGAAGCAGTAGAAGCCGAATCACTTTCAGTTTGTCCACAAACCAATGATGGGAAGGTTTTTGCTAATGCAGCTCGGTATTTTGGATGGCTTATACCTGTCAATTAAAAATAATTGAAAAAAAATTTTCATGAAATAATATTCATAAGCGAAGGTCATGTTTACGTTGGAAATAATCCGATTATATTTTCTAAGTATTATTACTATTACAATTATGGCACTTACCATACACAATTGGGTTGTAGACACAGCTCGTCTTAGCGAAAACTGATAAGAAAAGAAAAATATTAAAAAAATTATGTTATAATGAGGGTGAAGGTAAGGTCACGTTGCATGTACCTGATCCCCAAATTGAAAATAGTGGCGTAATTTTAGCTAATTGAAACATGCCAGCCCAATTAATAACCAAATAGGGTGTCCATGCCATAAACCATAAAGTGATTGTCATGAGTGCAACTTTTGCTAATTTTGCTTCGGTACTTTGTGTCTTGTTTTCTTCTGAAGACCGAAGTGAAGTTACATTCATCTTCTTGGCCTGGTCTCGCATACTTTTTTCATGAGCAAATACGGTCTTAAATGAAAATTAAAATAAATTTTATGACTTACTTTTGATTTTAATGTAAAGACTCACCTTTAAAATGTGATAATACGAGAAAATAATCAAAAATAATGGTAATTCATAAACGAAAAATGAGTAAGCACACAAATATGAACGACTCAACCAATCTTGAGAAATGTAATCTGTACCACAAGCTGTCATATTACCCTCAGGGACATATCTGTTCCAACCAAATAAGGGCATTATTGCCCAAAATGTACAAGTTGAGTAGATAAATAGAAGTCTCAATGCAACACCTCCCATTGTTAGGGGTTTTCCAGATAAACCATTTACAATTACGTTATAACTATTTTAAATTTATAAAATTATTTAAGAACAAATCAATTTAAATTGCATTTAAAAATTTTCTTACCGATCAAATGAAATCATTGTCATAGTCCAAATTGAGACACATCCAAACAAAGATCCACTCAATGCGTATAACTGACATCCAAGTACGCCCAATGTCCAGGTTTCTTTCAAACAAGCCCAGAACATCGACGGACACATCGTAAACATAATCATAAAGTCAGAAAAGGCCAAATTGACAATTAGCATATTTGAGGGTGTACGAAGTGCTTTTGTGGTGAGGAAAACATACAATACAACAAAGTTGCCACAACATGAAACAATTGAGAGAATCACCAGGAAAAAAGCCAATATGTTGTACCACAATGGATTCATTGGTGGAAATTGGGCCCAATATACGTCAACTAGATGTTTCATATCAGGTGTTACCTTATCCACTACAGTCAAATTATTGCCCCATGCACCACCTCCATATTGATACGACATCATAGGTCCTGGATTTATCATTTTGAATTGAAATCTGTTGGGATTTACACTTGTCTTAAAATAAAATAATTCACTTTAATTTTGTAACTTTTTTTATTAGGTTAAAAATTGTATTTTTTTTTAATTTAAATTGTTAACAAAAATTCAGGAGGTATTTAGGAACCGATGTGTTTTCGACAAGTTTTAAAAAGCAACTCATACCGTTTTCAAGCAATTATGACTATTTATATTGTAATGATTGATAATTGGATTAAAATATGTTTCCTCCTTAAAATTTTCTTTTTAAGTGCAAAGAATGCAAAATAATATACATAATTTTTTTCCAACAATATTATTTTAAGTCCCTTGTCATAATGTCATTCATTCTTTAGACTTATAACGGGTAATAATTGGGTTTGTAACAGCCCTCAGTGATATCCTTTGTATATTAGAGCAAACGGTATTCTGATATTACTACTATATTTGGAGTAAAATATCATCAGTGTGAAATTTAATAAAATGATGAAGGTCGATTTAAAAAATAATTAATTTCTCAAAATTCAAACTTTTACAAGAAGTTTCATTGAACTGGAAAAACCGTTAGCTCTGCATCTCTGATTGTTACACTATGATTTGTTCATGTTATAAAAGCAGAGAAATTATTACACAATTAACTATGATTATGAATATTTTTAGCATAATAAGAGTCGTAGAATGTTTAACCTCAGGTGTCAAGGTGAAAGAAAGTATAAAATTTTCTATATTATTGTGATTTTTGATATGAAAATTTTGAATTCAATTTTAAATCTTAGTAAATCAGAATGTTAGGATTCAATACCTGGTTTTGTAGTTCAAGGTCAAACAATTTATAGAATATATTGAATGTAATGATGCCATTTAATGTTTTTCATTTCAAAAAATTAAAACAACTTTAAGTTTTACTAAAATTTTACTATTTTTTCAAATTAATTCATTCATTTTCATATTACAAGGTATAAGAATACAAGAAATCATTCAAATTTATCAAAAATCTTCATTCAATTTGCTTTAGCATTTAATATTCATCTAGGCCGTTTCAGTTTTTGGTTCTTCAGATCGACCAGAAATTTGAGTGACTCCTGAGGTAGTTGATAAGGTGTCGTCTGGGCCAACATTGCATGCCAATGAAGGGAATTTCTTATACAGAGCAGCACGATATTTTGGATGACTAGTAAAAAAAATTAAAAAACATTTTAATATTTTACATGAAAACAAAAAAATAAAACATGCGCTAATCCTTACCTGATGCCATACACAATTGGATTGTAAACGGCATTAGCTTTCGCAAAAACTGTTAATAAAAGTTATTTTTATGACTCGTGTCATGAATTTTTTATAGAAAATTGCAAATACCTGAACCCCAAATAGTTGATAATGGACTAATGGGAACCAAGTCAAATATTCCAGCCCAATTGATAACTAAATAGGGTGTCCATGCCATAAACCAAAGTGTGATTGTCATCAAAGCTACTTTTGCTAATTTTGCTTCACAACTTTGTTCCTTGGATGAGCCATTTGACTTTTGACGTAATGATGCAACATTCATTTTCTTGGCTTGTTCTCGCATGTTACGTTCATGAGCAAATACAGCCTAATTTTAAAAATTTTAAAAGTCGTTATAAGATTTAACGTTCAAATAAAATACAAATTTACTGATAAAATGTAGTAATAAGCATATATTATGATGAATAAAGGTAAAAAGTAGACCCAAAATGAATATGCGATGATGTAAGATCGAGAAATCCAATCCTTTGATAGGTAATCTGTGCCACAAGCAGTCATATTTCCTTCAGGCACATAACGGCCCCATCCAAATACAGGTGCAATTGTCCATGCAAGACACAAAACCCAAATTATTAAAATTCGGATTAAAACTCCAGCGATTCCCATGGGTTTTGCTGATAAGCCTTTTACAATTACATTGTAACTAAGTGAAAAAAAAATATATTATTAATTTTCCATTGATTTATTACAATTGAAGTAAAATTACCGATCCAATGCAATTGCTGTCATTGAATAAATCGATACACATCCAAATAAACTGCCGCACATTCCATAAATTGTACATGCAAGTGGACCCAATACCCAGGTCTCTTGCATGCAGTTATACACCATAGGTGGACACATGGTAAACATTATCATAAAATCTGAGAATGCCAAATTGACAACCAACAAATTGGAGGGTGTTCGTAATGATTTTGTTGACAAGAAAATATAACAAACAATAAAATTGCCAGAACATGCGACAACTGCCAGAAGGAACAAGACAAATGCCAAAATGCTGTGCCACAATGGATTCATTGGAGGGAATTGCTTCCAATGAACATCAATTAAATCCAACATTTCGGGTCTTGCCTTGTCGTAAACAGTCATGTTTTGAAATCCATCGTAGTGATACTGTTGAAACGCCATTATTATTTTATTAAGTTTAGTTCACAAAAAAAATATTTGAAATTGAAGTCCAAGAGAAAATCAGTACTTTCACTAGTCTTGAACTACTCAAGGTACTCCTAAAAAGTTATTTTTTATTCTTGAATTTTTTTAAGGTAACTGTCTGTGTTACGAGTTAAATTGCAACTCAATATAGTTCTAGCAATCACAAAACAATTTATAGCCATGCCGAATATTTTTTAGGTGATATTTTAATTTGATTATTAATATTTCTTTGTTCGAAATAAAGGAAAATTATGAAATTTGATATCATTTTTTATTATATTCTGACTTATAAATGGATTATTTCGTTATTTTAAGAAATGTGACTTTGAAAGCGTGTTATTTTGCGAAAATCAATAGGGAAAAGGGTAACACACTTTTTTTAGAAATTAATTTTATTCAAAATTACAAATTATGGCAGAATAAAATGACATTAATGCTTTTATTTTCTTTTTAATCAAAATTTGTGATTGATAAGAACGCATTATGAAGCAGAATGATAATTTTATAAAAATTTTATGCAAATTACAGCAAGGGCAGTAAGAAGCAATTAATTAAGTTTAGACTCTAATCAAATCCTTTAAAATAATAAAGTACGAGTAAGCTGTCTTAATGACATTAGTAAATTGTTCCAATGTTGAAGCGTGAAATCCTCCAGCACTAAAACCATCGTGAATCATTATGCCATTCAGACTGATCAAAATCATTCTGGCATCCTTCACCGAAAAGTTGTACCATGGCAGATTATAAAGTTGATAAAAAATTTTAGCAAATTTGTCCAACACAACTTCATTTATGTGGCAAACAAAGTAAAAAACAAACACACACGGAGTTAAGCCTGCTGCAAACAAATAGCCTTGTTTCATAATTACCAGGGTGAAACCTAAAATGAATAAAACACACAAACTTGAGATTTCCAACATCAGAACATTGTAATAATAAATTCCATTCAATTTATTGAAGCCGTTTTTGCCTTCATTTATCATGTCAATAACAATTTTCAGCCAGTACTGCAAGACCCCTTCATTTGGTTTTTCCGTTTTAGAAATTTCAGAATTCACTTTTATGATTATTTCCTCAATAATATCCAAATATGACATCAAATACAATAAAGCTGTAAAAATTATCGATAAAAAGAGCATCACAATTATAATAATATCTAAATAAATTTTTGTCTGGTAAACCAACGTAATCCAAAATGCAAGTGGCGTTTCTTGATCCTTAAACGGCAAATAATACGGCAATGGTGCCGTATATTTTGGATAAATCGAGTCTGGTAAACAAAATGAACCAATTATGCCAATGCCCACTGTTGCTAAAATTAAATCAATGAAAAAAAAGATTTTCATGTATTTTAAGAATTTCAATGTGATGTCGTGAACTTGTTTTATTTTTGCGGTTGCAGCTTCTTGAATAATCATCACGTCTGAATTCTGCAAATCGTACATTTTGTAACATAAATTAAAGATATCTTTAATTTGGTTCTTGTGTTTAATCGTACTATAAAATGTAGAATAATCAGTCACAAGACACATAAAAAAAGTACAACTCATGATGATCGATAATAAGTTAAAGTGCTTGTAAATCATTGATGTAACAAGAATAAATGAGAAAGACAAGCAATTTAACATTATTCGCGATGTAAAAATTTGTCTCCATGAATAAATATCAGAACTCGCGAATAAAAATCCATTGTTGTCAGAATCAAATTTAATCAAAGCTTGAATAATTTCTTTAAACTGGACTTTTGTTTTTTCCATTTTCCGAATCTAAACTTCAGGATCAGAAAAACTCAACTATTGCAAAAATGGAAAAAATCTGCCTATTTAAACAGTTTTTCAGATGTTTCGATTCACATGCCAAAAATTATATAGCACGTTGCAATTATTTTCCATTAAGAGTTGCAAATATTGAGGGAAACAGTGGATTAAAATTGAATAATTTATTTATTTAATTCATAACGTATTTTTTTTTTATTTCAAGTAATTATTTAAATTAAAATCCGACTCATCCGATAGATTCGTAAGAGAAAGATGAGAAATAACTGTTTTGGGCTTATTTACTCCCAAGTTTTCGGTTCCTTTTTGGTTCCGAGTATTGTCAACTGTAATTGAATGTTGATTTTGAAAATTTACTCTCTTCTTCGTAATTGGCGTACTTTGACCTGATTTCGATTCTAGTTGTGCTTTAATTATGTGCTGTGTTGGAAATGTAGGCTTATGAATTGGGGAATCGAGTACTCGTCGTAATTGATCTTCGATTTTTGTGCTGGTCATGGCCGGGTCTGATTTTTTAAACGTAGAGCAATTGCTCTCGTGTCCCAGGGAAATTTTTGTTGTATTTTGAAGTGATTTTGAATTTGATTCACTTCCTTCTGCAACTGTAGGTAATTTTTTGAATGGAACAACTACCACAATCTCTTCAGAATCCGAGGAACTACTTTGTGATGAGTTTTCTTCAATTATATCTTCAATTTCATTTGAATGCTTGTTGGTGCATTCAAAAATGTCTGATGAACTGTTTTCCTTTAAGTATCTGTCGTCCTTTTTAAGACTTTCAAGACGAATTTTTGCTTCTTTCTCGACTTTTGTATTTAATTTTGAACGAATCGATGCAAACAATGAATTTTTCTTCTTTATCTTTAATCGTTCTTGGACAAGTTGAGATTTTATCGCCAACATTTGTGGAGTTGATAACGACTTGCTTGTATTTTTGATGCCATATTTCTTTAATCGACTGCAAAATGTCGTAAAAATATCAAGTTGCGTCTCAGCACTGTTATCTATTTTAATTTCAGGTATTTTTTTACTCTCAATCTTTGAAGGTGGTTTCGTTACAGGCTTCTGTTTTATTGGAGGCTTTTGATCCTTAATTTTTTCATGTTTTACAGGTTTTGGGTTTTGTTTTACATTCGATTTTGGAATCGCACCTTTGTTGATATTCATTAACGGTTGCACAACTTTGAATGAAGGTGTTTTTTCGCTCAATTTTTGTTTAATAGGAGTTTCACTTTGATGAGGCTGTCTCATTTCATAACTTCGAACATAATCAATATTGGTGAGGACCGGTTCCGATTGTGTCATTTCATGTTGTTGTTTCGAGGAGTCCTTGATAGTTTTCTCCAAAGTAGTAAATTTTGTACTGTAAGTCTGGGAAAGACTTTTCAAATTGTTACTCATCAATTCCTGGTTTTTCTCGAAAATCCGTTCCAACTTTTTGAATCTAGTCTCCCAATGTTCATGTTCTTCCCGTAAAACTTCATCAATATGAGAAATTTTACATAAATTTTCTTCAATTATATTTTTATCATCAAATTTGGGGAACTTATTATTAGATTTAGAACCTTCATCATTTTTAGACTCAATTTCATTCAATTCTCTCTGGATATTTTCAATATGAGACAATTTTGAGTCAATACTGCCTTTCAATGAAAGAAAAGCCTCCTTGAATCCAGATCTCAAGTCGTCGAGCTCTGTTTTGTACGAATTACGTTCATTTTCACGTAACTTTTCAATCATTTTTGTTTGTTCTCGAAGCATATCATTCAATTTATTTACTGACACGATTTCTTCCTTAACTACATTTAAATCGTTTGAATTTGACTTTTTTGTATCGATTTGAGTTTTTTGAGTATCAGTTTTAATCAATTCATCGGTCACTTGAACTCCTGCATCATATGTGGAAGGTGTATGATTTGAAAAAGTTTGAATTTGTTGTTTATTTGCATTGTTGATATTAAATTGAGAAATTTTCTGTTCATGCAACTCCTTTTCAGCTACATTCAATCTCTCTTTGAGTTGTTTCACTTCCAATTCCAATTTAATTGTGCTTATGAGACTTTTATCACTTACAGGTGTGGAAACTGGACTAGAATCTTTTTGAGTATTGCATTCCCCATCTAAATGCTTCTTTTTAATATGATCACTAACATGCTTGAAACTATCAAAATTTTTACTGCATTGCATACACGGAAAATTCTCTTCGCAATTTTTTTGGACATCCCTTATTTTACTTTGAAGTGCAATTATCTCCTGATTCTTTCGTTTGAGAATTCGTCCGAGCTTGGAATTGTCTTTTGACGTGTCATTTATTGTCGAACGAAGGCCACACACCGTTTTGTCCAAGAATTTCTTGCAAAAGAGAAGATATTGCAATGCAACTTGTGTGAGTTGAAGATATTTCCTTATATTTGGATCGAGGATGCGATTATGGATCAGACTCCCGATTGGGGCTTCCATTAAATGTGGTAAAAGACGATCGACAGCATGAAAATCACGATCTGAGATTATTTGATCAACGTCGACAGAGTCTGGAAATTTAAATTAAATTAATTTAATAATGAGATGAGTAAATTAAAATTTTAAATTCATACCAATTTCCTTCCAATCAAAGAAAGTAGCTGCTGAAACCCCCGAATGTTGCTGTTTGAATTTAAATCCACTTTCACGAGCAACTTCAATGAAGTCATGCTTCCATGATGATGACGTTTTTTCAAGTAAAGACATATTTTAACAGAATTTCAATGAATTTTTTTGTTTTATTACTTTAATTTCAAATTATTTTCATTTTCTTTCACAATGTTCAAAAAAAAATATTTAATAATTTACATCCAATTCAATGAACAATTTATGTTAAATTAAAACTAAAAAAAAAAATATTATTATTTTTGTTTGGATTGCATCAACGGTTACCATGGTGATATAGAATTTGTTTGGCGCGTGGAATAGAAGATTGACAGGAAATGTGTGTTGCAATTATTTTTTTTAAGTTCAAGGATTTTTTTCAGGTTCACGTGAATCATATCATACTGACACTTCCTTTGATCAACAAATCAGAAATTAGTTGATATGGTAAGAGATGCAGTGAACCGGGTGCTAAATCGATTTCCTCATCATTTACTCCGACGATCGTGGCTGGAGCTGTAAAAATTAAAATTTTATTGTGACATGAAATTGATTTAAATTTCATTTAGACTTACTTTCACTATTGACCTTGATAACGACATGACTCATTAAATTTGGACGGACTATTCGTAACTTGTCATCATTTTGCTGTAAATTAGCCGGCATATGTCGTGTTGCAACTTGAAATAAATGATTTTCCAGGATTTCGCGATAACCTTTTGCGAAAATAAGTTCCGAGGGAGATAAGCGTTTCTGTGAATCAGATCGCAATGCTTCCTCTTCCAAAATATGCCCAGTAAATTCTTCAATTTTCCTCAATCGACATCTGAGATAACTGGCTAACGTGTATCTAATTCTCTCAAGTTCCATTTTATGCATAATCGAACGAAAATCATTTGAATCTAAATTGTGTAAATTTTCTTCCATGTGAGCAATTTGACCGAGCATCAACTCAACCATATCAGCACAATGCGGCAACAATTCAGGACTTAAGCGTTCATTTTGCCATGCTAAATTTATATTTGCGAGAACTTTTTCTGCTGTTATTTGCTCTTCATCATCATCCTCATCTTCATCAATTAAATCGTCCTCAGTTCCATTTAAACCCTCATTGAAACTATCCTCCATTTATTATTTCAAAGAAAAATTTAAACTTATTTTAAAAAGAAACAAAAAAATTACATTTACCCGCTCAAAACAAGTGTAATAAATATAAACAATTCAATTTTGACAGTTGAACAGCTGACAGGTCCATTAAAAAAAATACGGTACAATATGAGACACAAAAATCAAGACGAACAACTCACACATTTTCATTCATTCATAAAACTTTCAGATGATCAGAAGTGTTAAATAATTTTGTTTTTTTTTTGATATTTCAATTGAAATTTTGTATTAAATTATAAATCTTATCACACAATAATAAACGTATTTGATGTAAAATTTGTTTAAATTGTGATAACATGATGAAGCAAATAAGCAAAATATTTGTTTAAAATATTTGTTTTCATTAAAAAAACATTGAATCGTATATTTGTACATAGAATGCAGTAAATAATAATAAAAAAGACAAATAATACGGAAAATCAATTCAGTATTGGACAGCAGCAACTATTTTTTATTTATTAGTTAAAATTATTATTCAGGTCAAAAATTGATCTCTAAAATTTTTCTATCAAAATACGGGGATTTTGCTGATATTTAGTTAAGGAATGAGGTTTAACGCTAAAGAATTGGTAACATTGGCACAACAGGCTAGTAACAAATTTGACAAAGAAGGAATTTTATTTGTCACGGAAAAACAGGATGGATTTTTTAAACAGAGAGAAGGTGAGTTTGCACTGAAATTTTTTTTTTGTGTCAGGAGTTGGGTGTCCACAATGAAATATGTTTTTTTTTATATTTAAATTATCATAAAAATACCTTTGGAGCCACACCTTTTGGTTAAATTTAAGTCATGAAGTGGAATAATTTAATTATGTTGATTTTTTTTTATGTTTATTTGTGGTCGGAAATGGAAAATTCAAAAAACTGCTTGAACCAAAATTTCAGATTCCATTCTCAAGCTATTTCTTGGACTCAATGGGCATGAAATCTGTCTGTAATGAAATCGAATTACATCCGTTTATGTTAAATTTTATTTTAAGCTTAATTTTTTTTTATTTCATTCATCATTTTAATTTTATCTCAGATAAACCTATCCATAAATCGTCAAGATCCAAAAGCATGAGCTGTATTGCTGGAAAAGGTTCGATTATTTATCATTTTTTTTGTTTTATTTTAAATGTCTATTATTTTTGTTTAGCTAACATTAATTTTATTTTTTTTTCTGTTTATGTTCATAACACACTTTGACTAACATACATGGTGACAGCTTAAAAAACACTTATATTGTTATCTCACAAGCACACTTTCACATTAGTTTCAATTAAATCACACTGATTAGGTAGCAAATTAACTGTCTTTTGATTTCATTTTAATCCCAAACAAGAAAATTAATATGTTTTTTTTTTTTTAATTTAACAGTCAGTACCGAAAAATTTTGTCGCCTTCGTGGAAATCTTCTCTTCTACTTCAAATCCATTGATCAATTTTCGGAGCCACAGGGAGTGATTGTCTTAGAAAAATTTACAGTGACAACCTACACAACTCACAAAGAACATGACGGATTTGTTTTCTATTTAGGTAAATATTTAAATTTAAAATAAAAATGAAATTAAAATGAATTTCATTTGAAATTTTTATCAATAGAATTTAATGATGGATTGAAACAACGCCTGGCATGTCACACTGAAATGGAACGCTCAGACTGGATTCAAGCAATTAAATTGGCAAGTTATGAAGTTATTCGTGCTCAAATGCATACATTGAGAGAGCAAATTGAGAAGAAGCGCGGAAATCGACAGGATGTTGACGTTGAGTTGGTTCGTGTGCAACAAAATAAAGAAATAGGTGATTTGATACAGTTTGATTGAGAAAGTGATGATAAAAAATTATATATGAAAGTTTCCAAAGAATATAAAATATTTTTATCTAAATAATGAGATAGTTTTATTTTTGATTGCTTTACAAATTTTATTTCATTATCTTTATCTTTAGACATCAATGAAATTCCATTGTGTGAAGTTTCATTTCAATGTGATAATTTACTCTGTGATGCACATGGTCGTCCTCCAAATCCTTCAATTGTTGTTCATGTTAGGAATTCAAATGCTGCTGGCTGGATTAAATATGGACGAACTGAAATTGTTGAGGTAAATTCTGTGATTTATTGCAAAATTTTGGTAAAATAATTAATTTTTTTTTCTTTATCAGAACTCATCAAATCCTCATTTTAACTGCACCTTTCAATTTCGTAACGGTGATGGTTTGAACAGTGCAACAAAAATTCGATTTACTGCATTTGATGTCCGTGAAAAACTTTCAAAGACAGCTGTTCCAATGGGCTCGGCTGAAATTCCTTTAGCACTTATTCAGGAAACTACAAGGATTCGAATTCCATTGCAGCATTTAGGTGTAACAAAGGGATTTCTTTCTGTCACATCATGGGCACCTGAGGAAGACAAGAAAACTTTGAGATCTCCTGCAAAAAAATTAGAAACTCCACAAAAGTTAGGACATCGCCGTTCACAGTCATTACCACCTAAATTGGGAGTTAAATTGTTTGTTCCACCACATTTGAAGCTGAATTTATTGTTTGCCAATCCTGTGGTGAGTTTGCAAATGTTTCATTTACAATTTCATTCAAAATTAACAAATTTTATTTTAAAGATGCGCACATATCGACTTCAATCTGGCCTTGGAGGAGACATAAGCGTCCATGAATTGATGGCTGAAAGTAAATTCACCTTTTTAGTGCCACAACAACTTTTAAATATTTGGATCGCACGTGAAAAAGAATTGTTACAAGAAATTTCCGGTATGGGTGAACTCGGTGGAATTTGGCGCAATAAACAGATGCAATTACTTGACAAACATCTCAAATTACTCAAAGACTATTCACAAGCAAAGCAAAATTTACAGCAATGCAATGGTAAATTTTTCAAAGCATCTACAAAAAAGGCTGACGAATCACTTGAATTTGCTCCAATAAATCTCCATTTACAACGAATGTGGGCTCACAATAATACTCTGAAACGTTCTGGGTGCTTGGATGTGATAACGGTTGGTGCATTTACACGTCATGCTGGCAAGACTAAAACCGGAGGTCTTATTAAACTTTTACACCAACTCAAAGATACTCCGACACGAGGTGATGCTAATACTCATAAAGTGCAAGCAGCAAATGACGCTGTGCAATCAATTAAAACGCTGAGAAAGGAAATTGTTGAAATAATGTCACAACTTCTATTACTGGCAAAAACCAAAAATCCGAAAGGAATGTTACCATTATGCAATGAAATGATTGCCAAAACCCGATCACTACTAACAATTTGGGAACCAGGACTCGTCCAGGAAACATTTGAATTCATTGAAATGCATCGAATAATCGAAGAACCTGATAACAATTCACCATTTAAGAAGATAACCCAACAATTGGGGGATCTTGACTTGAAATCACCTTATTTAGAAGATTTCGCAACACCAATGGGACCTGTTCCAGATTTGTGGCCCAAAAGCAAAGAAGCAGCATCTGCAAATGCGATCACACCATCACCCTCCTCTGATCTCACAAAAATCGAATCAATTCAAGATAATGTAAAAAATTTTGGACAAAAAACTTCTGATGAAATAATGTCATGCTCATTACCACCATCCTCGATACATTTTGATACGGAAAATGCAAATAGTGTTGATAAAAAATCTGAAACAAATTCAATTCAAGAAACGCACTTCGATGTTAGTGGTGATGTAATTGAAGGAAGTATCTGTGAAAATGGTACTGCTGAAAATACCGGTAAGTCAATTAATTTTTACCTTTAATCTTAACATAATAAGACAAACAAAAATTTGGTATCACAAAAAAATCAAGTTTTATGATAATTATTTGTTAATTCATTTATGATTCAGTTCACACACACATGTAGTTTCGCTTTTAATTATTAAATTGAAGTTGATTAAAGTTTTTTTTGAAGAAATCACTTCAGTAACACACTGAATTTCGTCTCAATCTAACGTGGTACTGACCAATCTTCATGAGTTATCCGAGTGTGACGTGATCTTTATGGTATCAAAAATAATAAAAAGTGAAAAAATCATCATGAGATTATTTTGTGTGATATTCATAATCAGCTTTCACATACTTGTATCTGATTCAACACTCATATTCAAGTGCTTAGAATCAAAGAATAACCTCGCTTATAATGACACTAAATGCACAATCAGTAAATTTCGACCTCCATTTAATCAGAAATACACATTTGCTGGCATCAATTCATTTGAAATACTTGAATTGAATTTTATTGATTCGAACTTTGCCCAATTACCACAAATGGTGTTCAAGATGTACGAAAACATTGAATGGTTAGAGGTGGAAAAAGTTGGATTGAAAGGACTCGAATCTGGATGTTTGTATCATGCAAAGAATTTACGCACTTTGATTGCACCATACAATAAAATTAAAGTGCTGGATAAATTTACATTTTACGGGGCAAATCAAATAGTTTGGATCAATATGTCACATAATGTCATTGAACGTCTCCATCCCAAAATTTTCATCAATCTCACGAAATTGGAGGTGATTGATTTGAACGATAATCGGATTGGATCACTGGATAAAATGATTTTTGTGAATCAGACAAATTTACATTCAATTTTTTTGGACGGAAATCGCTTGGTTATGATTGACCCGTATATTTTCCATTCATGTGAAAGACTTGAATCGGTTTTGTTAAATGATAATTATCTTGATCAACTGAATCTGCATTTACGCAATAATTATATTACATATTTGTATGCGATGAATAATCGAATCAAAAAGTTATACTTGGATGCGGACAATAAAGATTTTGAAGATCACAATTTCTACATAGAATTACGCAGCAATATGATACAAAAATTTTATGTGAGTGAACGAATTAAACCAACCTACTTGTCATTAGCAAACAATAATTTGACTTACATCGGAAATATCACCCAATTAGATACGTTAACATTCCTTGATTTGTCATATAACCAGTTGGAAAAATCGTTAACAAATGTCTTTGAAAATTTGACAAAATTACAAGAACTCTACTTGAGTGGTGTTGGCATGAATGTCCTCGATGCAGTTCAATTCGTCAAACAAAAGGAAATGAAACGCCTCATTATGTCCGATAATGAAATTCATCATATCGAAATTGATGATCTCTTATTACCACCAAGCATTGAGGAGATTGATTTGAGTCACAATAATTTGACATCAATTGAAATGAGTGATCTCACAAAATCAATGCCAAAATTAACGCGTTTAGATTTATCAAACAATCCATTATTAGTTGACACAAATAATGAACTATCGAATTTAATGAATGAAAACAAAGATTTAATTATATTAAATAATAAAAACGATATTTTTAGTAGTGACAAAAAACGTGGAGGTGTTAAAAGTAGTGGTGATGTTGCAATTACAAGTGACAACAACAAAAATTTCACAAATGATGTACAAAATCGATTATCTCAATTACTAATGGAATTACATGAACTACAGTCAAATGCGAAGACAGCAAATATTAGTAATTATCGACGAATTGAAAACAGCGAGAATCATCTCAAAGTACTAAATTTATTTTTAATTTTTTTACTACTCATCGTTTTATGTCTTTTTATTTTTACAATTTATCTTTATGTCTCGGTCAAGTCAAAAGCGTTATAATATTTTTACATTAAATAACTTGATTGATAATAAAAAAATATAAAATAGAAATCTAAACCACTGTCCAATTTTAGGAGTTCATTTCGAAGAGATCACTTTCACTGGAAAAAAATTTAATTTGTACCGAAAATACAAGGAGAATTAATTTTTCAATTTATCTTTGAAAGATTTTAACGGTTTTTTGACAATTTTTGTAGGCTCTAGAGCCAAATTTTTGAGCCTAGTTTAGCTATTCTGGATTTTTTTTAAAAATCAACCATTTTAGAAAATTAAAAAAAAATCAGTCATTTTGGATTTGTTTTTGAAAATTAATCCACCATTTTAGAAATTTCAGCCATTTTGGATGTTTTTTAAAAATTAGCTGTCTAAGAAATTTCTGAATAATCGGCCATTTTAGAAATCTTTTGAAAAATCAGCCATTTTGGATGTTTTTTAAAAATTAGCTGTCTAAGAAATTTCTGAATAATCCACCATTTTAGAAATTTTTTGAAAAATCAGCCATTTTGGATGTTTTGTAAAAATTAGCTGTCTAAGAAATTTCTGAATAATCGGCCATCATAGAAATTTTTTTAAAAAGTGGCAGTTTAGATAATTTTAATTAATTTAAATAATTTAAAAAAAAATTGAAAAATCGACCATTTTAAAAAATTTTGTCTGTTTGGAAAAATCCGCTATTTGAGGTAAAAATAAATTAAATGAAAAATTTCTAGTTCCTGAGATGCTCACAAAGAATTTACTCTTAAAATTCTCGAAAATTTTACGTTAGATTCTCAACTTGTAATGGTGGATTATCAAACTTACCTTTAAAAAAATTCTTTCAATGAAATTTTGGCAAATGGAAATAATCTTTAAATTCATTCGTTTATTTCGACTTTTAATGCTACAGTTTAAATATTTTCAGTATTTACAAATTTTACAAAAATTTAGAGCTATCTTAAATTTTACATTCCTTACATAATTTAAGAGATAACTTTGTAAAATTATGTTAACAAACAACTATATTAAAGTTAATTTTTATTTGGATTCGTATTTTAATAATCTTAATCACTGTATTGTACATCTGTGAACATGTCTCGATGTTGTCTTTGCAGATAACCATTGTGACGTTCGCGCTTATTCACTAAAATATATTTGACTGTTTTGACAATTAGGATTATTGCTAATATTATTGCTAGAATGGTGCCACCAACAACAAACCAATTGAAATCCCAATTACTGTATTTTTCATGTCGATCAAGGTTGGAAAAATTTGTGGTATTTTTGTCGACATAGCACGGAATTCCATTGACACTATCTCTCCTGTTTGAGTATCGAAGTTGATTTGCTTTCAAATAAACACTTTTATTTCGCATTTCATGGATTCTCTCCTCTAATTTTGCACAATTCCATTGAGTATCTGAGATCTCAATTTCAAAGATGTTTGGTAAATAATCTCTTACATTATTTATGTCCATTCCACTTAAATCATCGCCATTTATATACAAAGATCTCAGATTAACTAATGGACTTAAGGCATCTAAATCGATTGTTTTTAACGGATTGTAACTGATATCAAGTACAGTCAAATTTTGTAGTGGCTCCATTGCATCTTTATAAATCTCCTTCAAATCAGTGCTCGGCAATCCGAGGTATTTCAAGTTGATTAAATTCGCGAATGTGCCAGCTTCTAATTTGAGTAACTTATTTTGACCCAAATACAATTCTCTTAATGTGGTTAATGCTGTTATATTTGTAATCTCAATTAAATCTTGTTGAAATCGATTATTTTCCACATTTAAAATGACAATTTCAATGTTTTGTGGAAGACAAAATTGAGCAATTTTATTGTTAGCTAAATTAACACTCACATCATACGTTGGCACGTGACTTTTAATCCAGAATTTGACGATGTAATTACTGTATGCGAGTAATTTTCGCACTCGATTACTTCTGAAATGTAATTCAAGAGTCAATAATTTGTTGTTACTCAAATCAATTTCTTCAATAAATAAATTTTGACTAAATAACTCAGGTTCAATATTTGTTATTAAATTATAATCTAGTTTAATCACAGATAATTGTGGTATTGAATGAAACGCATCTTTATCGAGCTTATCGATGCGATTATATGACAAATATAGACGTCGTAATTGTGTTTGCCTCTCAAATGCTTTTTTATTGAAGAATTCGAGTAAATTGTGTGAGAGGTCAATGAGACTAGTTTGTTGTGCCGGTGTAAACGCCTGGTCTTCCAACAACATTATTCGATTATGATCCAAATAAATTTCTCTTACATTTATTGCATATTCAAATGCATCATATCGAACTTTTTCAACATCACTGGCATTCATGTAAAATCTTTCTGCATTATAAAATACTTGGAAAAACTTCTTTGGCACATAATTTATATGGGAATTTATGAATTTGATTGTTTTGAAGAGACCATGATGAATAAAAGTTCCTTCATATGTTGTATCGATCTTGAATGGCTCCTCTTCTAATAGCACAAGACTATCAAAAATGCAGGCACGTGTGTTATAGAAAATTTCGTGCTCAACATAACTGCAATTAATTACTGGTATCACAACCGAGTCATTTAAATCAACGTTCGGTGTCACAAAATGACAAATTCCAAACAGTATTAAAACAATTCTGTTAAAAAAAATTAAATTTCATTGTAATCTTAATTATTTCAGATGAATTTCCAATCAATTTACCTTAGAATTGAATTCCTGACTCCAATTAAATCCATTTTATTGATTCTAAATTAATTTTTTTTTAAAGTCAATTCAAAAAACTTTCTTTGATTACTTCACAACTTGATCGAAATACTTCCAATAATATTTTCGTTTTCTTATAATTGACTTCTGATAATGAATATGAATCATTTTTTTTCTTTATTATAATACTTCATGCAATGTGTGCTGATATACAAAACAAAACATGAACTGATAATTTCTTATCACTTTGCACATTGAATCACTTATTGCAATATTTTAAAATATGATTGATATTTTTTTTCAATGCATGAGTATTTCCTCACATAAATTCTTTCTGTTTAACTTTCAACTGATCTGCTTTCAATATGTTGCATTGATATCAAATTCCATAAATAGATGGATGATGTTCTGATGAATGTCAATCAAATGTGTTGAGATGTTGACTAGATCATTCACTGAAAATAAAAAAAATAAAAAAAAAATAATAAAAATCTATTGAGAAAACAGCTTAATGAATTATGAAGCAGAATTTCCTGTAACATAGTAAAATGAGAAAAACTTCATGATTTGAATCACTCAAGGTCTAGCGCCATCTTGTACGTGTATATGGATGGTCTGTAGAGTTATACGGTAGCTGTGACTTAAAATGAGGTCAAATTGATAAAACAAAGTATTTTTTGAAACGATTCGGTTGATGGCGGTTTAAAATTGTGCATTTCGATGGACTTCAATTCATTTTAAGGATGTTTATCATCAAGGACTGAAGAGCTCGAGACAATAATTTAACAACTTAATTCTCCTGTTTAAGTTCTAAACCTTGTATTATGTTAAAAATAGTGTGGCTTGACAAAAAAGGGGTCCTAGCGACCCAAGAGCACACTTAAGGGTTAACCTCACTCTATTGCAGCATTTTGGAAAATAAGAAAGACCTGACCGAGGACAAATTTTTTGATAACAGTCGTATGGTGAACTTCCTCATTCAAACTTAACTTTGCTTTTTGAAATTTATCAGAAATTTCCAATCTCGATTTAATCACGCCTAATAAATTTAACCGGTAAAATAAACAAAAAATCAAAAAGTGAATGAATTTCACAATATTTTTTTTCCATAAATCGAGTTAACAAGCCCATACAACAACAAATTAAATAACAAAATAATTGGATTTAAAAAAATATAAAAAACAGATGTTTCAAATGCTTCAATTTTTATGTAAATTTTCCAGATTGAGAAATTTCCCGTTAATTAATTAACATATAAATGTAAAATTAAGCCAAAAATTAGTTTAGTTTGAATTCAAATTGAGATATTTATTTAATTTTGTTCAATAAATCATAAAATATCTCAGACATGCTATGAACAATTAAAAACAAATAAAAGTTATATTTGAAATTGAAAATGAAATGAAATGAAATGAGTAATTGCAGTAAAAACAATAATAAAAGAATAGTGCAATTGAACGAAATACGTCAGACATCATGAATCCATGAAATTTATAAAGAAAATTGAGTTACTTTTCATTACGCGACGTCTTAAGGAAATCCAGTACTCAGACGCACAAAAAAAAATCAGCCTTGAAAATTCTCAAGAAATTCTGACTCAGAACCTTTTAAACATTGAATCGTCACATTTCAATACAAATTTACATGAAACAAGTTTATATGCTGATTAATTGCTTATCAATGAATTTAAATCAATGCGTTCAATTTTTCCTTATCACAATTTAATTTTATTTATGTAACATTCTTTTTATTAATGTGACATGCAACGCGTTTCAATCCTAATTTGTTCTGTTTTTAATGAACTTGTCCAATAATTTTAAATGTATTATCAATTGAAATGTTTCAGTTCCCACTATTAAATTAAATTTATTTTGTGTGTTCAATATTTACCGACAAACAAAATTATTTTTTGTTCTTTTAATGATGATTATACATTATAAGTCTAAATCTGAACTAATTTCTGAGAAACAATGAATCGTATCGCTAATTTGTATGTGACTGATTGTGTATTGTTTTAAAAGTTGAAAATATTTGCTGATCTCTGGTTTTAATCTAATTTTTATTCCCAAAATCGTTTATTATGACTATAAATTACATTAAAATAAACAAAGAGAAAAAAAAATTAGTTGAGACAAGACATGAGTTTTGGCACTAAAATTAAATTACATTTATCTAATGGCCATTGAGAAAGTAAGACACGGAATATTAAATTTAGTTGTTTGTACAACTTTTTTTTTTTGAAAAAATCTTTTCCTATTTTTTTTTTGTATTAATAGTCATAATATTATGAAATATTATTCAAAAAAAGAAGACACCCGAGTCATTAATATTAGTATTGTTGTCAAAATGTAAATAGATTTGTTTGAACAAGTTCTATTAATATTAGTCATACGTTTGCTATTTAATTTCACTGAAGTTTCCAACGACATTATTGAAAAAAAATTGAATATCATAAAATATTTTAAACGAGGTTGTTCAAAATGAACTGAACGCATTTCGATTAAGATGGGGACGGATTGAAATTTATTTTGGGCCCTGTCATTCTGTTTGATTTTCTTTAGAAGTTTTTTATAACTCAACTTTTTTTTCACTTTTTGACGTTTCCCTTAACCCGGATAACTAGGTACGCAGATAAAAGTTGACAGTTCATTTTGTATAGATACACATACGGACACTTCAAAAATTCTGTACGTAAATAGAAATTGTCAAACTTTTACCTGCGTACCTAGTAAGGGAATATTTTCTGCCATTCATGACACTTTACCAGGAATTCCGAATCTTCAAGAACCATCAACTTGAAAAAAAATAGTGGAAAAATCATACTTTCTTAAAAAATAGTATCTTTTTATGAAGAATAATGAGTGAAAAATTTTTAAAGTTAAAGACGAAATTTAAGAATATTTCGATTCTCTAAACTCCAGATTTTGAAACACCTCGTTGAATGAGTGAGTGAGGCTAAAATTCCATTTAAGTCATTTAAAAGGCCGATGGACATTTCAGTCAATCACTATCTTACAAAATTTAACATATTTGTGGAATTTTTTTTTCTATAAATTTAAATCTATTAAAAATCCACTAAAAATATTTTTTTAAAGTGTGTGTTTTCAAATGTCACTTTTTTGATTTTTTTTTCTATATTTTATTTCATTTTAACACATATCATCACACAGTTTCTTATTTTATTTTATTTTATTTACAAAAAATTTCATTTATATATAAATTTTGCATTTAAAAGACACATCTCATCAGTTTCATTAGTGACCAACTTTATTATTATTTTTATTATTTTAATTTTAAATTTCATTAAAAGATGTTTGATGTCAAAATTTTTGTGCATAGATTTTTACAAATCATAATTGGGATTTAATTATTAAAACTCTTTACCTTTTAATATTTAGAATATGAAAAATTAAATCAAAAGTCTTTAATTTGATATTTCGCGATCTAGCTATTAACTTGTTTTTAGTGTGTCTCGATCGAACTTCTCACTTTAACTAACTAAAAATTGAGTAAAATCAGAAAATGTAAATCTAGGCATAAAATTTGTGTGTGTTTTGTGGTGTGTGAAGAACTTTTACACACATATAATATTTTACTGAGAGAGGTAGGCTCACATTCATGTAAATGTCTGTATGTGTTAAGTCATTGCAACAATACCGGTCCAGAAAATCAGAGATCTTTTAAATATTTATATACTTTGAGCAAAAACAAATAAAAATAATAAAAAAAGTGTGAGACAGGTCTTGGTGTTGCGTTAAAAATTATGTTCTATGTTTTTTTTTTGTATTCATGTAGTGTCTGTGATATGTATTTAAATAAATTAAATTATAAAAATAGCAAGTGCGTAATGTTATAAAATTTTTAATTTTACTTTTTTTTTTGTAATTATAATCGTTTTTGGTTTAAATCGAGACTTAATACAAACCAGACGTATTCGAACGTATTCAAACAAGTGTGTTAATGTTATTTTATATGGAAAATTCAAATTTTTGCGATATCATCACTGAATATGTTGTTTTTGGTTGGATTTTGACGATTTTTGAGTTGAAAGGATCCAAAAAGTTATTTTTTGTTCAATATTCAATTTGATCATCGTTTCACTTAAGATATTCTACTATGATAGCTTTAATGACTACGGAACATTACCTTAAATGTGCAAAACTAATTACGATCAAATAAATAATTCATAGAACGTCGCGCGCTACTGATTTGACTAGAGATTTAAAATTCTTCAATTTATCGTTCTATAAATTCAAGAAAAGCAAAATATTTATGTAAATCATGCAATTCACTGGACACTGAAGTCAAAATTAAAATTCAGAGTATTTTTTTAAAATGATATTCTATTTTTAATTTTTACAACGTTTCTCTTGGTCTCATTAAGAATTATGTTATGTCTTCATGTCATCACTTGTTTAGATTTTAAGCGTATTTCTGTCGATTTGGAATAAAATGCGAGTATTGCGAGATCTTGCCGTCCGATCGTTCACCTATGTCAATCCAAAATGGCCGATCAATCCAAAATGGCCGTTGGACCTAAATTACCTGACTTTTCCAAAATGATCGAAATGCGCTTGTGTATATCGTTCACGATCACGTTCTACATTTTTTTTTGTTAATTGTAATAAGGAAAAACATTTAAGCGCCATTTCCATTTATAAGTCTTAATAAAAATTTAATTTATTTTTCATAAGCAATTTTTCCTTCTTTTTATTTTGAATTTAAAAATGTATAAAATGTGATTAAAATTATCTGCCTGTAATATTGCATTATTTGGAATCTGTGGAGCTTTCAGGCTCTTCACTCGTTAAAAACTTGGCCTGAAATTCAGCTTCATCTTTTTCCGGAATGGCATTTCCCGTTAAAATAACTTGTTTCAATGCAGCAAGTTTTGGAAAGTTATTCAGCGTTTCAATTTTATTATCAGCCAAATTAATTTTAACACAACTTTTCAATGCACTCAATTTCTGCAAATTCCGGTCTGTTAATTGATTACCACTCAAATTAATATCCTCGACTACAGATAAATATTGTGTGTAATAAAGTGTTGTTAAATTTAATTTAGATAAATTGAGTGTATTTGATAAATTTCCACCGCGAATCCATTTTTCAAGTTGCATCTCAATGTTCCATTTAGTTGCCAAGTCCTTGTAATATCCAGCACGTAATGAATCAATCTTTTGCAATTTGTGTAAATTTTCTAATGATTTTTGGTGATACTCTTTATCAGTTCGATTAATTGCTCGCATAAGGAGAGCCGATGTTAAAAGTGTCCATTTACTGTCAGGTTCCAATTCAAGCAGCTCATTGCAATCGTGTAGTTGACTTTTAAGGATGTCAATTACAGCTGACTGGAAATCATAACCGAATTTTGGTATCTTAATTCCAACTAAACTGTTAATTGTCCGACAAATATGCATTTTGCAACTTTTTCCCTCTTCAGTCACATACTCAAGTTCAAAATCAGCCGTATTTGAAACATCGACATTGTGTCGCAACATCCAAATAGTGTCATATTTTGCACCTTCAGTTCCCGGCATCCATCGACGTTGATTGAGAATTGTTTCAAATGTACTATCATGGAAATATCCGCATGCATTTAAGTCAATTGGTCTTGAAAATGCTATCAAAATTTGGTCTTTTGTCATCTTGAACACTGCAATATCAAATTCTTCCTGTGAATATCCTAGCAACCATCTTTGATAGAACCAGGCACTGCTGTCATTTGGTTCAGTGAATGCTGCATTGAGGACAAGGACTAATTCTTCTTTAAGTCTCTCCTCAGATATGGGTCTTGAAGCATCAGTTGGATGGGAATAAAGTTGTGGTAACAATTTGCTCCGATAATGCCATGACGAGTAATTGGAAAAGTTTGTTTCAATTTTTTCCGTGCAAAATTCCAATTCCTTTTCAGCTGAAATTCCGGCCTTTTCCACGACATATCGTCTATAGTCCCAACAATGAAAATTACGTTCATCTAATTTGAGATATTGCGTACACAGTGCAACTTCTTTTTTCCAGTCGGGCGAGTTGGAAGTTTCCAGAACCCAAACACGATGATGCCACGCTCCATATGACTTTGGATTGACACGCAGACATTGTTCAGTGAATGACAAATCTTTTTCAAATAAAGATTTATTTTCCTTTTTCTTTGAGACAAGTAATAAAATACATTCACGTCTTATATTCCAGAGGGAAGTGACGTCAGGATTTGAAGACAGAATTCTCGAAGTTAATTCATAGAGTTCCATGTCCAATTCATTGTTTTGCCGCTTTTTAAATATCTTGGCCATACCAAGACGATACGCCTTGACTTTGATCTCCTGCTCCTTTTTCTTACGGATTTGCTCCTCTTCCGTGGTACGAACTTTTAGTCTTCCATGCTATTAAAAGTGAAATAAAATAAATATAATATCAAATTAAAAGAAAAAAAATAACTTTTCTCACCATTTTTAATATTAATATTATAAAATTTTAATGTAAAATTGAAAAAACCACAAAATTTTTTTAAAATAATCAATTTTAACTTGATTCAGTCTTGATTTGATGTGATGATTCAGGTTTTTACTTCATAACAAACCGGTGTCATAGTAATTGTCAATGGCAATGGTTTCAGTACCGTAAAATCATATGGTATCCATAAACAATGAAATTTTGTCCAACATTTTCATTGAAATTATTCACATTTTAAATGAAAATTTTTAATTAACATTGAATTAAGAGAAATTTTGATGAATTCCAATTGGAATTCATTCATTTCAATTCATTTTTCATTCATAATTTTAATGAATAAAAATTTACACTACACATATTCAATGGAATCATATGAATGAAATTTTCTGTATGTCTGTGTGTGTGTGTGTGTGTGTGTAAAATTGTAAAAATAAACAAATTTACGGTATTTGTAGTGGTTTCTATGCACACACATCATAGGTGACTTTGGTTCTGTACGAAAAAATTTTTAAGTCGTCATTATTTTATAATTTGTAAATAAAAAAAATATTATTTCTAGTGGAAAAAAGGGAATTCTATTGAATTTCAATCAAAAATCAATAGAATAAGATGACGGAAACCATGGAAATTGATTCGAATTTCATGTTAGACCACAAAGAAGAAGATGGAAATACAATTCTCCATTTAATTGTGTCAACAATGAATTACAAATGTGTAAAAGCAATCTTACGATATTCGAAATATTTGAATTTTCGTGAGAAAAATGACATTGGGATGACTCCACTTTGCTTTGCATGTACTTTGAAAGAGGTAATTTATCTTATTCGCTTGATTTGAAGTTAAATTTGATTGAAATTTTCTTTTGATAAGGTTCCATTTGAAATTGTTTCCAGTTTGATTACTTTCGACCATGACACCATCAATATACCAGATAATTTGGGTTTTACACCGCTCCATCATGCTGTCATTAATAGGAGACTTGATCTTGTGACACTCTTGATTGAGAAGGGAGTTAGTACAAATACATTGGATCTGAGGAATCGGACGCCATTACATTATTGTGCACTTAATTGTGAAACTGAGATGATTGAAGCCATGCATCATCGTGATGTTGGCAGTAGTTTTGATAATCTCACAAATTTAGATGTGTTAAGATATTTATTGGAGACAGGAAATGCCTGTGCAACTGTGAGAGATAAATTTAATAAGACACCGTTAGATATTATTTGTAATTGTCTCTCAACACACAATCTTTACATCAGTTACGAACATCCAATCGTAAAATGTTTGGAAACAATCGCTCCATTCACTTACAACAAAGGAGTCAACTACGATTTTATTAAAATATTTGAGTTACTTTACACGGCAATTCGAAGCTCGAGCATAGAACTTGCCGAATTTTGTATTAACCGATTTTATTGTGATCTTGATTTGAATTCTCAATATGCCGCAATGGTGAAACGATACGGTGAACTGTTGAGAGACGAAGGAAATGGAAATTTATTTCAATTATGTATATTTTTACATGAAGATTACCAGAAAAACCGAGTTCAATTGCGACATTTCATTGATGACATCAATCATTTAAATTACTGTTTCTTCACATTGTCATTGGATGAGATGATTGAGAATGATGAAGCAGTTGAATTGACACAATTGTGCATGAAAACCCTCAAAAATGAGGGGATCGACTTTTCACGACAGTGGTTTCAAGAAGAAATCGGAATAACATTTGACCTGCCATTTCCTGAATACACCCAAGTACAATTTCATCGAATGTTTCAATTTTTTGATTATATCTTCAAATTAGATGCTGGCATTGATTTCAATTCACTTTCACTCAAATACGTGGAAAACTGTTTTTGGTCCATTCGGGCTGGAGTTCCCTCATTTTATGACAACTTACTTTATTGTGAGCTGTTTTTCGCTTTTTGTTCTGACACACAAATGCACCAAAAAATCGCGGAAGAAATTTATAAAATGGACGAGCAATGGAATCAAAATGTAATGATTGATTATAATCGAGTCCTGCAAAATGTTGAGAGATTTTTGAATGTTGTCACATACAATGAATTAGCTAATTATTGTAATTTTTATTCGTACTTTGACATTGATTATAAGGTGTATTCGTTGAAGCAAATGTGCCGAAATCAAATAAGGGAATGTGTTGGACGAAATAATCCATGGCAGAATTGTCAGGAATTCGTAGATCGAATTAATTCACTGCCAATACCAATAGTGTTAAAAAAATATCTCAGATTTATTGATACAAATTTTGATTATTTGAATCTTACAAGTGTTTCATAAATTAATTGAATTCAACAAAAAAAAAACAAAGTAGCTCTCATCGAATGAAAGGATATGACATGAAATGTGATGATGTTTCATAAAATGTCAACTTTCATTCGAGGTAAAAAAAAATTAAAAAAAATCATAAAATAAAATCAATTTACAAAATTTTCTTCGTTGTTTTTTCTTTTTTAACTCAAAATATTGGGTTAATGAGGGTGAAGTTTGCACCAGCATTGTTTTTCAGCATCGAAAGACACGAACATTTTTTAAGGCGGTCAGCTCATCTAGAAAAAAAGTTAAAAAATTGAGTGCCTCGCTTATCTGTGCTATGCAATCGTTCGTTGCCTCCGCACTTGCAGGGTCCTTCATCTTTGTTCGTATAAAACATGATTTGACGTCAAAAACCACGACGATCTTGTGGATCACTGTCCAAAATATTTGACCCGTTTAAATTACGTTTATTAAAACCGTGTTGAAATTTCCAACAAATTAAAAAAGCTTGTAAAATTTTTTAAGGCGTTGCCTTGAAACTTTCCTTAAAATTCTCTTTTTTTTCGTTCGGCGTATCTCCCTTTTGGTCATCCACTAAAGAACTTTCGATTTAAAATGATACGACAAAAAAAATAGTAACGATTCAACGAAAATAGGTAAGGTGTTGCCTTAAAAGTTCTTAGGAATTTTTTTCTTTCATAGGAAATTTCACCTCGGTATAACATTTGGACTCTGTGTAGTTTTATTCCAGTTCCATGTTGTACCATGATTATGAGGATCCGTACTCGAAAACTTAAGAATGTTTAAATTTCATGCATTTTTTTTATTTTTCATTGAAAAAAAGATAAAAAGTTCACTTTAAGCTTTTTTAATGCCTTAGGAAATGAATGAGACGTTGAGCACGTAAGTGTCAGCTTACTTCTGTTTCAAATTTAAAAAAAAATTTACGATAAATGGACTATTATGGTGATTTTTTTTTGTTTTTTATCAACGTATTAATATTTACGTCTGACTTTAATTACTATAATTTACAATTTTGCACTCCAGCGCGTTTTTTTATCCAAATTTAATGTTATGGTATCGCAGTCGTGGAAAATTTTCAGACTTGCTTGAATAAAAAGTATGAAATGAAATTTTAAATTAAATATGAAAATGTTCAAATAATTTTACATAAATAATGACTTTTTTTATTACATAATCGACGTGATAAATTTTTTCTAAACATATTTCAATGTCATTACCATCATAATTAATGTACTCTTAAAATTTTCTTATCACGAAACAAAATATTTTCTTATCAAACTTAAAATCTCTATGGAACTAATTCGTTAACATGATTTTCCTTATCTAAAAACATCTTGCACTGATTCATAAGTAAACGGACAATGTCTTTCTGCTAGTACACCGATTGCTGCTTGTGTGCCTTTCTTTAAATGAACTTGCCCTACTAAACCATTCCAACAATGCACAGCATACGCATTTTTGACCATATCAAGAGTTTGTGTTAAATTGTTAGGATTGAAAAGTGGATCCTTTGCATTATATCCAATTGGATAAAAAAGTTTTGTATCAAGAATTTCAAAGTCATAACAAGGACCACGTTTCATTTTTTTTGTTTCAGTTGTAAAACAAAGTCGTTGTGCCACCCTTGTAAGTAATCCAGGTCCATTATAAGCATATTCACTTCCATTGTAAGTTTTCATAAACTCCCTTACTAAAATTTCGGCCACATAATGCCCATATCCATCTGAATCGAAGCTCATAGCTGCCGATGCCACCCAATAACCTGTTTCGGCAACAGACCATCCCGGTTGCAATGCATTCAAACTCTTTAGTATAATAAAATCTGTATCTAAATAAATTCCTCCATATTTCCACAGAACAAATAATCGCAAGAAATCTGAAAAATGTACCACTGAATGCTTTGACTTGTAAATATCACCTTTTTTCTCCCATTCTTCAGCAATTGTGCCTTTTGCGAAATCCTTCAATGTAGTCGTAACAATTTTAAGATTCGGATACTTTCTCAGCGCTTTCGTGTAAGGATTATTTTCAGCTGTATCATTAACATGCAATGCAAATAACGTCACATTAAAATCCGGATTATTTTTGGCAGCTGATTCAATGGCACATGCTTGTCTTGGTCCCAAATTGAGAATTCCATTATCAGGCCGCTTTGATTCAATGAAATATATTGTTCGATTAAATGTTGGTTTTTTCACACAATTTTCATTTTCAAATAGTTTAATTGTATTAATTAAACCACTGTTTCCTTGTAATCCAATCGGTCGCAATTCTTTAACGGATTGTGGAACTAAATCAAGGTACACCAACAAAATCACGGTACCAACAATTGTCACAGCTAAAATTAAGCGTTTCAAAAATTTAAAACTTGTATTTTGTCTAATTGCTCGTTTTGCTGTCTGACCCTCATTGAGCAAGTTTTCCGTATCCATTTTAATGAAAATGACACGTCTTGATTTTACCTTGTTATGACTTGGACTGATGATATTTTTTATTTCTACGAATTTTAATAATAATAGAACATCCCTTATCATAATTTGATAAAAACATTCTTATCTATATTTTGGTATTTGTGCAAGCTTTTATCTTTCATTTGAATTGGAAAAAAGTTTTTTTAACTAAAGAAATTGGTCTGAAATGAATTTATTGTGAGTAATTTGAATGTCTGTAACCGATTAACGTAAATTCTGTAGTAAAGTGCATTGATTCAGAAAATTCTGTTTTTATTTGACATGGTACGTGATAAAATATTAATCAAAATTTGTGTTGGACTTGAATTAAATAACTTTACAATGTAAAAAATTTCTGATTATATAATAATAAAATAAATTTTCTTTTTAGTTACAGTTAAAGATGAACCGATATCGCTTCCAAGTGAAATTAACATGCTTCCGATGCATAACTCAGCCATTCCCTTGCATGTGTATGACCCCTTGGATGAAGAACGTTGGTTGTTTGGTCATAATGGAGCGTTTCTAGATACAAAAGTAAGTTAAAAGAAATTTTTATATTATAACTGAATAAATTAATTTTATTTTATTTTTTAATATTAGATGATGAATTCAAATCCATCGGCCAACTATTATCGACCAACTGAAGAGCCGGAACCACTTGATCTCACACAGTTAAATATTGAAGCAAGTGTCATGTGTCTCGTGTCCAAAATCAAATTCTTGTGTGGTCGATGTGGAAGTCCAGCTGTTCGCCTGCGTCAACCAAAAAATATTTGGGGATTGAGCAATTCGACTTCCACTTCAACGAATCAAGATGTTATTTCGAATCAACCTGAATCGACCAAAGATGAAATAAATGGAAACAGTGCAAAAATGAATCCGATTGCGACCGATAGTCTTGCCTTGACAAAAGCCGTTGGTGAAATGACACGAAAAGTGAAGAAAGGAAATAAATTTACCGATGGACTAGATTTGTCTCTCACTACAGATTGGCAATCTGAGTTACGGCCATCCATGAAAAAGTTAAGACAAGCCATGGACGGTTTACTGAAAACCGCAAGATTAATGCATTCCGTTCAACGATTACAACAAGATGAGAGAAAAACATCTACGATACTTTCAATAATGTATCGTCGTGATATTTGCTTTTCACAAGCATTAACCACATTAATTACTGGATTAATGACACGATTATGGGCTACAAATATTTCCGATCGATATATCAGTATTTTGTGTCAATTGGGACCTTTGGCATATTTTGAGGGACTTTTATCGTTATATGGAAACGAGGTTGATATGTGGGGTGATTTTGTGGTTGCAATCGAAGATTTGGCTACAGTTAATTTTACCTTGACTCGAAGTAATATTCAAAGAGGTGCAAATGTGCTTCCATTGCCAAAGATAACTGGTTCAAGACAATCCATTACTGTGTATCTTCCTGTGCCAGAAACTCTTGCTTATATCTTGCCAGCAAAAGGCAATATCACATTCAAAGTAACGCCAGTTTTTTTCAACATTGGCATTAATGAAAAGGCAGCGATTGCTGAAACGTTAGGACTTACCAAGGAACAACATCGAAGCAATTGGGATAATTATGATCGACTCAAACAATATAACATTAGATTTAAGAAACTTAATTTAAGTCCAAGCAAAAGTCTGTTAATCGACATCGCAGGTTTATTACAAAATATGGAAGAAAATTTAAGACAAAATGTCTCGAAGAATGTCAAAATCCTTCAAAACGCTGAAGATATCTGTCGTGGCCTGGATGGTCTCAGATTCGTTTCATGTAAAAGTGCAAAGGTATGTTGAAAGATTTTTTCAATGATAATTTTTTTATTTTTTAATAATTATTGTTATAGGATCGCACTGCAATGGCAGTCACATTGGAACAATGTCGTCTCCTGCAAAATGAATTCCATTTACCGGCTAATGATCTTCAAAAGGTGTTGGATACCATGAGAAGGTAAATAAAAGTTAAATTTTATATGATAATTTTTTTTTAATGATTTATATTTACTTTGAACAGTGAGGGAACTCGAAGTGAGAATACGAAGAAGAATGTGGGCCAAAAACGTTATGCTTTCATGAATCCATCATTGACGTTACCAGCATTGTATCGACCTCCTCCAGGAACTTATGGACGCATACAAACTTAGATTTAAGTTAACTCTTGTTGTAATAATAATAATAAAAAAATTTTGTTACTTTTCTCACAATATTTAAAGGAAATATTTAAAGAAATGTTCTTCCTTCATATGAAAAAACAAAAAAATTGTGACTAATTGAATTATTTTATAATCTTTTATCAAATTACTTAAACCTTAAGCTGTTTTTATGACTCCAAAGGAGTGGCCAAAGCATTAAAGTCTTTTGACACAATGATTGAATTTAATTTTTAATTACAAACTCGTGAAATGAGGCAGCAAATATTTATTATAATCGCATTTATGAAAATTTTTGAAATATTTATTGGAAAAATTAAGTAGTAAATATTTACAGGGAATGTTAATTAATCAAAAATATGATTCGAATGGTACTTACCCGTTTGTGTAAATCAAAATTATCTTCAATTTCTAGTTTTTTAGATTCATTTTATTAGTAGATAAGGCGGTTCATGATTATTTTCAAATGTTTTGTCCTCTCCCCTCCCTTGAAATGAGAGTCATCCTGCTCACGAGGAAGGGAAGGGGGAAAATTATTTGAAATTTAATGTGAATCACCTGGTTAAGTCCGATTTAAGGAACGTACAAGCAACTTAAACTTAAAATAACTCTAAAATGTAGGTTGTAACTAGTAATGAATAGAATTTGTAGGAAATTTGAAAAAAAAATTACAAAGAGAAAAAAAAATTTTATTGAGTGTGAAGTTAGCACAGGACTATGAATAATTTTTTGTACAAGTTTTACACTCATTTTAACCCTCAACCAGGAATTCCGGGTCCCATCACTGTTAAAAAAAATGTAGTGGTCGTGAACCATAATATGCAAGAGTGAATTTTTATAGACGGAATTCAAACACACGGAAACTCCTGCTTGAGTGTTAAGATGATCAAAAAAATTCTCTAAATTTAAATAAGATTACTAGAAAAATATACCAATTTCCATTGAAATGACTTCTTATGTCGAATTTAAAACAAACAAAAAAAAAATATTTAAATTTTCAATCATAAAATTTATTCCAAGAAGTTAAACAACAAATAAAATTATTAACAATTTAAATTTAAATAAAAACATGCATTTTTAACTTTCATATAACACGATCATGACAATGAAATAACAATTTTTTTAAATTTATTTTAAATTTCAATTTTTTTTCCATTTAACAAAAGCGACAAAAGTTGAAAAAATTATTGAGGTCCCTCCAAATAATTGGTAGAACATTCCTATTAACCTGGAATAATAAATGAACCGAATTCACATAATTACAAATTCATGTTCAGATATCAATTGAAAATCAATTTCACATATATGAGAAAAATGATCTTCAAAAAATATCTAAATCGTATTGTGAATTAAATTTTAATTTTTTGTTTAAAGGGGATCATCATCATCATGATATTGAAGGTGAAATATTTTACGAAAAAAAAAACAGAGTTATAAGCTCATTTGAAAGGCAGTTGTCCCATTGATTGTGACAACTTTGAATAAGTCAGCTAATGACTTGTAATCATTTAAATTTCTTCCAGTCGAATTAATTTGATTCAATAGCAAGCCAGATTCCATAAATTTATTAATGTTTCCGAACAAATTGATCACAACGCGTTTGGTCGGACGAGGGCTTGAAGTAGTTGGTGGAATTGTGGGTGCCAAAATATTGGAATTGAAAGGGTTAACATTGAAAAAATTACTAAAACCACCTGGATTTGGTGATATAACGTTAACACTTGTCGGAATTGAAGGTGCGAAGAAATTATTAAATGATGATAATGTATTTACATTGTTTTGCATGCCAAAGAATGAATTGAATCCGTTGTTGATTGGTGTGGTGTACGGTGTTGAGAACGGATTACCAAAGAAACTTGAAAAACCATTATTGACTGGTGGCATTGGTTTTGGCACGTCAAAGAAACCAGTAAAATAGTTGTTAGTTTTGGGAACAATTGCAGGTTGAGGTAAGCTAAAGAAACTGTTAAAACCATTATTTGTTGGAACAATTGATGCAGGTTGAGGCATTCCAAAGAAATTATTAAATCCATTGTTGATTGGTGTTGGTTGAGGGAGAGAGAAAAATGAGTTGAAACCGTTAACTGGCTGAACTGGCGGTAAACCAAAGAAATTCGAAAATGCATTGTTGACTGGCATCACAGGTGCAGGGACGTTAAAGAAGTTGTTGAATCCATTGGAAATTGGTTGAATAGTGAAAAAGTCGTTAAATTGATTGACAACCGTTGTATGAATTTGAGGTCTGATTGTGAAAAATGTAGAGAAGTTGTTTATTTCTATGACACCTGGAGGTGATGGTGGTGAAGGTGGTAACAAAGGAGGTGGAGCCAATGTTGTAAGTATATTTGGTATTCCAGTCGGTCGAAAGGTTGGTTCAGGACCTAAATAAAAAATTTAACATTTTTTGGCTATAAAATGAATGATAGTTATATTTTACCTAATGTTGGACCTATTGTGGGACGGCTTGTAATAACAACATAGTCAGGAATTGTTGGACGGCTTGTAATAACAACATTTTCAGGTGTAGTTGGAGGTCTTGTGACTATTTCTATTATTGGAAAACCATTCCAATTTGGACGAGTTGTTATTTCAAAGGTCGTAAATGGTGCAGGAAATGTTGGTATTGGAGACGGTCTTGCAGGTGCGGAGGTTACTGGTGGCATTGTAGGCACTGGTTAAACAAAAAAAAATCAATAAATACTTTAACAAATAACATTTTATCTTACATTCTTTTCCTCCATAGTAATCATCATATCCCCCATAAGAATCGTCATAACCCCCATAATAATCATCATAACCCCCATAGTAATCATCGTAGCCTCCATAGTAATCATCGTAACCTCCATAGTAATCATCATAACCCCCATAGTAATCATCGTAACCTCCGTAAGAATCATCATAACCTCCATAAGTATCGTCATAACTCCCATAGTAATCATCGTAACCCCCATAAGAATCATCGTAGCCTCCGTAATAATCATCGTAGCCACTGTAATAATCATCATAACCACCATAATCACCTCCTCCATAATAGTCGTCCTGATAATAATCTGCAATAAAATTAAATTAATTTTCATGACCTTGAGAACCAATTCGTACACATTTTCGTACCATAATAAGAATAATAATAGTCAGGACCATTTATATTATAATAATCCTTTCAAAGAAAAATTACACGTTATTCCAAAATAAAATTCAATAATTAAGAAATATCGTTTCTTACATAATTTGTTTGATATTCATCTAAAAAGAAATCAATGTTTTATTAAAACAAACAAAACAAGAATAATTTTAAAACGAACCGGCATAATAATCATTCTGATTTCTATCTGAAAGGTTTATTATTTGGAAAATTTTCTTCAATTATGCTCTATTTAATCGTGGAAAATTCATCATGGTACTTACAATCTGACAGTTATTTCAATTAAGATTAATAAATGTTAAAATTAAATTTTTGATTTAAATCTTACCATAATCATAATTCTGCGTTGCTCTCTAATTAAATCAAATGAATTTAAAATTATTCATTATTCATATAAATTATTTTTTTTTTAATTTTCTCACCAATTCCAAAATTGACAGCAACAACAGGGGAAGGAATATTATAACCGTGCTAAATTCCATTTCAAACTAAGTTTGATCAGGAATTAGCAAAAGGTTTCTACTTTGACTTTGAGTGGAAAAAAAAGTTAAGGATCATTGAAAACAATTGAAATTATTTTGGTAATGATCATGAAATTAAAAAATAGAACAATTCAATTGTTTTTTTTTTTAAATAATTGTTTTAAATATTTCTTTTTTGTTAAATTAAAAGCTGAAAAAAAATTTTAATCATGAAATGATATGAATGACCAAATTAAATTCAATGTGCGTTTCTGCACTCAATTCTGGAAAATGTTGACCTTGAATGACTTATAGGGGCTTTTTTTTCATGAAAAATTGTTTGAATTGAAAAAATAACATGGAATGATGGGAAAAAACCATACCTGACCATATTCTTCATACATAGGTCCATCTACGATAAATTTACAAGACATTAACAAGTAAAGATCGGAAACCGTTGACCTTGAAATAGAATCTCACCATTTGCGAAATAATCATCCAAATTTATGTTTATTTGATAGTAATAATAATCATCTTCATAGTATTGGGACTGAAATTAAAAACAAAAGAACAAAAAAAACAAAACTTTAGCTATATGATTTGAATTTTTTTTATTTACATTTAAAATTACAATAATGAATGGTCAAATAACAGAAATCTTAAGAATTAACAACAATTAACCAGAAACTCCTCTTACATTAGGACATGCTGAACAATAATTATTACAAAATTGATTAAATGGCAGTTGCCCGTTTATCAAACGATTGAGTCCCATTGTGTAAAAGTACAAATTTGGATTTATATTGCTTGAAGGTTGTTGTTGGTTGTTAGTTGGTTGCGAAATTTGGCCAAATGGATTTCCAGAAGTCCCGAAAATTGGTTCGAAAAAATTGCCAAAACCGTTAGTGTTAGTGGATGTGAAGGGATTTGTACCTCCAGGTATTGTGAAAAAGTTGAAGAAAGTATTGCTTGTGCTAGATGGCCTAACTGTGGTTGTAGTTGCCCGAAAACAACTGAACAAGTCATTTCCAAAGAAAAAGCCCTGAAACCGTGACATGAATGAAATGGAAAATTCTTAAAATATTATATATTTACTTACATTTGTCTGGCAAATCAGAAACGCAAACAATAAAGGAATAATCAGAAATTTCATCACAGTGCTTGTTATGCAACGACAGAATTCGGATAAGTGTTCAAAAATTTTAAAATTAAATGTAAAGTCCCAAAATATTTTGCCATTTAAATTTCTGTTCAGTACAAAAAGTAATTCAATAGGAATTATTCAATTGTTATACACTGCTTAGCAATAAACTCAATTTCAAGGGCATCAGAGACATCACCGATTAAAGAAGATTAAAAAATTGCGTGATTTTCATATCAGATTGAAATTCAATCTCCTTAAAAAATAAATTAAATTTAAATAATCTATAACAATTAGTATAAAAACCAACAACTTTTTCTTACTCAAAGTTAGTATTAAATTTACTTTCATATTAATTACATCCCAAGAAAAAAAATTTCAAACATGAAAGTTGCATTTTTCATTTTTGCGTTAACATTATTTGCCGTTTGTACTGCAAAACCAGAAACAGGCTTGCCGGGAACAGAACCAGCAATGCCAAGTGCACCAAGTGCAGCAGCACCACCAGCAGTTCCAGGGTTCATGCCTAAAGTACCAGGAATGGATTCAATTCCAGGTGGAACTCCAGCTGCACCGAAACCTCCAGCTTTGACAAAATAATTTGTTTTTTCAATTAATTTTTGTATTGATAATGAAATAAAAGTAGTAGAGTTTAGAATTAACAGCATTTTTTAATTATAAGTGATGGAAGATATTTGGAAGCGAATTTACATTGCATAAAACGAATTGTAAAAATATTCATAAGTTTAACGTATGCTTGAACTGAACCGTGTTGAAATTTCCCGCAAATTAAGCAAATTTTCTGTAATTTTTAAAGCGACGCCTTATATAAAATTCCCTTAACATTTCTTGTTTATTTATTTTGTTTGTTTTTATGATTTTTTTTAATTTTTTGAAACCTTTTTTAACGTTTTTAAAAAGATTTAAAATATAATCTTCACACCGTAAAATTTTTGTGTGTTTTTCAATGACTTTTGTACGTTTTTTAATAACTTTTCATACATTTATAGAAATTTTGATGTTCGATGAGCTATCTGTGTTTGAAAGTGTATGAATATTCATTAAAAATCACACAAAACTTTTTCAATGGGTTCGGAAATATACTAGAAAAGAGAAATTTATATAAGGCGTCGCCTGTAAACTTAGTAGATAATTTATTAAATCGTAGGAAATTCTCACTACGGTCAAAATAAACCATTTTGAGTTGGGCATGTCTCATACAATTGTTCTGTTAAAAGATTATGATTGATTAAAATATTATTCAAAATTTTTCCAAAGCACTTCATCCACAACCTTGAGATATATCAAATGGATTTGAATATTAATTTCATGTTAAATTATTCTATTGTTCTTTTTTCCATCAATTTTTTTCAATTAATTTCAATACTTCATTAAAATGCATTCTAACATCACTCTTGTGTGAATTCAATCATTTAACTTCAATAATTTAATCAAGCTAAGTCATAAAATGGGCTTACTCTACTTCAAATTAGTGTGTTTCATGTTAACAGTCTCAGTATATTCTCAGGTTTTGTTTTAATTAGTGAATATAAGAAAAATTGTGAATGAAAATATTTTTTTTTAAATAGAAGTCTGATGCTTTCTTTTACAAGCCTGCACCACCTGCTCAACCACAACCTTTCCCACCCACTTACTATTATGGACAATATCCAGGACGTCCACTGACACCACAAGAAGTAATCGCAAGAGAGGAATGGTATTACAGGAACACAATTTATTTGAATAACCCGTTGAATAATCCAAATAATCCGTTTTATGTTAATCCATATGGTATTTATTATCCTCCAACAAGATTTCCGTTGTATACTCTTTCACCATCTAATTCTGGCACAGGTACAAGACCAACAACGGGGAGGATAACTAGAAGACCAGTAACGGATTCAGGTGAAGAAGTAACGGAAGATGGTGAAGAAGATGAAGAAAATGATGATTTTTAAAAAGGAAATTACAAGGTTTAATAAAAAATATTAAATTTTCTGAATTATTTTTATTCTTTTTTATTGAATGCTTTTAAAATTCAAAAAAGACCGTTATTTCAACGTGGAGCACGTGTTGAACGACCATTCTGACTACGCCGTGTTCGGCCAGTTCCTCGTTGTCTTAATGGTAAAAATTCTGCGTTTGGATTTGAAGTTGAATTATTTCTTCCATTGCAAGGTGCTGGCAAAGCATTTGAAGATGAAATCTGTAATTGTGAAATATTTTAATGAAAATAAATTTGATAGGTGTCTAGTTTAAATTAAATTTAATGTACATTTATCAAAACGATTGCTAAAATTGCTTGGCAAATAAAAAATAAAATGAAAGGTTTCATGGTGAAGGTTATTGATGGATTAATGTCAATTTTAAGGTTTGTGTTTATTTTATACCAAATAATAAATAAAAAAACGGAAATTTGATTGCTTGGACTGAGTTGAACAATGTCCTTTGTTTTAGGTTTTTGGTGTTTTTTTTTTATTAGTGAGACCTTTTTAATGGAAAATTTTTCAAGGTCACAGACAAATGTTCAAGTTGACCTTCAAATGTCATATTGAGACCGATTTGGCTTAACCTTGAGCGATCAAAATTTAAAAAAAAAAATCGAAATTAAGTGAATGAAGTCCATTGAATAAAATATGTTAAAATAGTTCTCGTTATCTAAGAAAAATGACAAAACATTTAACTTTTAGCAAATTTTCAAAACGATCAGGGAACATTTAATAGGAAAAGTAAAACAATTTTAATTCATGATCACTTAAAACAGACAAATTTTTTTTATTTGAATTCAACAGATTATTTCATAAAATTATTCCAGATCAAAAAAAAAATTAACCAAACATGTAAGGTAACGACATACTACTCAAAGGCATAGAGTTTGAACCTTGCGATTGCATACTTCCTCCATTATAACTTGAATAACTCGGTTGTCCAAAATTGTATGTGCCAAATCCATAATAATCATAATTTGGTGCCATATTTCCATTTCCACGACCTCTTCCCTGTCCACGTCCATGCCCACGACCTTGATTTTGAAATCTCATCGGATTTAAAGCAAAATTACCTAATCCATAATTAGCATATGGATTGCTCATTGCCTGATTTTGAAATGCCAATGAATTCATTGCAAAATTGCCTAGGCCATAAGTGGAATAAGGATTTACATTTGTTTGGTATTGAAATCTAGTTGGATTAATAGCGAAATTGCCAAAACCATAGGTAGCATAAGGATTATTTTGTCCTTGATTTTGAAATGCCAATGGATTCATTGCGAAATTACCTAAGCCATAAGTGGAATAAGGATTGAAACCCAAATTTGACATGGAATTATTTGGAATTCCCATCAAAAAAGGTGGATAAAATCCATTTCCAAAGTTCCAATTTTGACTTGGTTGACTCACAGCATTGTTACTCACTTGGCCAAATGAATTGAAACCAGGAAATAGAGAGCTAAATAAATTTTCAAGACCAAATGAGTTAAAATTTGGCTGTTGACCCCACGATCCTGATGTTCCACAGTTACTCAAATTGAAATATGATGTAAACGGAGTGCCACTTATGTATTTGTGATCGTCATATGATGACTCTTCACTTGAATCCTGGTAATATGAAGAGCCGTCGTTTAATAAAGTCGGAAAAATGCCAGGATTACCATTTCCAAAGAAATTTGACGTTAATAACGGAAATTCTTGAGCTACGACCTGCAATAAAGAATTTCATTGAATCTCACTTTTTCAATTCAAAATAAAAAAAAGTTACCAATCCTATGGCAGACACCAAAAATGCTATAAATATTTTCATGACCTTCTTCTTCAGATACTCGTCTGGATTTGAATGAAAATGAAAATGTTATAGAAAAATATTTAATGATAATGAAACTTTTTGAATTACAAAAAAAAAATATCATGTTTAATCTAAAAAAATGACAATTGTTCTTTTTTTTTCAGGACATTATTAAAAATTTCCAAGTTCAAGACTCATTATTTCATTGTTTATTCACTCAAATAATAAAATTTTAACATTCAAATTTCAAAATAATAGCTTTAAATTTCGATTTTAGCTTTTCCATGTCATTTTGACGCGATGCTTAGAAATAAATTTTAATTGAATTGATACGTTCATTCTCTTTAGCGTAGAATTCTTGACGTTCTTTCTTCGATTTACCAATGCATGATCGGATTACTGGATAAGTTTCACAATGCTTTTGAGGATCATATGATTTGACTTGCAAATCATCCCAGCATTCACTCATTTCAATTTTTGGCACTCTTACGACAATGTTTTCCTTGAACATTAAATTATCGGGCTCCAGCAAGTATTTTTCAAACTTCCACTTGTCAGAACAGTTTGATTTGTGTTGCTATTACAATAAAAAAAACTGATTAAAATGAGACTTCGGTGAAGGTCATTTCAATGAAACTCACCTCAAAATCCTCCACCTTGACGAAGTGAGACGCGTTAAATGGACACTGTTGAAGGTTAATGTGTGGATGATTTTTTGCACATTTAAACACGTGTTTCAAAAAACCTATAGAAAAATTATGATTTTTTATTTTATTTTAGAAAAAAAAATGTTTATTAACTCACGTGATGCTCTGATCTGATGATAGGGATTATAAGGACACTGCTTAAGATTTTCCATGACCGTTAAAAATTATAACAAAGACGAAAATTAAATTGAAACAAAAATATTGGACTTTCACAATAAAAAATCTTAATTTAACACAAATATCATGAAAAAGACGTCCTAACACGTGCAAAGGCAGAACATAACTGTGACTTGAAATGCATTGAATGTAAGAAACATTACTTGAAAATGACATTTCAGCAATCAAGATAAGAAAACTAATAAAAAACTGTAATTTTATTATAAGTTTTGTCACTACGTTACTTTTATTATTTTCATTAAAAAATAATAGTGAATTACATTACATTTAAATTGTAACATCAATTATATCACAAAAAAAGAATAAAATTCAATAATAGCAATTAAGAAAAATTCTTATTTTTTTTTATGAAATATATTGCTGAACACCAGTAGAATGTTCTTCTATAAGTCCTCGGCACTTGGCACCAAATTTTCGTATGTGGTCTTGAACAAGGCGTTTATTGACTTTTTCACGTAAAACTGACTTCATGAAGAGCTGTTTGTCCTGTTCATTTACAAGCCCAGTGGGGAAATTCGGAATTGATAAGATTTTGAGCCAAGTTGCAAACTCTGCAGGATATTTTGCATTTAAACTGATAAAAATATCAGCAAATACATCGATTTGGGTTCTTGGTGACACGCCACCTGAAATTAAAATCAGTTAAAAGTGATGATTGATGGAAGTAAAGCAAAATTCTTACCAATGCACATGAGAACAACCTTAGCAATTTCTTCTCCTTTTTCGAGGATGGTATTTGTCATGACGGGATTTGATCTAGATTCTTTAGTGAAAGTCGATATAAACAAGGTGCATCGCTTAATTGGTCCTGTTTCAGGTAACATTATTCCTTTAAGAGCTGTAAAATACCATAAATTAACATCAAAGTGAAAAAAAATTAATAATTTTCTTACCATAATTAATTAATTTAATACAATCCACGTTACAATCCACATAAGCTGCTGGTAATCGCTTGACAATTTTTGTATTGAAACCATAAAATGTCTCAAGGAGATCAGAAATATCCGATAATTTTCCTTCTTGAGTTTGATCAAATTGTCGAAATACGTGAATGAGAATTTCTGCGAAAACGTGTCGCATTGTACCTTGGAAATGTTCATCACGGGCAAACATCATAATGCACTGCAATGTGTAATTGAAATTTATTAAAATTAAAACTAAAGATTTTGATTAAAGAACTAACCTTTCCAGCAATTTCAATAGCAGGTGGCACACAATTATTTTGAAAGATGCCCAAAATGAGACAACACAAATCAGATAAAAGTGGTTTAATGTCATCCATTAAGTTGACGAGTGCGTGATCTACGGCTCCGCACAATGTCTGAATTTCAATGTAAAAAAAAGATTATTTTTTAAAATAAAAGTTGAAATTCAATTCCGTCACCTCTAGCACTTGCATATCATTCATCCATAATGTACAAATTTCTTTCCATACTGGCATCGTTCGTTGTAAAACTATTAAAATTGGTTGGACTGGAGGTGCTCCACTTGGATCTCGTTGGAGTCTTTGAACAAGTTGTCGTTCCTCGTCATTACTAATGTTATTCGTGTTGAGTGAGAGGAACAACGTTGAAATCATATTCAGGCGGAAAATTGTTCGAGTTCTTGCCGGATTTGAAACCTTAAAAACAAAATGAAATTATGAAAATGACATTTAAATAAGTAATTTTAACTTACATCTCTTGTCTGTGCCAAAACTTGAAGTTCTTCAAAGCAAGGTGAGACAATTGCATTCAAATACATTGTAATATTTTCATTAGGTACTAAACTCATTAATTTTCCAATACTGTACATCAATCTCACAGAATCCGAATTTGACAGCGTTCCTGTTAACAAAATCCTTTGACACTGTTCAAGTAACGGCTCACAATATGGTCTCAACTGAAATTGGCATTCAGATGTAAGATCTTTGAGACCTAATGTCGCTTGTGATGACATGGACGAATTTAAGCCTTTCAATAATAATTCAATGGAAGGTAATAAAAAGGTAGGATAAAGTTTTAGCCATTCACTGTACGAGCCCACAGTTTCAAGACATGTTCCAAGGAGTTTTTCATTGAGATTCTCATATGGAATTTCACTTAAAATTTTCATTAATTTTGCAATTTCCTGATATCCCTGATCATCCTCAATTTGAGCAGCTAACGAACAAAATCCATGTACAACTGCCTCAAATTGCATCCAGTTTTCAAAAGAGGCTTGTAATGCAATAAGTGCTTCGTCCAATATTTGTCCGAGAATTGTCAACATTTCTTCATTCAGAACTTCGTGACAAAATAAAAGGGTATCAGCTATGTCTTGTCGATAACATCTAAATGTTTCCAAATCATCAGCACACCAATTCTTACGAGACTCTTCGGTGGGTAATTGAGATTTTCTCACAAGAATTTTGACGAGATGCGAGTAAACAGGTCTAATTGCTGCAATGCATTTAGTTCGATCTGTGATATTTCCCATTGAAAGAACCTCATCTTGTAACATGTACCAAAAACCCATTGCTAAAATACTACAAGATTCTTCCACGGGATAAATTCCTGGTTTATTTGTACAAAATAAAATTTCTTGTACAAGTTTGTCATACAAATCGTAATGTTCTCGACTATCACTCGTAATTCCTGATAATATAACACGTGAATGACACTCAATACTCGTTATAAAAAGAGAGTATATTGAGAAGGCAATATCTTCATTTAAATTATTTTCTTTCCATTCATTTCTTGTGATGTCAGTGAGAGCTTGCAGGAACAATTTCATTAAATTAAGGGCTGAAGCGGAGTATTTCTGAGCATCAGGTTGATTCATCAAACATTGCAGTGCCTTTAAACATGCTGAGGTTAATTCACTTTCATCTGAACTCATACAACCATCACTTTCGGTCACACTATCCCAATAACATCGTTTAACTAGTTTGAGTAATGCCACAACTAAGGGCTCGCACTCAATGAGAGAATATCCTGTGAACATTATCCATTCTTTTATACATTTAGCTGTATTTTGCAAAACCGGTAAATCATCGTCATCCAATTTCGCCTCAACTTTACTATTAATATATTGTTCACAACATTTCATTACGAACCCTGTATGTTTTGCCAATTCACTTCGAACCAATGCTCGTTGCACAGACATGTGAATAGCGTTAGCCATCTCGGGTATTCCAGCCAAAATTTCATAAATTATCCAAACCTGTGTATTTTTATCAATGTTAGGCAAATATAAATTGATAATATCCTGAATTGCAGAGGGCCATTCATGAATTGTGTAGACTGTAAATGCACTCAATGAGATGCATAATCGATTGAGAACTAATTTTGGTCCCGACGCATATGTCACAATAGCTTCCAGGAGTTTAGTTTTCAAATCATTTTGCATTTCAACAGGAACTTCAGTCCAGTATTTCATTAATTTTGTGTGCAGTGTTGTTGCACCGAAAAATTGCACCTCACAAGGCTGTAAAAATTTGAGATTATTACAAGATGAATGAAAATGTTAATTGAAATTTTTTACTTTGCCGGCTTGCATCATTTCCCAACAAAACGACCATGCTTCGACACTGCATTGTGCCTGGGTAAGAAGATCATGAAATTGTGCCTGTGAATTAAAATTGAAATTGAAGGTGAAATTTCTTTCATACATTTAGCAGGATACAAACCTGTGATGTTCTTCCATCAGAACGATAGAATTGAACACATGCCAGTTCAAGCTCCTCGAGCTTTTTTGAGTCCAAACTCATTGTTCCCCTGTTGTATCCTGAACTTAATTTGCGAGTCAAATGAAACAAATCCTTTTATGTAATTTAAAAGCAAGGACAAACAGGAAAATCTGTGATGTTTTGGAAAAAGCTTTGTAAAAATCAAAACATTGACACTTCAATTGTGCACCGGGTCTTAATTCAACTCTTTACAGTTAAATGTGCACTGGTCTTCATATGGTTGCAACCAGCATTATCCGGTTATTTCATAATTTCGTTTTCTTGAAGCCTTATTCACTTAGATTTGAGTACATGCAAAGCCATTTAAAGTAAAAGATTTTATTTTATTATTTAACCAAAATACTCGTTACAAGTCGTTCCATGTCATCCAAGGACATCTGCTTCATTTTCTCATCATAATCCTTTAGAAATTCTTTCACGATTTTATCAGCTACCTCTTCTGAATAGTATTTTTTTAGATTTCTCATCAGAATTTCATTGATTGGTTCAGGTTTTTTAATTACTAACATCAATTTTGACAAGTCCTTGATTTTATAGAATTCCAAATTTTTTTCATCTAACAGAGTCCGACCACTTGATAGTAATTTTTGATATTCAATTGGATAACTCGGGGTCACTTTTGCTATTTCCTTCTTTACATCTAAAATTGAAGCTGTTTCTGGAATCTACAAAGCAAGGTCAAATTTAATTGTAATCAGAATAAGCTGGAAATTCAATTCAACTCACCTGTATCTCAAATTCGCTTCCTTGAAGCACTTTAATTGTGAGTCTCATGTCTGAAGGGAATATTTATTAAATTTTAATGTGAATAAATTTTCAACAAGATTGAATTGTGATTTAAATCTAAATTTCAATGATCAGAGTTTCATTCCAAATTTCCTGAAAATCAAAACAAATCCGCTGACGTTTATGATGACATTTCAATAAAGGGACTAAAATTATCAACGACCTTATTGAAGATTCTTATTTCAAAACGAACAAATAATTATGACCTTGAAAACGTAAGGCGCAATTAATATAGTGATGAAAAGTTTTTTCTCTCAGACCTAAGGTTAACTTGCGATAGTTTTAGTGAAACGTCACAAAGACCGTTGAAAACATCAGTCAAAATATTTTAATCGTAAACAAACGTTGTTGAATGTGAAGATCTCTTGAATCAAGTTCTTCCCAAAAATGACCCTAGAAATGGGCAATAAAGAGAAAATAACACCTCAAAATCGATTTTCTACAATGATTTCTCCTGAACCGCAAATAGATTCAAAGGTAAGTGCAATGAATTTAAATTTAAAGGCAATTTCTTTAAAAAAATTAATTTTAGCGCATTGAAGACACCAAAAGTGAATCACACACAACACAAAAAAATAGTAAAAAGAAGAACACAAACAAATTCATTTATGGAAATTACAACAGATATTATGGATATCGCAAAGGAGATAAATCTGATCCCCGAATAAAAATTTTTGAGGGACACAGTGATTTATTTTCCAAAAAAGACATTCTCGATATTGGCTGTAATGATGGATCAGTTACCCTAGAAATTGCATCAAAATTTGAGATCAATTCAATCACTGGAATCGATATCGATAAAAAACTGATTGGAAAAGCAAAAAATAATACCAAATTTATTTTAAAGAAAAATCTCAATCCAAATCTTCTGAACGTTAAATTTGAAGTTGGGAATTACATTGATGAAAAAAATTCAAGCACAGAAATTCCGAGATTTGATACAATTTTATGTTTGTCTGTAACGAAATGGATTCACCTGAACTTTGGTGATCATGGCATCAAAATGATGTTCAAGAGAATTTTTGCCCAATTACGAGATGGAGGTTGTCTCATATTGGAAGCGCAACCATTTGAAGGATATCGAAGAAGAAAAAAATTAACTGAAGATACACTGAAAAATTATAAAAATATGAAATTGTTTCCGAAGGACTTTAAAAACTACTTATTTGAAATTGGATTTACGCATCATTATTACATTAATGATCCGAGGGATTCCAAGGGATTCGATCGCCCAATTGAAGTGTATGTTAAGCAAATATCATGATAAGCGGAAATTATTTTTTTTAAGTAATTTATTTATTCCTTACATTTTTATTATTAGTATTTTTCGTACAAATGTACATAATTAAATATAATAGCCATCGATATATAATTTGATTTGAATCTTTGAAATAAAAACGCCTGATTTATATAAAAAAAATAATATGAGACTTTGTATCGGGTCTTAAGGTAAATGAAAAAAAAAATTTGCTTAAAATCTATAAAATTATACCGTTTCCATTTAAATAATATCATTTAATTACATATTTTTTGTATGAAATTAAAAAACAAATTGTATTGCATTGCTTAAAATTATGTTTCAAACGAACGAACTAAAATAATTTTAAATTAAAAAAAAAAGATGAAAATCCGATTCTCGCATATTGTTTGATATTGATTCAAGATATAACACAGCTGCTATTAGTACTTCCGGGATTTCCATTATCTTTTTCAATTTGAACTAGCAATAGGTGAAAAATGTCTGTTACAGATTCATTTTGTTTGGCAGATGTCTCCAAAAATTGTGCTTTCCATGAATCAGCTAATTTTTTCCCCTCCTCAGTTGAGACCGCTCTTTCTTGATGTAAATCCGTTTTATTTCCAACTAACACTACTGGAACACTGAAATGGAAATGAAATTAATTTTTGTCCTATTTATTTAAAATGAAATTCACTTACTATGCTTTACCCATGGCATCTAGCAGCTTTTCATAAATAATCTGTATGACCTCAAATGACTTTTGACTGGTAATTGAATAAACTAAAACGTATCCATGAAAATCCATTGAATATTGTGCAGGAAATATGGAATATTCATCTTGACCTGCAGTGTCCACTAATTTAACTTCATAATCTGTCGAATTTACACGAACTATTTTTGTGAAAGCTAGAATTGAATGAACAATAAAATTTCATGTAATGTGACAAAAAAAACTGATAACGAAAATTAAAAATCATAAAAATTCCCGTAAAATCATCAATTTCATATAAATGTGTGTATACATATCAACATATTTTTTTTAAGATACTTACTATCCTCAATAGTTGGATTATATGAATCAACGAATTGGTTTTCCACAAACTGAATTGATAAAGATGATTTACCTACACAATTAATTTTAGAAGATCTCATTACTGATAATTGCAATTACAAAACACGATCATACAATTTTTTTTTTGTTTTTTGAAACAAAAGACTCAATGATACGAGAATTATATTAAAACGCAAATTGAGTCTTTTTTTGGAATTTAAAACCACTCTACATACCCACTGATCGATATCCCATCATAGCAATCTTCCGTTCCTTTGGGGCCATTTTTGTTGATAAATCTGTTTAAATTTGATCAAAATTCAAGGAATCTCCAATTAATTTAATGTTATATTTTTAATTTACTACTTGAACCTTTATTGTTTTAGTTCGTTTTACAAATATTTTGACATTTCACATACGTACACATACATTATCAATCGGATTTGGTAAATATTTGAAATATATATTTAAATGTAATTATTTTAATACAAAAACATTTATTTGATTAATTTTCACTTAACTGTATCATTAGAATACTAATTTCAATGAAAATTATCAATTTTACGTGAATCAAATATTTTCTATAGAAACAATTTCCAGCTGATATGAAATCAGTGGCGCCTCTCTCTATGAATAGATGAACTACGATATTTGGAGCCGTTGGATTCTGAGCATAATGATGATGGTTAATTTTTATGTTAAGTGTAATTAAATTGAAATTATTGACTTTAACACTCTTAAAAACGAATTTCAATAAATTTGATTCAATTTTGCTCATGTTTATACATGACAAAAATGATCTCATTGCTAAATGGGTTGCATTTCAAATGTCATGAACATGTTTCTTATCAACTCGTTGTAACGGAATCCTCATCATTTTATTTCGTGTGTTACATTGAGCGGACATTTTTTAGATAAATTTACATTTTTTCGTTTTTATTCATAAAAATATTCAAATAACCCATTCAAAACTAAGAAAATATTTTATTTCGATATCAAAGCATTCAATAAATCTAAAAATAACGATGGCAAACTCTTGTAAGTATCTAAATTTAGTTGAAAACCAAAAACCACATGGATTGATTTCATTTCAGCATATAACAATTCCCCAATTACTCCATTACTTGGTATAAGTGAGAGTTTTTTCCAAGCATCACCATTTAATTCATCTAGCGACTCCTCATTCGGCAGAGACTGGAACAAACAAAATAATCTCAATGTTCGTACTTTTTCACCTTCAAACCGTTTCGTTAAATCACCCAATTTCTCTCCCATAACAAAAAAGTTCGCTGATTTAACAATAACCGAGGAAATTGATGAATCAAATGGAAATAAGACATTTTTGATTGACGACACAAACAGTCCACACACGCCACTCAATCAAACTTATATCAAAGACAGTGGAGTTAGACCAAAAAAAAATGTGGATAATGGTGCCTCGAATCGCTTTGAACATGACAAAATTCATAGACGGCGCACAATGTTCTTGTTACCTCCAACTCCGACATACAACAAAGTACCAAGCAAACTGAATACATCGGATTTTGAACATGCATTTTCTGTTGATACAATTTTGAAGGAAATCGGCATGACAAAATACATTGACTTGTTTAATATGGAAGAGGTAACATTTTTATTTGAAATTTTAACATTAATTTAATTTTACTTTTTTTACATTCTCAGATCAACATTCCCGTATTTTTGACTTTAGATGATAATGACTTGATGACAATTGGAATAATGGATGTGGAGGAACGTTGTGAGATACTGAAAGCTGTCGAAACTTATCAGTTTTTAAAATAGTTTGTAGGAAATTTACTTCAGCGAAGTTTTTAACTAAATCAATTGTATATGATGAGGTCCTGGAAATTTTTTTGACCAACATTTTAATTTAAATTTTAAGTTTTTATTAATTTTCCTTTTACATAATGTTACAATTTTAACTCGACATTTTTTAATAACTTTTATCATTGTAAAAAAATAGCATTTTATGGTCACTTAATAATTTAGACCGACATTTTAATAAGATGCTAAAAATTGAATGTATTTGAAAAAACTAGGAAAAAAATAAAATTAAGTTGAAGTGAAGTAAAAGTAAAAATTTTTACCTGTCTTACCTTTTATCTCTTTGACGTCCAGCTCTCAAGCGTTGAGAAATATCAAAAATTTGTTCCAAGATTCGCAGATTAAGAGAAAAGAAATGGTTTTTGCAGAAGACTCAAAAAGTCGGAGCAGGAAAGGCATTTAAATTATGTACAAGTCTGATAGAAACCTTTATAAAAGGTGAGTTTTCATGGAGAATGAATTTAATTGTAATGAAGCCTTCAAATTTTATTTTATTATAATTCAATCAGAAGGAAACAATAAAACATAAATCAATTTTTTTTTCTCCAAACATTTTGTAGTTTATATTTTTCAGTTATTTATACTTTTTTTGTTCATTTTTCATTTTATTTTTTGAGATACAAATTACAGTACATATATTTTATTTTTTTTATTTCAATTTCATTTATTAAATTAATATTTTTCATGTTATTTTTTATTTTTTTGAACTTTAATTACTTTTTTTTTGTATCCTGAGTGACATTAATATTGATTGTATTGGCTAAATTAAAGAAAAAAAATATTATATTGAGGTATTTTTATATTCAATTTTAATTTTAATATTGGTAACTTTTACTTTTTCAGGTTCAGGTTCAATTTGAGTTTATAATAATTATATTATATTATTTTACTATTTTTTTTAAATCCATTATTACGTTTTATATTGATTTAGAGGTTAATACTAAGGTAACTTTTGTACTTTGAGGTATATTTTTGTTGATCAGTTTTCTTTATTTTTAATTTATTAATTCCTTTAAAAATTCATTCTTATGGAATTTAATCGGATTTTGCTTTAAACAAAAAAATAAGTTTCAAATTACAATCCAATTATTTTTTTATTTTTTTTTTTGATTTTCTTTTCAAAAGTACAAAGTACAAGAAAAAAGAACAATTTTAATCCTTACCAATTGAAAAAAAATAAAAAAGGAATTTAATATTTTATATTGTGGCTTGAATTTTCTTTTTTTCATTATTATTATATTATAAGTTATTTTAAGTTATGTTTTGTAGGATAATCCATTTATAATTTTTTTTATTGTTTTTTGAAAATTAAATTGTTAAACAAGAAAAGTTTATACAACATTTGTGGAAAATTACGAAGATCAGTGTCAAATTTAAAAAAAAAATGCATAAAAAAAATGAATGATATTCGCCTACATATCTTAAAATTGTTACAATTCTAAACTTAACATAATAATATTAAATTTAATATAATTTTTTATAGTTTATATACACACCATTATACATAAACATAATATATATTAATAATCATAATAATATTAACATATTTTGATTTTTTACTCGCAATTTAACTCCTCATTTATTTTTTTTATTATAATTTTTTTTATATACATAAACAATTATAATTATTAATTTTAATTATTAAAAAATTAATCAATTCAAATTATTTCTCATACTAATTTTTTATGTTGTATTATTGTCTCCTCATTTTATGTCGATCTTTAATTTAAATAGGTCTATCTTGTATTTTGAACGTTTTTCTGTTTGATTTTACGATGAAAAGTTAGTTTGAGATGATGAAAATTATAATTTTTAATTACATTATAATAATTTTAATATGTTTATATGAAAATGTGAAGTTGATCTTACAAAATCTTATCATATTAAACATGTTAAAACAATTGAAAATACAATTATAGTTAAATAAAACATATTTAAAATTATATGATTTTGTATAAAGATACATAATAATATGTTTTTTATATTGTTTTTAATTATTATTATAATAATTTATAACTTTAAGTTAATATATATCTTGCATACCATTTTAAAGTGAGTGCAGATCACAACTTTTTTTGTTTTCTATCTATTTTGCCAATTTGACTACACAAACCTATGGTCCATAAAAAAATATGAAACTCTTATTCTACAAAAAATTTTGTATCTGCCCTAAAAAACGAAAAACAAGGGTTACAAATTTTTTTATTTCTTGAATTTAAAAATGACATGGTTTTGTATGAAATAAGTATTATGTTTGTTCGTAAAAGTTGTTGATAATGGTCCGATGAACAAACTTTTTATTTACCATTTTACAAGTTTTCATACAAAAAAATCAATTTTTGTCAAAAAACATCGAAAACATACGATTTTATTTGAAAAAACCAAAAATTTATGTTATCAGTTTTTCAACAAATTGTTTTTAGACGAAAAATCAATTATTTTGTATGAAAACATGTAAAATAGTAAATAAAAAGTTTGTTCATTAAAGTATTATCTACAACTTTCTAGAACAAACATCATACTTATTTCACTCAAAACCTTGTCATTTTTAAAAATATTAAATCCTTGTTTTGCGGTTTTTAGGACAGATACAACAATTTTCGTTGAAAAAAAGTTTCATATTTTTTGATGGACCATAGGCCTGTGTACTTAGATTGACCATACAGACACTTGTGATTTGCACTCACTTTAGAATGGAAAGCCACATATAATTTGTTATTCACTTCACATCATGAAAGGTTTGTTTATCATTAGATCAATAAGAGAAATTTTCAAAATACAAGGTAAACCTAATTGAATATGAAATATTTAAATAAAAAATTATTTTATAAAATAAAAAATAATATTTAAAAATTTGATCCATATAATCTTGTTTTCCACAAATAATTGTAATAAATTTCACATTTAATCAATTCAATTTATAACTTTTAATTTTTAACATATTAGCCAATACATTTGATTTTTTTTTAATTTAATCTGTTTTAAAAATATTTTTGAGTTTTGTATTTGTATATTTTTTTTAATAATTTAATAAACATAATAATAATTATTATTAAATTATTTTCATTTATTATAATTTTTTTTTTTAATTTTAATTTATCATCAAATATTCAAAGTCAATACATCTATCTTTTTTAAAGTTTAAATTTAATTTTTTTTTTTACTAATACTAATTTTGATTTTGTGCCTCCGATATAGTTTTTTTTTATTAAAATTAATTTAATTATTCAATATTTATTATATTTAATGATGATAATAATAATCATAATGTGTATAATAAAGATAAGAATATAATATTTATAATAATTTATATAGAATTTTTTATCTTGTTATATTTTCATCAATTTTCACATTGTTTTTATTGGTTTTGATCAATAAACAAGATAAAAAAAAATTTTTGATTATAAAAAGTTTTTTTTTTATTAATAAATTTAATGAATAGACAAAAAAGCGAGGAAATCACACAAATTGTTATGAAAATTAAATTAAATAATTAAAAATAAATAAATAATTTTGTAATGTTTTAAATTTATTATTAAAATGAGAAGAAAACTTTCATTTTCATTTTTTTATTGAGAAATGTTCATTTAATTTATGATCATATAAGTATAAGATTATAAAGTTAAATGAAATTAATTTAGTTTAAAATGAATTTAAATTCAACCAATTAATGTATAAAATTCATATGAATCGAAAATGTTTTTTTTATAATATTAATATTAATAAATATAAATTATAATGATCGGTTTTAAGCTTTTCGATTAAAAAAAATTCAAATACTTTTTTGTATTTTATTTTTTTAATTATTATTTTTCTATAAGTCTACAATGTATAATAATATAATATTTTTTTATTTTTTTTATTTTAATAGTTATAATATTTAATATTTTTTTTGTCCTTAATGAATAATTTTGATTTTTTGCTCATTGTCTTATAATAATTAAATTTTGTCTTTATTTTTTCTTTTATTTTTTAGCTAAATACTTTGTTGTTTCTTTACTTTTTTTAAGGGAATCATTTGAAATGAAAAACTTTTTAATCATAAAAATAATAATAATAATACAATTATACATTTAATCAATTAAATTATAATTTTGCGTGCTTTTCTTCAATTGAAATAGCAATTTTACATTAAATTTAGTTGGTTTTTTTGGTATTTCAATAAGACCTGTATTAAAAAAAAGTTAATCATGTTAAGTTCCAGTTAAAATAAAAAATTATAAAGAAAAGAAAAACCGGCACTGTTTTTTTTGGTATTAATATTAAAGTTATTTGGTATTTAAAGTATGAAAAGGTTAACCCCTTATAATGTTAATGTGGTTTAGTTTTTTTTTTATATATTTTAAATGAAAAATATTTTTGGGTGTGATTTTAATGCCTTAATTATAATTTCGTTCGCCTAACAGCATATTATTATTACTTTGTAGCATTGTTATGATTATTATTGTAAACATTAGTGCGGAAAAAGGGTTTATCACTGTCCACCTTTTGTAGTTTTGTTAAAAATAATACAAAATAAACAGAATTCATTATGCAAATAAGTAATAATTGTAATTTGAAAAGGCACGAACTTAAAAATATAAACAAAAAAATCAAGTTTTTTTTTAAGAAAGAGAAATTTTTATTTCATTTTTAATAATAAAAATTGTAACAATTATCATACAGATCATACCACATTTTCATAATAATCATCATCAACCCACAACAATTTCATATGTGTACACAGACACACACATACGACCATTGTATATGAATGTTAAATATAATATTATTAAAAAACCAAAAAAAAAAAAAACAAAAAAATAAATTTGTACACATATAAAAATGGAAAAATATTTGTAATCATTTTCATTTTTTATATGATATTTTTTTTCATTTTTGATAAACTATGAAGATAAGATTATAATTTTGTTATATATTTTTTTTTTTGTTTATTCTATTTTATTTTTTTTGTACAATGTCATTTGAAAATTAGAGACATTATCAAAAAAAAAAACAAAAATATACACACATTGGACTCAGAATAGACAGCAAACAACTAAAAAATTGTTTGTTTGTGGTGTGTACAAATAATAAATATGATGAATATCAATTTTTTTAGTCAACAACTCCCCATGCAATTGTTACCAATGTCATATACGCTTATGTGTGTGTGTGTGTGTGTGTATACGATAAATGTAATAACATATCTATTTGAGTATATTTATTACATTTTTTGGTGTTTTTTTTTTGAAAATGAAAATGAAATTTTTTTTTTTATAATAAATATCAATTTTTTTTATTACTTGTACGTATTTAGAACGAAACTTGTTTTGTTTTTGTGTTATCTATCAAAAATATTGTGTGTGTATCGTGACGCCTCTAAACTCAATTTTCCAATGTAACTTATTTCCATTTATGTATGTTTGTCCTTTAAATTTATGTTGACTTTTTTTTTATTTAGGTTTTTCTTATGAAAAATGAAAAAAATAAAATAAAAATGTATGTTAAGTGTATTAAAATAATAAAAAAACAACAAAATTAAAGAAAATAAAATCAATAATTAAATGTGTGGGTATTCACCGATTGGTGCTCGTTTAAATTTGTACACGCACTTAAATTTATACTTTTTTTTGTACGTAGATATTGGTTTTACAACACTTCTGTTTAATTTGGACTGATAATTGGTTTTCAATTGTGTTGGGTTGGAAATTTTTTTTTGGTTGGTCGTTAATTCCATGAATTATTGATTATGTTGATATGAATGTGATTAGTGGATAGTGTTGATTGACGATAAGAAATGAAATTTTTGTGTATTTTGATTACATTTTTTTTTTTATTTTTTAATTATACTGAAATTTTATTGATACAGTGAATGTGTTAAATGCCACCTAAAATTAGTAAATTTCAGTCGAACCTCAAATGGTCTGTGATTCAGACAGTGCCGGATTGGCCATACGGGCAATCTGGCAAATGCCAGAAAGGCCACAATCGATAGTCTTATAAAACTTATGTTTAGCGTAAATTTTAAAGAAAATCATACAGAATGCCAGGGCCGTTAATAATTTTCAATTCGCCCAGTCTGTGAGCAATGCGAAAATTCGGAAATTTCATGCCAAAATTCTCTTAACTTAAGAAAAAATAATATTAAAGTACTAGGACAGAGAAAGTTTTAAGACAAATTCAATTGAATGAATTTCACTTGTTTCAAAATCCACACACATATTCACTTTCAAAAGAGTTCAAAAGTCGGATTACACTTTGTTTGGATATTAAATTTCTTTATTTGAAATGAAATCCTGTCTTAAAATTTCTCTTTCTTTTGATAATTTTTGTTCATTTCACTTTTCATTCCACATTTACATATACACAATGTCCGTACACGTGCTTGCATAAAATATGACCACACATTTTTCTTATTTAAAAACGAAACTGCTTTTCAACATCATCCACATACACACACAGATATAATTGTATGTTAACGCACTCAAAAACCACCCCATCTATTTTTATTATTTTATTACAATTTTTTTTCCTTGTATATTTGTAAAGTTGAAACTGGACATCACACATACTGGTCAATATATATTGTGTGTGTGTGTGTTTTATTTTATTTTATTTTATTTTTTTTTTTTTGAACAATAATGCGCACATCCAAAGAAATTTCATACAAAATTTTTATTTCAAATTTCTTACAAATACGCACCACCTTCCCTTTTTATAAATACACACATACACACATGCTGTTATTATTATTACTTTTGTATAAAATTTCACCTACTATTTAGCAAAAATCTATACACAAGAAGAACGATGGTCATATCTCAAATATTCTACAAAAACTTATAAAAATAATAATAATAATAATAAAAATGTAGAGAAATGAAAAAAAAATTATACATACATAACTTTATATATATACATTTTATAAAGAAAACATGGTCATCTTCACCTTCTTTTTCAGCTTAACACACATTCACATACAAACACACATCACATGTGTTACACACATGAAAGGAAAAATGTAGAGTAGAAGAATTTAATTTTAACACACATCCGGTATGTGTCTATACAAGATTTTCACTGGACTGGACACGTCCAATTTATGTGTGTATGAAAAATGCCTCACACCATTAACATTTTTTTGTATATTTTTTTTTATTTTACTTTTTACATGTACAAAACAACCAAGAAAAAAAAACATCCTTCTTTAACGCACTTTTCTCTGTATATGCTACATACATGAAATAAATGTTTGAACATATATGCCCACATGACTTGAAAAAAAATAAAGAAAAATTGAAGAAAATTTATATAAATATGTGTGTATATTTTGTTGTTGTTATTTTATATTATATTATTTTTCTATGTACGTGTATGTGCATGGAATTGTATGGCAAGAAAGTTTGAACGTGAAAAATAAAAATATAAAGTTGTATCCTGATGTTCAATAACAATAATAATAATAATACGAATATACACAAAAAGCATCAAGAAAAAAAATTTGTATGTTATTGAAAATCAATATTATCAAACCCTCAAAAATATGCGAGAAAATAAAATAGGAAAAATTCATATATATTTTCTCAAAAAAAAAAATTAAAAAAATTATATATCATGTAATATAAAAATACACACAATTTTATATCGACATATAATAATAATCATAATAATATCGCATATCTTTAATATATTTCATACAAAACTTTTTTTTTTATTTTATTTTCTCATTTCTTTCTCGTTTTCTTCGCATAATGTCACACGAAAGATAGAACTAACAACAAAAAAAAAATCATCTTCATTCCATTCATTCATTCATTGATATCATATAAAAATTCATATGCGACTACATTACACATGGATGTGTGTATGTGTGTGAGTGTGTGTGTATGTGATATCTTTATAATAATATAAAATAATATAAAAATTTGATGTGTGACACAAAGAAGAAGACACTTCACTATTTTGTAATATAATAATAATAATTTTTAGCATGTGTCCATGTGTCGTGTATGTGAATGTGTGTAATGTAACATTGTACATTGTACTTAGATCATGATGGTTTTCTTTATATTTATTTATTATTATTTATCTTTTTTTCCTGCTCATATGTAATGTGTGCTCTGATGGTCATACTTTTATTATTATTTAATATTTTTTTATGTACAGAAAATGTCTCAATGGAATGAAATCCTTTAGAATTGCGGTGAAAGAGTTTGGTTTTTGATGATTTTATTCTTTATGGGTTTCGTGTGCTCTGTAAGACCGTAAAATGATAATGGTGATGGGAAATATAATGAGACACAACCTGCTTCATCATTATAAGAAAAGGTTGTCACAAAATCAAATCATATAAAAAAAATTGAAATCATAAAAAAGAATCAAATTTTTTCTTTATTTAAGTACCCGTGTCAAGATTGCACTGGTGCAATTTTTTTTTCGAAGTTTGATTATCGAAAATTCGAAATTGAGTTTTTTCCATTGTATTTATCAAAAATTTTCTTCAGTTTCATTGGTCTTGTTCATACATAATATTTCAAAACTTAGGATTTAGGTTCAAAGAGGTGCAATTTAAAACTTTCTTCGATTGTAGCTCAGTAGTTTTACGTCAGAACTGATTCAAACCAAAGACAAGCTTTCAGATATGACTAGCACCGACCTCGCAAAACTATTTAAATTAGTCTTGTTCATACATAATATGTCAAAACTTAGGATTTAGGTTCATAGAGGTGTAAACTTGAACTTTGTCCTTTTGTAAAAATGGTTTTTCGAGGTAGCTCCGAGGCATAGCTGAAAGTTTCTCTTTGGTTTGAATAGGTTTTGATGTAAAACTGCTGAGCTACAATAGAACAAAGTTCGAAATTGTACCTCTTAGAACTTAAATCCTAAGTTCTGAAAAAAATTTTTGATAATTGTAAAATTTAACTGGCAGAAAAAAACCCTCCATTACAATGGTAAAAACTGAATTTAGAATTTTCGAAAATAAACCTTCGGTGCAATCTTGACACGGGTCATTTAAGTACAAGATTTTCTTCGAAATGTTTACAGGTGTAGAAATTCTTTTCTCACCATTAAACAGATTTTCCTTAAAACTTCCTGCAAGGTCACAATCAAAGTACATGGAAATACAAAAAAGTCAGAACGCCATCAATGCAGATGCATTTTCAATCAAAATCAATTAAATTTTATAATAATTTTTATAATTATGACACATTTTTTGTGTGAATGTTCATTCGACATTTAATCAAGACAGATGTCCCATTTAATCAATTTTACATTTCAAAATTTATATAAAATTTTCCTTAATTTTATTTTATTAACAAACAAAAACTGTCTGGCTCATATATTTATTTAAACACCATATAAAAATAAAATAAAAATCAATAAAAGGGTAAAATTTTAATTTTATCGGGAGATAATAAAATACTTTTTTTTTTACATTTATAAAAAGTTTCGATTTTTGTCAAAAATATACAAATTTAAAAATTCATAAAACTCTTTCATTTTACAATGTACAGTGAAGTATTGATGCATTTCCAATTTAACGTGAAATACCATCACATAACGGCATAGAATGAGAGCGTTTGTTCCTAGCAACCCTTTTTAAAAATAAATCAAATAAAAATAATTCTCATGGAAAGTAAATGAATTTAATTTTGAGTCTGATTGAAAGGGTTCACCCTTTTTATTTTCGATATTTATTATTAAAATTGTATTGAATTGCATTGCATGATGAATTTCACACCCATTATAAAATTTTTACAGATTTTTGGAAAAAAATGTGTATAATCCATAGACAAATGTCACGGTGATATCAAAACATAAAGTATTGTATTCCAATTTTATTTTATATTTTTAATCTTAAATTTATAACAATGCGTAGATTTTTAAAATGAAGGGTGATGCGATGCACATGCAGCATGTAAAAAGATGATGAAGCGTTATTTTTTTTACTTTAAATGGAATAATAGTAATATTGTTGCACTTTATTACGTGTTATGTGTACCCTCATGTGTCTGTTATTTTGATTAATCCTTTTACAGATTCAGACACAGTGTGCTATTAGTTGAAATAATACTGTAAAATTATTTTTTTTAGACACACCACACACATCATTACACAATGCAATTTTTTTTTGTTGATGTTATTATTGCATTTATTGAACTTTTGCACTTTTTTGTTAAAAAAATATGTGAGTGGGCTTTTTGGATTCAGTACAAAATTTGACAGTACATTCCTTGGATCTTGAGTTTTATTATGCCCATTTTTCAACTCGTTAAAATTAGGCTATAAAAGAGTTTTAGTCAAAGCTCTTTGATTTTCTGCTACAATTTTTAACGGTTTCAATTTTAAGGCCAAGGCTTCATATTACGTTTATTTCCACCGAAGTGACACAAGTGAACATGAAATCTCAAGGAAATCTCAAATCTTAAGGAAGGTCCTCAGCATTTATACTTTCATCGGAAAAGTCCCACAAGCGACTCTCAGATCTCATGTGAACCATACTGGTCAAGCACACAGCGCCCGCTGAGTAGTGAGTACGCTTCAGTGTAAAAATTACGTTTAAAAGCGTAAAATTACGTTTTGAAGCGTTAGAAGTACGTTTTTCTTATTCAGAGGCCGTTATTTTGTTTGGGCATGTTATCAGTTTCAATGAAAACGCTGTGTATGTCCCACAAGCCACTCGCAAATCTCATGTGGACCATACGAATCAAAAACACAGCGTCCTCTGAGTACTCTTCAGTGTAAAAATTACGCTTTGAAGCGTGAAAAATTAGGTTTTTATTCCTGAGGGCGTAATTTTTTCCAAAAGGCCTCAAATGCATAATTGTGTTTAAAAAAGTTTGCATATTCGCGATTTCAATGAAAACGCTGTGTAGCACACGTTAATTCACTTTTATCATCGCATTTTATTTTTTTACAGAAATTGGTAAAAAAAAGCAATTTTAACCAGCTTAAAAAATACATCAATAATTAGGGTTCACATTTTACAATACAATACAATGAAAAAAAAAACATCGTGAAATTGGGTGAAAATCTCCTTTTTTTAAAAAATAAAATAAAATAAAATCTATTGTTATCCCAGTTAAAAATAAAGGATTAAATGATTACCCTCGAAAATAAATTTTAAATCATGACACAAGACATTTAAACATGTGCGATTTTTTTGTGTAAAAAAGTGAACTTTTTTCCCTAATTTTTATTTCATTTTACAGTTTACGTGTACATTTTGTTGACATTAATCATAAACGGTTGTCTTAAATTCTGGTAAAAGCCAGTCGTACGTTTTTTTTATGAGATTATGAATTTGAAAGCAATGTTCAATGTTAAAAGATTAAAATTTATTGTATGATCGATAGACTTTTATTTTACAGTTTTTTGTGAAAAAAAATAAAAAATAATAGAAACGCGTGTAATGACATTAATGTAGGTATTAATGTGATCAAAAATTGCATTAGGGAGACATTTCTTTTTAAAAAATGGTATAAAAATTACAGTTTTTAATACAAAAATTGATGTTTTACTTTAAATAATATAAATTTATATCAGTAATTATTTTTTTTTCTCTTCAAAAAAGGGTGAAATGTCATAAAAAAGTTGAGAGGCAGATGTAACACAAGTTTAGCACGCTCTTCTAACCTTTTGACCTTATTGGCTTGTGTTGCAATTGAACTTTTGATAGTTTGCAAGGAACTTTGAACTATTTCATCTCATCTTTTGCTAATTTAAAATCTTTTTAACTTCAAATAAAATCACCTGGATTGAGACATCTGTTCAAATCAAAATAACACAAAATACACCAATTTATTTTAAAAGTAAACAAATATACAAAAAAAAAATTATAATAAAAATGATTACAATAATAATAATAATTACAACAGCTGTCTTTCACATACAAAAATACCTCATTTTATAATAACACACAAAAATTTCATATTTTATCAATTTTTTTACATTTTAATAAAAAAAGAAAAAATTAACATCTATGCTCATGCTGGTTCACCCATATGTCAGTATAAAAAAATATTTAAAGTCATACACGTGTGAAAGGTAAAGTAAAAAAAAATCATATAAAAAAAGTGAAATTATGTACCTAATTTAATAAATGTATAAAAAATTGGACATTTGAGTCCATGCAAATATTTGTCTTGCTTTATTTTTTTTATTTTATATTTTATTTTTAATTCGGTGTGTGTTGAAATGAAATATACATAAATAAAAAATTTCATATTAAAAAAAAGTAAATTCAATTTAATGACCATGTGGACATAGGGGTCTGTAAAATGATTTTTTTTATTCTAGGATAACGGTCCATTTGAAGCTTTTTTTTTACATGTGATTTGTTTTTTATGTTTTATATGAATATTAAGAGGGAGAGTAGAAAAAGTTAATGAAATTTCACATTTTTTTTTTATAAATATTTTAATGCAGTTTTGATGTTGATTATTGCAGTTGGTCATATGAAATTGAAATTGAAGTTAGGGAACGAATTTTGCATATTTTTTTTAATAAATTTATCGCAGATGATGAAATTTGAAGGTAATTTGATTTCAATTTTTTTTTATCTCAAATCGATTTTTGAATCATATCACAACTTTCTTCTCCATTTCAAACAAAACCAAGTTTGTTATCTACCTGGCCAACCACGAAGAGCGATGAACAACTGCTACTTTTGTTCGAGCGCAAATACTGCGAACTATATGCTGTGCTAAACTGAAAAGCGGAAGATGGAGATGCAGATACAACTTTGAACTGGAACATGAATATAGGGAACTAACCATTATAGCAATCGTAAAAGTAAACATACTAAGATGGGCTAGGCATTTAGCACGAATGGACCCTAACCGAGCCCCAGCAACCCTGTTGCGAAGCAAGGTGAATCGATACTATCCATCCGGATCTGAGGACGCTAAGAATGCAAAACTGGCAACAGGTGGCGCAAGATAGACGATTGGAAAAAGATCCTTCAACAGACTTTGACTAAGTAATTGGTTGTATAGCTAGCTAAGTAAGTATCACAACTTTCTCGAAGTCACTTGACAAAAGTCAAGTGTCAAAGTTAATCTCAACTACCAGCAAATGAGTCAAACTTTCAACCTGGAATCTTTGGAAAGTCGTCGATCAACAACAACACTCATGTTTGGTTTTGACATTTTGACTTCTAAGTTGGACTGTTCAGAGCTTCTGTCCTCTCTGAATCTGTTTTGTCCAGTTATGACCACAAAACATCCTCGCTTGTTCGAAGTCAAAGCTAGTTGGAGAAACTACACTTTTTACCAGCCTTTGAGTGTACTGATGAGGGAATTAAATACAGCCTGTGATAAAATTGATTTTAGTATTAGTTGATTAGAATTTAAGAATAGAATTGAGTAGTCAATGTTATTTCTTCGTAGCCTAGAGCTTAGCCTGTTGTTGCCAAATAAGTGAAAGGAAATGAAAGTAAAATCTTAGGATAACAGATATTCATAATCGATCCGACTGATGGCCCGAGCTTTGATTTTTTCTAAATTTACATCAATTCGTAGATTAAGATTTCAGAGAAACCTATTTTTAAAATAATGAATATATAAATTATTTTTTACTTCACAGAATAGGGTCATTAATTTTTACAAGAACCACTCAAATTCATAAATTTTATGAGCATTTCTCATTCCAAGCAAATGATTTTCTTTCATTAATACGCTTGAACTAAATCATATTTAATTATCATCTAATAACCAATAATTTCTAAATAATGTTAAAAAAAAATCATACACGTGTGCTAACAACATTCAAGTACTTTTGTGTATCTATGTATAAAAAAATCTGATAATAATAAAAAAAAAACAAGAAAATCAAATTTTGCACCGTAATTTTATGTTCCAAACACCTAATATTAACTTTTTCCTTTTTGCCATATACATGTATGAAAATTATCACCTTGCATACTCTCATTTTTTATTATTTAACATGAATATTGTCCAATTTTGACCACAAAAACATATAAAATATGTGTCTGTTCAATGAATTAATTAATAAATCGAATACCCATTGAATTTGTAAAAGAACACACACATTTTAATTATTATGTGTGTGTATGTGAGTGTGTGTTAAATCGGTTTTGGTGTTGCTATAATCACCCATTTTGATATTTTTTATTACTAATTATTGGAATATAGATAAAAAAAAATTGCTATTTATATTCACTCAATTGTTAAAATGAAAATTATAGAGTACAAAAAATGTATTTTTTCTTCATATCATGGTGAAATTCATTAAGGACGATTTTTTTTGTGTGTGTTTTGTGTGTATCAAAAGCCCCTGTTATTACATTTAACATCGCGGATAAATATGAAATTTTTTTTTCATATTTTTGTATTTAATTTTGTCATTTAGTTTCGTATATTTCATAAAAATGAGACATTTTATTGTGTGTTATAATTATCAAAATGATTAGATTAAACATTACTTTAATTAGGCATGTGCCTATGTGTGTGTTTTTTGATGATGTGTTGAAATTATTTCTAGTTAATATCAATAAAATGAAATATGTTGAAAAAAAACTGTGTATTTATTTTTTGTTAATTTTCATTTTCAATGTAATTAGAAGAAATTTTTTTTTTATCAAAATATATTTGGGGACGACCACAATTACATTGATTATCTCTCTCTGTGTGTTTATTGTACTTTTTTCATATTAATTTTACTTTTAACTGTACACAAATAAAATACAAACACATATATTTTAGAACGCAATAAAAATAAATTCATTTATTGATTGAAAAACCAATTTTTGATTGCTTGCACACATACACGTCCATTTAAGTCATTGTCCAAAACAGACACACACAACTCCTCCTATTACTTGTCACACCGTTGATACTCAATTTATATTTTTCACCGTTTTACTTTTTTTTATTTCATATATGGATTTGTATCAAATAAAAAATTGTTTTTCAAAATAAAAGCTTCAGCTATCTATTTTATCATTATCAATTTTTTATTGAGTTTGTACAGAAGTAAAATCGTATGTTTGTAATATAAATAAATAAAAAAAGTGTCTAATTTGTTTTTTTTTTTACTTTCAACATTCAAACTATAAATATTGAGTTGAGTATATGAGACACAAATAAATATCTAATAAGTTAAAGTAAAATTGTATTAAAAAAAAAACACCCATTTTATATTTGTTTGAACTTAATACGCACACACACTCGCACACACTGAGACACACTCAAATGAATTACCCAAATGTTTTTTTTATATGGTTGACACTTTTCTGGACATCATCATATCAAAAAAGTCATAAAACTGGAAAATAAATTTTAACGAGTATTTTTTTTATTTATTTTTTTTAGTCAAAGTCTTTGCACTTGCAATGTATCATGATTTTTTTTTGTATTTTGTTTCATTATTATTTTAAATGGGCATATTTTCATTGAGATTTTCTTGGAGGTGTTTAAAGGAGTGTGTATCAAGCCTACACTCAGGTCATCAGTTGGGCCCATTATGCATACTCGTTATCATCGTCCGAGGGATTTAGCTTTTTTCCTGTCATCCCAAGCAGTCGCCACTTTTATTTAGCCTTTAACTCAAATTGAGTAGCTCGAAGAAGGGAAATTTGAGATTGTAAAGTATCATGGCCGGAATTGAACTGCAAAGCTTAAGATTGATAGTCCAACACGTTACTCACTGCACCGTACAATCTCCAAAAAAAAGAGTGTGCAAGTCATTTCACGTATTGGACATTGAAATGATGAAATGAAATGAAATATTGATATTTTTTTTATTTAATGTTCAATTTCATATAAGAGTGTTTGAAGATTTTCTTAACACACTTAAAATATTAATAATAATAATTTATTTCAGCTCAAAATAGTAAGATATTAAATTTTCCATATATAATTATTTTTATCGCTATTATTAATATTAAGCTCGGTTGTCATGACATTGATGTCCCCAGAAATAAAAATTAAACAAGTTTCTTGGTACACATCTTCATAACACGTACAGACACATTTTTGGGAGAAACGAAGAAAAAAAAATTATAATTTATTGAACACTCTTCTTCCTTTAACTAATAAATATCGAAATGCCTAATTAACTTTCTTTCGTTTCCTTTTTTCATAGAAGAAAAAAAAATTAAATATTTTTTTTGCACTTTATTTTCATCATCATCTCCAATATCCCATGTCCCTCCCTTCATCCCATCTATCTAGCTTTTTTTTCAAATATTATGTATATAAAACAAAAAAAATGCTGTAAATGTACATTACACACACACACACCACACACATACACATCATTAGGATTTTTTTTTCTTCTGTATGATATGACGCAAAGTACCTATTTTATTATTTTATATATATTTTGGTCCAGAGCAAATAATATTTTATTTTCATTATTAAATGTTACATATACGTTCCATGGACAGTGAAAATTATGAAGAAAATGAAAAGCAAGAAAAAAAAACAGCGTCTTTGTTAAATTAATTTTCTCTTTCCATAATTTTCCGAAAACATCACACTATCATAATGAGATGATAGTCATTTTTAAAAAGCAACCCCAATTTTTCTCATATTTTGTATTTTTTTTTTCTTTTTCATTTTTATTTTAGTCTTTTATGCTATGAAGGAATGTTTCATTTATAAAAATAATAATAATAATAATGTAATAATGTATTAAATAAACATACAAACATAAACATATGAAAACCATATAACATTTAATACTAATATAAATAATCGTCATCATAATCTAAAAGGAAATATTTATTTTATTATAAAAGACATGCATAAAATGGACTCTCAACTCAAATTTTTCTTTATGTTTCTTTTTTGTTTTTGTTGTTGTTGTTATTTATTTTATTTATTAATTTTATTTTTATTTTTTTTTTGAAGAAGAAAATGAATTTATACATAAAAATTTTAATGATACACACATATATGTGATTTGTGATGATAAATTTTAATTAAAAAATAAAATAACATCAAAAGGTCATTGATTGAAATAGGAAAACATTAATTAACAGAGAAATTTTGTTTGTACTTTCATTTAATGTGCTCTGGTCGTATCACTTTTAATTTAGATGTAATTACAAATTTAAACATGTATAATTTGAATTAAAAAAAGAAATACGAAACGTGAAATTGCTTTATGTATCAAAGATTATCGATGTTTTTTGATTTGCTTCGAAGTAATTTTATCATTTTTTGCATCACAGGACTTTGTACCAACCTGGTTCGTGTCTATGGACTTTCAATAGAGCGAAACGGTACCAAAACATTTTTGTCATCACTTTAAATTGAGTCCAAATTGATGAAAAAATAAAAAAATTTTAATCTGACGGATTTTTAGGTCATAGTTTGAGAAATTTTCGTCTCAATTCGAAATCATTTTTTGGAATCAATCCTCGAACAAAATTTGATCTGATATCGCATTCATAAAATAATTTAAAATTTTACTTCATTTCATTATCCTTTTATAGTTTTTCTTTAAAATAATTTACATTTAAACGCACTTTTCCATACACACACACAAACAAACACTAACACAAATTAAGCATAAAATAAGTTTCCTTTCAAAACGTAATTTTTAAGTTATGGTACTTTGTAATTTAATGTTTTATTGTTGTTGTTGTAATCGTGGTTGTAAAATACGCATACACATTACATTTTACATGTTCACCGTACAAAAGAAAAAAAATGAAATGGAAAATTCATGCTGTGTAAACTGTTTTCACTTTTGTTTTGCTGGTTTAGTCCTCTTTCCTATAGACGTATGTACTTGCGTACAGCCAAACTTCAAATAATAATATGAAACAAAAAAAAATTAAAAATACCAAAAGGTTATCGTGCCTTTTCTGCTTTTTATCAAACAAAAAAATTATACAATAGCTTAAAAAACTTGTATACACGCTATGTTTATAATTTTTTATATTTAAATATAAATTTATAATGTACTACAAGAAAAAAAATGAAAGGCATCGCTGATGACGTGGTACTTAAATTAAAAATGGAATTTATGTATATATAATGATGATAAAAAATTTTAAAATACAAATTTTTGGTTCTTTTTTCGTGATAAACCCCCCTTTTTCAATGTGAATCCATTAAAATGTTTATAATAAAAAACAGTACCAGTTTTTCCCGTATTTATTCGAAAACTTATTATACCTCATGTTAATGGTATGTATATTTAAGAGGAACTTAATTTAACTTTATTAAAAATGAATTATATACCTTTTAAAATAAGTTCATAAGACATAACTGAATATAAATCAATAAATAAAATAATATTTGAATCAAAAAAAAAAAATAAAATTAAAATAAAAAGGAAAATTCCAAGGGAAAATAAAATAAAAAATACAAAATAAAATTTTTTAATAATATTTTTTTTATTATTAAATGTTATTATTTGTGTTTAAATGATATAAATTTTAAATTATATTGTATACAAAATTATACTAAAACTTATACTATTATAATAAAAAAATAATAATAATAAACTTAAAATAAACTAAGATAAAGTTAAAATTATGATTATAATAAAATTACACAAAATAATACAAAATTTAAAATATATATAAGGGGTTAATTTTTTTTTGCTGTACATCATTTTCGACGACATTGTTTTTCGTCTTAAACAAGTGGATTTTATTCAGATTTATTCAGTGGCTTTAAATTTAAAAGACCAAAAAAAAAAATTTATTTTTATATATTTTTTAATGTTTTAATTTTTTTAAACTATTTTCAAATTTTTTTTAATGAAAAAGAACTCTAAAATAAATTTTAATGGTACTCTGGTTCAAATAAATCACTCACTTTGTTCTGCAAAGTTGTAGCCCGTAATATAAGCTACAATATTTACTTGGACTACTTTTTGGGTTTTCATACAAAAATACTGAGAAATCATCCAAAAACCATTCACATTAAGTTCAGCATTTTAAAAATGGCTAATTTTTCAAAAATCGTTAATTTGTATGGGAACTTCAATATTTTGTATGGAAACATCGAATACAATGTATGAAAAAGTTGCTTAATTTTAGAAAATGTTTAGCTTTACAAAAGAAATTGTATGTCTATTCCGTTTGTAAAAAAAATTTACCATACAAAGCAACGATTTTCCATGTATTTACCATTTTGAAAATGTTCAACTTAATTTGAACAGTTTTTGGATGATATCTCAATATTTTTGTATGAAAACCTAAAAAGTCATCAAAGTAAACATTTTAGCTTATAATATGGGCAATAACTTTGCAGAACAAAGTTAGTGATTTATTTGAACCAGAGTACCATTAAAATTGAGAGTTCAAAGATCTCATTAAAAAACAATGAAAATGGTTTAAAAAATTCAAAAATCGAAAAAAATATAACGTAATTTTTTTTCGGTCTTTTCAATTTAGGATCCACGAGATTCAAATATATCCACTTGTTTCAGACGACAAAAAATCGCGTTCAGAATCATGTACAGGAAAAAAAATTAACCCCATAAAAGGTTCCCTTAAAATAATGTTTATGTATAATTTTAAAATATAAAATCTACCTTTTTTAAAAACGTTTAATGATTTTTTGTTTTTTAATTTTCATTTTACCAATTTGTAAGTTTTTAAAAATGCTTTCAATTTCATATTAAACATTCATATTAAATTATATTTTTTTTGTATCTTTCCCTTCATATAATCATAATAGTTTTTGTTTTGTTTTTTTTTTCATTCTAAATGTTTATTATTATTAATAATATGTATATTTAATAATAATATTTTTTTTCAATTAATGTTAATATTTATTTTATTATAATCAATATATTTATTTATGAAAAAACACAGAATCTGTAGAGAATTTCAATACACAAATTACCATTTTGAATTGATAAAATGCATATGAAACCTCTTTTAATACAGATCATTTTTGATTTTATGCTCATTTTTGAAGGTACTTCTGTAATTTGTTTTAAATAACTTTTTCTTATCATTTTCAATGTTATATTTAATATTTTTTTTATTATTTTACTAGTTTTATTTTTACTTTTTTATGAGTATTGTGTCATTTTAATGTTATATTAAATGACTAATACTTTCGAAATACTTTTGGATGCGCGTCATATAATTTTATTTTAAATGAACAAAAAAAAAATACTGTCAATGAATTTTATGGGTTGATAAACTTTTGTTTTATTTATTTCATTTTAATGATAAATATGAATACAAAATATTTGGAATCTGTTATAAATTTTACATGATTGAACTGAATATGTAATGAAACATAAATTTTCCTTGTAATAGATGTCAATTGCACTCACTCTCACTCTCATTATAATTTATCTGCATATTAATCCCTTAATTTTATATAATAAAATATGGCAAAGTATCATCTTTGTGGATCAGTATAATAAAAATTGGCAATTATATTATTTTATGCAGATTACACTCTCTGATAATAATTAATTTGATACGCAATGAATTATGTCAGGATATTGATACATTTTAAGTAACTGACCATATGATGTTAAAAAAAACATGGAAAATGAAGCTCTTTTACATGTAAATTGAACTCAAACTAAGCAAAAAACAGATGAGACATTGTCTCTATTTTGCATTGTTACATTTTATGCATTTTTAATACAAAATTGTACCAAAATAATGAATATTCAAATTCAATTTCAATAAATTATTCACTCTCTTTCATTTTTTTTTTATTTAATAAATAATGGTATCAAATTCTAAATTTATGGAAATTTAAGATCAGAAGAAAGTGTACAAAAATAAAATAAAATAAGTCCCTTTTTTCATCTTCTGGTAAATAATATTAAGGGTCTTTTGAATTTAACTGCATATTGCAAAAAATTTGCATCATTTTATGCATAAATTTAATACCAAATTTTATTGACGAGATTTTTTTTTTTATTATAAAGGTTTTTTGTAAAACTTTTTATTTAATGTGTGTAGTGAAGGGAGAATCGGTCGGCCAGCAACAGGATCAAAAGAATCAAAAGAATTAAAAGTGGTCAGTGCATGTCCTTTTTGTACGTACATTGGATGTACACACATACACACACATGTACGGTATATGAACGTAACAGCACGATTTTTAATTTCATATATGAACTTTTTAAGGGGGAATTTTTATGATTATTTTTATTTTAATCATGATTCTATTTAATATGTATTTTTTTTCATTTTGACTCACACACACACACACACATATGGGGTTTCTTTCCAAAAATTTGAAAAAAAATGAAATACAGTGTATAAATAGAGAAAGAAAATCATTATTCTAATTTAAAAACATTGTATTCAGTCAAATAAATTTATGCATGTTCATCCCTCATTTATTATTATTATAACTATTGTAATATGTATAGTTTTTTTTTAAATTAAATTTATACAAAGTAAAATCTATACTCAAATTGTTTCTTTTTTTGTGTTTTTTTGTATTTAAAATAGGAAAACATGTTAGTTATGCTAAAAAAAAAATCGTTACTCATAGTTTTTTCTGGCTTGTTTTGCATGGAACATGAAAAATATTTTATGTTAATATTTCATTTAAGTGAATTGAAGTTGGAAATAAAAACTAAGAAAAAAAAGTCAAAAATTCTTGAAATTGAAGAAAAATTATCTAAATTTAGCTACATTAAGTATATTAAAACATTAAAATTAATATTAATAATGTTACATGTAGATAAGTTTCTATTTTTACTGAAAACATTCAAATTTTTCTTCATTCCAATCCAAAATTTTTGACATAAAATTGGGTGCGTACCACAATCGGAATAACGAAAAACCTTGGATCAAAAATACCCGTGAAATGAAAAGTTTTTAATCTAAAAGCGATTTATTATATTTAATCACAATAAATAAATAAATCGTCTTATACATTCGCTATTTTTAAATTATGATTACTTTTTAACATTTACAGTTACAAGTTAAACGGAATTAATATCGAAACTATAAAATAAAATGAAATAAACACGCATTTTCATTTTTATTTTAATGGATTATTCATAAATTGACCATTTACTGAATTAAAATAATATTTTAATTTTTAGGTTATCATTGAATCAAAAAAATAATAAAGGAAATTATACAAATCATGTAACCTGAAACGCACCCTTAAATATTTTTCTTTTATTAAAAATTTCCTAAAAATTAAAGATATACAAAAAAAAGTCAGTTAAATTTTTTTTTTTCTATTTCACTAAATAAATAAAATGTTCACATATAAAATTTTTAAGGTCAAATGTCAAACTTCATATTTCATTCTCTTGTTCACTTTATTGCATTTCCTGTATGCACATGCATTGTGTGTGTGTTCTGTGTGTATGTGACTGACCCAAACATTTATTAAAAGTAATAATTTTATATTTTTTTGCATTAAATTCACTTATAAAATAAATAAATGTGAAATTGACTGAACTTTTATAATAATAAATAACAATGATTTGGGATATCTGCATTCAAAAAATTGTAAAAAAAAAACTTACAGGATGATTTTTCAAAAATGCATAAAATAATAATTATAAATTCGATCAACATCTGCTTTGAATTAATTTTATAGGGATTTTGCATTTAAATGGAATGCAAATCATTGAAATTCATATTCTGAAAAAGAAATATTTTTATTTTATCTTTTAAAGGTTGAACCATTGATTTGCTTGAGGCGAAATAGGAAATGCTGGTCAATAGAAATAAAAATATTAATATAAAAAAATATTAATATTTTTTTTAATCATTAACTTTGAATTGAGTTCCATTTTGAAAGTAAAAAAATAAACTTTTTTTCTGTGTAATGAAAAGCTACAATAATAAAATAATAATGGCCCACATTTATTTTATTTTTTTTTCTTTAAATTAATGTTATTATTATGATTTTTATTGAACATTCATAAAAATAGGAAAAAAAATCATATTATTGATCATTAATTGTGTGTGTGTCTCTCTTTCTCCTGACTTTCATAAATTTTGGTGACAATAAGCGCCACACTTCTTATAACAATTATATTTGATTTGCCTATTTTGCTTTTTTAGCGCATTACTTGAAAATGACGGTATTGACGACGATCGTGCTGTCCGTCCGTCCGTGTTAATGTAACCAATCATTGAAGACCGTCGCTAATCACAGAAAAATGTCGACAGTGTTTGAAAATTGTCACCAATCATTGAAAATTGACGCTATTTATTGAAAAATGTCGCCAATCATTTCAGAAATGTGATAACGATTAAAAAAATGTTGACAATCATTATTAAAAAATTTCGTCTTAGCAAAATGGCCGATAAAATTCAATCAATTCATATTTTCAGTGAAAATTTTTCACCTTAATGACGATAAAACTCAAATTTGAAGATTTCTTTTCAGTCAGTGTTAATTTTCAATAAAATTGGCGAATTCTATACATAGAAATGCGCTTGTGTATATCGTTCACAATCACGTTTAATTTTTTTTTATTTGAATTGAGATAATTTTTCAAAAAAATTGGACGACCGTGACTTGATTCATTAATATTTTTGTGATTTACATTCATTTTTGTTTTTATTTGAATATGATGAATTTGGTATGAGATGAGAAGAAAACTTATTTTGCATTTCATTCAAAGTTTGATTCAAATTCACAATTTATCGAGGTGAATCCATTCCTAGAATCGATAAAATTTTGAAAACTTTTTCTAGCTCATTTTTGTTGTCAATTCAAATCATTTAAGAGTGCTTCAGGTCCCAAATATTTTGTTTTCATATTTACTTTTCACATTACAACCCATATATTATTCGTATTTTTTCCTTATCTCATACAATTTTTTTTGTTTGTTTATTTGTTTCATAATCAAAGACGCAAACTTTTTATCTTTTACATGTTTTTTCCCCATATAACTTTTTTTTTTACCCCCAAAATCTTTGTTTTGTTTTCAAATTTCAATGTAATTTAATAATGATAAGAATAAAAGTCAAAAAAAAAAATGAATTGAGAAAAAAAATATTTTCATACATTATCACCCGTTACAAGTATAATACAAATAATTATATGAAAATTCATTCAATTTTAAGTTTTTTTTAATTGTAATATAAATCAAATGTTGCAACAAATTTCTATTATTTTTGTTTTAATTTTAAATTTAATTGAAATGAAATCAGCAATTGATTTATTTATTAAAAATTAATTTAATTTAATTTTATTTGAAAAACTCATTTTAATTGCAATTGCTAATAAAAAGGCACACAGCATTTGTTGTTGTTTTTTTTTGTTAAGTATAAATTTAAATGTATGATTTTAAAATAATTTTTATAGTTTTTTTTTGTTACTAATACTAGCAATTACCAAAAAAAATATATAAAAATTTAAAATGAGTGTAATGAAAAAAATTTGTTGCCATCATGATTTTTTTGAATTTAAAAATAAATTTAATGAAATCGGTGTTATCACTTTCAAATACCTTCCTTTTATAAGAAAATTCTTCAATTTTTTCCTTTCATTATTATTTTTTTCATTTTAATGTTTAATTTTATTCTTAAAAACTATGAATTTTGTCGCGCGAACTCCCTTTAATGTGATTTTTTTTTTAATTTTATAATATTAATACTAGACTTGACTTGACTTGACTAGGATTTGTGACTAGTATTCATCATTTTTTTTTTTTGGTAAATAGTACGTTAAATCTTTGGTATGGCTCTCCTTGTAATTTTTTTGGTGATTGTTTCATTGATTTTTCATATAAATGGTGCAATTTTTGACTTAAACGCTAAAATATTTTTTTTTTGACATTTTATCCTATTCTAATAGTAATAATAATATTTTTTTTCATTTAAATTTAAATTAAACACCTAGCTTGTGACTACGTATATATGGCATTGTATTTTCTATGAGGTAACGTTAAATTGAACATTTTTTGGTAAATTTTTAATGACACGAGGTAATTTTTGTCTGGTAACTTTAATAATTCTGATTTTACTTTGATTCAAGTATTGACTGAAGAATTCGAATCTGAATTCTGCAATTACCTGAAATTGTACTTTAATTTAACCCTGAGATTGTTTCTGTGATTCAATATTTTGTACAGTTTTCTTAATTTTTTTTAAGTCTCTACATGGATTATTTTTGTGATATAATCAAATTTGATACAAAATTCGTTTAAATGTATAAAATTTAATGTGCATCAATTGAGCAATCATCTTCAAAAGTAAGTGCTTTAAGTTAATTTTTACTTTATACAGTGAATTTCAAACTGTTAAGACAAATTTTGTATCAAAATCAGATTTATGTCCAAAAAATCCGTTTCCTATAATCTAGAAGTAATATTTTACAGTTTAAAAAAAGAAATTTCATTTAAGAGTTAGGAACTTTGTTGAATCATCACCATTTAATGTCATGAATCCCTGATTTTTTTTTATTTTGATTTTAAATATTTTTATTTTATTCAAATCGCGATTTAAATGGAATGTCCTTATTTTTAGCTGCTGGGCCTTTTTACTTATCAATTTTTTTTATCGTGTAATGCCATTCAATTTATAATTTTTTTTGCATTTATCGTTTTTTTTAATATTTTTTATCACCTGCTCTGAATTCAAGTGTCTTTATTCAGATTTATTTTTATTTTTTTTACTATGGCTGTATTGACATGAAAATTTATTTTATTAACATTTATCTATCAATTTTTTTTTTTTTGATGATAATGATTTTGCTTATCTTGAAAAAAAAAAGAAATTTTTATAATAAAATTATTGATTTTCTTTTTCTATTACATTTTTTTTTTAATATAACATTAATATTTTTTTTCTTTGATATGTACAACATTAAATATTTTTTTTTTAAAATCCCTGTCTGCTATTGTACATAAAATTGGCATTTAAATCATGAAGATAATGATGTGTTAGTAAAACTTGCCCCTAGGCAGGTGTTAATGTAAATGAGACATTTATCGGAGATAAAATACGTTCTTTAACTGGCAAAAATACAACAACTGGAACAAATTTTTTGTTCTGATTTTGTTGTTGTTGTTGTTGTTGTAAATTATTTGAATTACTGTTTAATTTCAAGTCATTTTGATTTGATTCCTCAACCAAAAATGACTGCATAACGAATGGGCCTGCTTCTTGTGGCAACGCATATACAGCAGGACGTTGCGTTAAATTTGCCATTTCAGTGAGAATATTCATAGGTTCAATATTCATTGGGGGCTTACCTAGAACTGAGGGCATTTGGTTGTTTGATGGTTCTTGTGCTGGAATTGGGACTGGAGTTGAAGCCGGAGTTGAATTTGGTGTCGCATTTGACGATGAAGTTGGTTGAGATGCACGTTGTTGTTGTTGCTGCTGCTGTTGATCTTTTGCTACAGAAACTGCCAATTCAGATTGAAGTGATTGAAGTTGTTGCGGTAAGTTGAGAGCGTGAGTTGAACGCTCATGTATGTATAGGAATGGTAAAACCGGTGTTGAAAATGAACAATGTGAACATTGATAGAAACGTTGTGGTTGTGATGAAGATGCCATATTTTCACTGTTTGCAAACAATCCCGATAATGCGGTTTTTGATAAAAGATTTTGATCAGGTGATGGAATTCCATACATTCCATTAGGAATTTTAATACTGGGACTCGGAGGACTATTCAAATTCATTTTTGATTCCAATTCTTTCAATTTATCTGTTCCAGCTTTGCCATGATCTGACATCAAATGTGCCTTTAACCACTTTGCACTTCTAAATCTTCGACTACAAAGCGGACATACCTCAGTAAAATGACTAAAATATCTGTTACTCATTTCACCCACTTCACCAGGCTTCAAATTGGCATCCTGTGAATATGAGCCATCAGTATCTAAACTGTTTTCGCCATTCATGCGAGTAGCTGCTGGTGGAAGTGGAGACCCATCATCAATAATACCATGTGTATTGTGTTTATGGACACGCAAGAAATATTTACTGCAAAGTTCTTTATTACAAATATTACAAACAACACCACCAATTTGTGCTCCATTTTCAATTTCAATGCCATGCATACGTTGCATGTGGGTTTTCATAAAATACTTATTGCACAACTCCTTATTGCAAATTTCACAATAACTACTTGTTGGAGTCATTTGAAATGGTTGACGACGATCATTAGGACCAGGTGTTGATGGTAAATTTAATGGCATCATTGGACGATCTGGTGTCACAAATCCTTCACGTATTGGACTTAAATCCAATTGAATTCCATGTACATCAATTATATGTTGCTTTAGCATAAAAACATTTGAAAATTCCTTGTCACAATGTTTGCACATTTCAAATTCTTGTCCCATTGGAATGGGAGATGATTCTTGTGATGCTGTCTTAATTCCATTATTGTTATCTCCGAGTCCACTGTGTTCTGATAACATGTGTGCATGTAAAAGATATCGATTTTCAAGTTCTTTACCACAAATTGTACATTGAACTGCACGATGGGCATTCAAATCATTCAATTGCATTATCATGGATTGTAATTTCTGCAAATCGACACTAATTGCTTCGGCATCTTGTTGATTGAGTGGTGTATGGGGTTGAGATAACTTTTCTTCGTCAGTTATGTTGTTGGAAGAATCATTTTTAAGTGAATTTTCTTTTGGTGAATTTGTGTTGTTATCGGAAGAGTCATCATTTGATGGTCGAATCAATGGAATATTTGGATCCAATCCACTTATCATTAAATTTAATGGACTTGTTTGAATGTGATGCCATGGAGGACGATCAGATGGACGAAGACTTGTTGGTTGATCATCTTTTTGATGGGAATTTGAATCGTCCGGTGTTGGAAAAATTCCATGTCGCTTTAATTTGTGCGTTCTTAAGAAATATTTGTTGCAATATTCTTTACCACAAAGCTCACAAAATGCTTCAGGATTTATGACACCTAATCGCTTAAGTTTATCAAATGCAAAATTTGCTTCTCTTGCTTGTTGAATTGAAATTGGTGAAAGTTTCCTTGGTTGTGGAGTAAATGAGACATCTTCTTGTTCAACACTGTAATCTTCTCGAAATCCATCTGGAAGTTTCATCATTGGTGTTGAGCCAGCGTTTTCTTCCTGCTCTTTTGTATCAATGACTTGTTTTTGACCATTATTACAGTCACCATTCACAGGGGTCTCGTGTACTTTAGAACGATGCTTTCTCATAGCAAAAACATTATTAAATTTCTTGAAACAAACATCACAATACACGTTATTTTCAATCGTTAAAATGCTTTGTGTGGTCAAGGTAGATGTAGGTGAATTGCTACCTTGTTGTGAATTTATTTCATTATTTGCTGCTGCTTGTGCTGCTTGAGCAGCCTGATTAGCCTGGTTCATTGCTTGTTCCTGTTGTCTTTGTTGAAGTTGAAACAATTGTGACATTTGCTGTATTTGTCCAATTTGATTTAATGATGCCATATCTGCATTTGACACTGGTGGTTCATATATGCCATGTTTATTTGCCTTGTGTGTCTTCAAAAAGTACTTGTTACAAAATTCTTTATTACATAAATCGCAATATGCTTCTGGATTGAATATCCTTGGAGGAATATTAGCAGGGCGAGGTGTACCATCACTTGATGTGAAATTAGGAACTGGTGGCATTGTGCCCAACATTGGTAATTGAGGAAAATATCCTGAAGCTTGTAATGCAGCAGCAGTTTCAGGTGTGAATGGAAATGGTAAACCAGCAAGTTGTAACCACTCTTCTGGTTTTGATGGGAATTTACGTTTAATTTCACCATCCCATTCAGGAATTGAATTTTGTTCTTTTTTGATATCATCAGGAGATTTTTCTCTCACATCCTCTGAATCACCATTATCAAGTTTAGGACTTGATTTTGTTTCCTCATCAGTTTTATTAAGTAATTTAATTGCCTCTTCAGCATCAAGCATTAAAGATGTAGGCATGTCTAATTTCTTGTCATCATTTGTATCATGATTCAGCTTATTCAATGGAATCACTGAAATCTCATTTTTGTCTGTATCTGGAACCGTTTCAACTGGTTTTGTGTCTTCTTTAAGTTCAATTGAATTTGATTTCTCTACCATATTTACATCATTTTCATCACTTTCCTTGTTATCGCCACACAATAAATTTTCTTCACTTACAACCTCACCATTTGTAATATTATTTAAATCAGTCACATTATTATTTGCATTATTTCCATTATTTGCCGATATTCTTATTGGAGTACTTTGTTTACGTCGTTTCTTTGATAAGTCAGGTGTTGAGTTGTCACTTAGCTGTAAGTTTGTTGAACCAGGTGTGATTGGGCCAGGTGTTGATGTGGCTGATAACGTACGTTTCTTTGATTGTGAATGATTCGAACTACTGTTTGTCTGTGATGAATTTGAAGCGTCACTTAGAGCTGTATCTTCGCCACTCAAGTCTGGTGGTGGTGTGGCATAAACTGATGCAGCCATCATTAACTAAAATGAAAAATTTAAAAAAGAAAAAAATATTTAATTTGGTTAAAGTGAAATTTTTTTTTTTATTTTTTTTATTGAGATACATTGTAACACACTTTCAATTTCAATCATAAATATTGAATGCGTTTACCCAATTTGTTCAATTTTTTTTATTTATTTTTCTTATTTTTCAATTTAAAAATAAGCATATGAAATATTGAAGTGAAAACACACACACACATTACATGACCATAGAAAGGAAGGAAATGAAAAAAAAATACATTTTTATTCATATATTTTTTTATCCTCTCAAATAACTTTTCCTATCATACTGAATCTAAATTTATTGTTGAAGTCTGTTTTCAATAAGTTTTTTTTTTATTTAATATTTTTTTTCTCCTAAGAACGAAAAAACATCTTATTCACCTTTTTGACTATTTACTCACATCTAGCAGTGTTTTTGTTGTTGTTGTTGCTAGAATATAATCAAGCATAAGAAATAAACGAGGAAAAAAAAGATGAATAGGAAAATATTCTGGCAACAGCTTCCCTGATCGAACACAAATAAAAAAGGATGTCACAGCATTAGCAATTGAGATACAAAGCCATCACACACACACACACACACACACCTAAAATTTCTAATCTAAAATGTGTGTTCAATTTAAAAAATAAAAAAAAAAGTTATTTGAAAGGGAAAACATCATCATATCACACGTAAGAGGTGAAAAAAATTTTACATAATTTTAAGGAAATGGGTTTCCAATTTTTTTTTTTATTTTTCATTTTAATACAAACATTCAATTTTTTTTGTTGTTATTGTCACAATTCATCTAAATCAAGGCCCTCATACATATTTGAAGTATGAAGTTTCATAATTTTGTTTTTTTTCTCTTCAATAAAATTTATTTGTAAGAAGCAAGCTCTTTGTATTGAAAAACCTGATGTGTGATGCATATTTAAGTTAAAAAAGGATGAAAAAAAAATGAAAATCAAGGGAGAATGAGTTATGTATACAAAAAATATTTTTTGTTTGATCTGAATATTCAATATAATTTTTTTTCTTTTTTCAATTTGGAAATATTTTTCTGCTAAATTGCCAAATTTGATATTTTGGTAGGTGCTGATATATGGGTGATATTGGTGATGAGAACATCAATGCAAGGAGTTTCATCAGCGTAAATGTTCAACAAAAAATTATGCATGTGTGTACCCAATTTGTTGATGTATTTGATTATTGTGATTGAAGATAATTTAAAGAAAATTGCTTTGAAAAAAATCATGAAGCAAATATTCGTCACTTAATTTTATTTTATTTTAAAATATTATCTGCGGCAAAAGGTCTCAAGATAATTGAAGTTATCAATTTATTATACTTTGCGGCTTTTCTGTAACTCTCAAAGTAATGAAAGTGCAAATCGAAACTATTGGACACACACATTAAATGTAATATGTTTGAAAACAAATCAAGCACGTGCCTTTTTCACGCCTCTCCTTATATTTTACTTTTCAATTGTACTCACTTTTTATACAATAGTTTTTTATACTTTTTTTGATTTTTGTCACATAAAAAATTGAATAATACCATAGAAATGTAAAAAATCACGAAAATATCCCTCAAATTGCAAATCTGTCTCCTTTCTATCTTTCATTTTATTTTATTTTTTTATATGTGATTGATAATTTGTCTACTCATTCACTTTTTTTTCTTGTCTTGTTTGCTTGTCAATTAAATTTACTTACATAATTTTATTTTATTTTTTATTTTTTTTTATCTTGGAAGGTCTTTTTATTTATTATTTTACTCACACAATAAATTTATACATTTTATAGAATACACAAAAAAAATATTTCGTAAGAAGTTCATCAAAAAAAAAATTTTGTATACGAAAAAAAAATTTATTTAATAAAAGAAAATTTTTGTAATAATCCGCACACGTTTCATGTCTGTTCAATACTAATCAACTTCATAAATATGTTTTTTGATAAAAATTCAGGGACAGGGACATTTTCAATCAATAATCTTTTTATTATTATTATATACGTGTCTATAGAAACGCTACACTCCTCATAGAATGCCTGCAGGAATTATTTATTATAAAAAAAAATGTTTCATTTTTGGGCAAAAATTCTCCTTTTTAAAAATCTCTGATTGATTTTTATTATTTATAGTGTGTATAAAAACTTTCGTACTGTAACAATTCATTTATTTACCCCTACATTTTAACTTTATCATACTCATAATAAAACACATATTTCTATACATATATGTCTTATTAAAAATATATGTGTACACATACTTGACAACTATCAAAAAGAAAAAAAAGTGAATTTTTACCCCAAAAATACTTTATTTTTATATTATTTCATTCATTCAAACAGAACATTCAAACAGCAGCTTTTGTGTATTAAATAAAAAAAATTCACTGCATTAAATTCTGCATACATACACACACACACACATACATACATCCATACATTCAGTGTGTGAGTCATACATTAACATTATGCGAGACCGTTTAATGATTTCAAAAAAAAAACTGTATAAAAACTTATATTATTTGATGATGAAATTCAAAAAAAAAAAAAACTAAATCATCGTCCCTAGTTTTGCCACGCCCATTTTTGATGATGGTTTGAAATTTAGTCATTAATTATTTTGATCGAAAGGAAATTAGTGGTAGTTTTTATTATTATTATTATTATTATTGTTATCTTTCATGTATACATGTATATTTTGTAACATTTAAGATTAAAAGCGATGATCATATGAAATTTGAGAATGCTACTTTTTCGTTTTGTTTTTTGTTTATTTTGAATTGATATTGTTTTTGTTTTCAATTAAATTAAACTAAACGTAAATCAACTAAAATCGACACCACACATTTTTAATTAAAATCAACGTGAATAGTATAAAATATTGCTTTTAATGCTACCAATGAAAATCTTCATTGTACACATTACTCATTTTCCTTTTTTTTTAAGGTACTTTTTTCACTAGAATCGTATTGTGAATGTGTGTGTGTGTGTGTATGTTGCGGCAAAACATCACTATTTTGTATGTAAGATGTATGTACCACAGTCATAGTGAAGTTGTAGAGATACATAGAAATGTATAATTTTTTCTAATAAGGATTTTCAGTGCAATTCAACATTTGCTATGGCTTAAATGGGGTTTTTAGGACCTGTCTGTCAGATGGATATGAACATTTGACAGAAATTCAAGGCATTTGCTATACCGTCATCATTAGGAAAAGGTCTGAGCTTGTACGTTTGCCTTTTTTTTACTCATATATTGATAAAATTATGATTAAATTTCTCGTTTCAGGACCATTCAAAGGATTGTGAGGCCAATGAGACCAAGTTCTGCGTTGAAATTAACGATACAAGTCAAAAATGAAATCATTTAGAAGAAAATAACAGTACGCTTACATGAATTTCAATAACTTTCCTCATTTAATTCCTTTTTTTTAACATTTTGCTTCTGGTGTGTGGATCAATACTTAATGAGAGAAAAAAAAAGTAAAAATAAGAAGAAAAAATTGTGTGGCATACTGATATTAAATTGTATAAAGTAGAAAAAAAAATAAAATAAAAATAAGAAAAACATACACTCACACACACACACATAGAATAAACTGATGCTGTTGCTGCTGGTGTTTTGTTTTAACATGAACCCACTACATAACATACAACTGTGAATGCCTGTAAATTTTTTGGCTTCCTTCATTTTTATTATTTACTTTCGAAATATTTTTGTATCACACCTCACACTTTCACTCGCTACTACTTCATTTCATTAGAGAGAGATTTTTTTTTGTCTATGCATGTGTATGTTTTTGTACATTTTGATTTTATTTTTTTTTATTTTTTGTGATAGAGTGACACAAAAATCTTATTAAAAATCAGGTAATAAGACATTTGATGTGCTATGACACTTTTAGTGCATCCTAAAATTGAAATATTCAAGTGTATAATCATATTAACACATTAAAGGTTTTTTGCTTCAAAATATACAAACATTTGTTTAGTGTTCAACCACAAATTTTATCTTCTATATAACTAACAAAAAACAAAAAAAAATATACATCCCTTTTTGGTCACCTATCTCCAGGGATGTGTGTTTGTGTGTGGTATTTTTTTTAACACAAATTTCATATGAAATATAGCTGTATAAAAGAAATGTTTTCTTTATTTTTACTTTTTTTTTTCTTAAAAAAAAACTCTAATATATGGGTTGATATAATTTGTAAGATGACTGAAAAGGTGAAAAAATATAGCTATTGGCATTGTTCTACATGAATATACGCTTTGATGCCTCTCACTGTGTATGTTTGTGCGCGCTTGAATGTTTATGAATAAGATAAGATTACTTAATTAAACTTACTATACAGAGATTTGCTTCAAATCATGAAAAAAAAAATAAAAACATGAGCATATTAAAGAATAACACCTGAAGTCGAGATATTTTCTCCTTTTATAGTTAAATGTATCATGACATTTGGGTTGAGAACATTTCATTTTATTTTTTATCATTTGAATGTACGATGTCAGGACACATTGCAACATATGACATTAAAATTCAAATCAATATGAAAAAAAATATGAAGTGAATGTCCAGTAATGGTCCATTTTTTATTATGAAGAGGGACCCTAAATAATAATATCGAGACGTAACCTTTCCATTAAATTGAATACAAAAAAAATTAATACAGAAATACACACACTGAATCGAAAATCACAGGGATTTTTTATGTGTTTCGTTTTTAATGGCAGCTACACTCTCAACCCAAATCCAGTGGGGCACCAGTAGGAGACCAGAGAGAAAGCAAAATAAGTCGTATAAGAAAATGAGTTACTTAGATCAAAGCCGTGAATTCACTCTCAGGGCTCGCAAAAGTGTGTTTAAATTTTGAATTTTGATTTCATGAAATTTCCATGAGTTTTTGTCTTACCATTTAAATGAACGAAAAAAAAAGATGATTATTTAATTCAATAAAAAATACATTTAAATGTCACTTAAAAAAATTCGTATAAATGAGGTTCTGACAAAGAAAGAAAGAAAGGACATAGGGGTACAATTATCATGATATTGTATCAAAAAATTGTTAAATGTGTTACTATTTTAACGTTTTTTTTTTATTATTACAAATATTATTTACATGATATTCAAAGTAATTTATTATTCATATTAATTTCAAAGCCCTCTAAGTGTGTACGTTTGACCATTTAAATATTATTATAATTATTTTAAATGACATTTGTTTGTGCAAATGTTCCTTTTTTCATTTCATTGTTGTTTTAATATGAATATTTTACGATCAAATAACAAAAAAAAAATACACTTTAAATTTAACATTTGAGCTTAAAAGCTTTAAAAATCAAGGAAATTTCATTGAAATCGTAATAAAACGCGATTGAAGCTGGATTCTAATTCGATTATAATTCTTAAATTTTCTTTGTATGTGTGTGTGTGTGTGTGTGTGTGTGATGCATAAATTAAAAGTGTGGGCACGTTCATCATTATGACCATTATTTTCATTTCATTTCATTTTTGTATAAAATGTAATTATATGAAAAAAAACTCCATTCAAATATTTAATAAATATTAATTTTTTATTAGCCTTTGCAGAGAATAAAAGCGCATGAATGTGTGCATGCACACAAACACACACACACACATACACACACACAATTTTTGTACGAACATTAAATAATTTAAAGGTACAGGAAGAAAAATTATGAAAATTTATTTTCACTAAAATGTGTAGATATATGAAAGTGTGTAAATTTCGTGCTTGTACTCAAATTTTCAAGAATTTTTAGCGCATTTCTTAAAAATGTCGGTATTTTGGGCGATCATGGTATCCGTCAGTGCCAATCATTGAAAAAAGGTCACCAATCATTGAAAAATGTCGCCAATCATTAAAAAAATTTCGCTTATCATAGAAAAACTTCGCTTATCATAGAAAAATTTCACTTATAATAGAAAAATATCGCCAATCATTGAAAAATGGTCGACTGACCCAAAATGGCCGACCCACTTAAAATGACCGACTGCAAAAACGATATAAGATCTGAAAAACCATAAAAAAAATAAAAAAATACCATATAAAATCCAAAAAACGATAAATCTCAAATTTGAAGATTTTTCAGTCAGTGTTAAATTTTTAATAAATTGGCGAATTCTATGGATAGAAATGCGCTTGTGTAAATCATTCACGATCACGTTTTAAATTTTTTTCTCTTTTCATTTTTAAATAAAAATAATAAAAAAAAATACACAAAACAATGTAGTGTCAAATAAAGTACGCACTGACAAGGGCACAGGCCAAATACATTATTTCTTCTTTTGAATATTGTTTTTTTTTTTGAGTATTTTAGAATTTTTTTGTCACGCAATTTATTATTATATTTTTTTATATACAAAAAATCGAATGTATATAGGACAAAAAAAAATATGTATATTAAAAAGTAAAATTCAATTTATTTAAATTTTGGTATTTTATATTCTGGTCTGTTTAAGTGAATCAACATCACTGGAAAAATGGGAAAGGAAAAGAAGAGAATGAAAAAAGTAAAATCATGATTCAAGAAAATATTTTTCATGTTCTCCCAAAAAAATGTATATATAAATTGAAAAAAATAATGCAAAACAAAAAAAAATGTAACAACAAAAGCTCAAATAAACTATAAATATTAGCATAATTTTTTTTCTGTATGTATATTTTACTGTAATGATATTTATAAGTAGTTTTTTTTCTTCCGTTTTTTTTTTAATATAAAATAAACAATGGTTTTTTACAGTGCAAAACAGTTTTTTTTCATCGTTAACTTATTATTTATTTATGTTTTTGTAAATAAAAATAATAAAAAAAACGAAATTTTTTATTTATTCTAGTTCTTTTTTTTCATTTCCAATTTCCATTTCTGTATGACGTTGTGTAAGTGTAATAATAATAAAAAAATGTAAAAATAGAAAGAAAATTCAAATTGAAAAATATATTTTGTAGAATTTATGTTTTGATCGAACAATAATTTTAGTTCTTTCAATTTCAAATGTACAATTTTATTGCTCATTTTATTTTTTTTTTGTTAATAATTTTTTGATGAATTGTATAATTAATGGGATATTTAAACATTTTTCTTTTAATATGGGTGATTTATTTCGAAATTTCTTAGTGTAATTTAATGTTAATCAGTGAATTTTTCTTTTGAGTAGTGACGTAAAGGCCATTCATTGAAAATACACCGAAAATCAGCCTTGATCAATTTCAGTTCGAAATAAAAACAAAAAAAAATCTTTTTAATTAATTAAAATTTTTTGTTACATCATGTGTCCATGCATTTATTGTCTTATTTTATCATCTTAATTATTAGTTTAATTTTATTTTATTTTCATTCCAGATATCTTATAAGTTTTCATTGCTTTTTTTGGTCATCAAAAAATTTCATGGAATCTTTTAATCGACAAACAAAAATATAAAATACATTTTAACTTTATCACATTTCTTTTTAGTACATATTTTGAGAAAAATACACTCGTGGAGACGGTTTGTCTGCCATAACTGGGTATTTGTTTATCATTCATGACATTAGAAGGGCCAACAAAGTCAGGTCACTTGGGTGAGGAAGCCCGATTATCAATAATTTTAGGCTTTACTGGACTCCATACCATAAAAGTTCGGGTAACCTTGGTAAAATATTGTTTTTCTATCAATTTTCTTATTTTTCTTACAAAATACAAACAGGCCTTGCTAGATCCCGTAGATGAAAGTAAGGGAAACATTATCTCTGCATCAGCATTCCAAATCTCCGTTTTTTTTGAAGAAAAGAGATATGTACAAGAATTATTCCACACTTGCAACCATAAGCCATTAGGAAATAAGTGAAAAGAAAGCTTTCAGATCAGATTTCTAGGCCGAACTCAGAAGAGAACCATCACTCAGACCTACAGACGGGTCCATTGTGCATAGAAAGCTTTCACTGGTCTAATTAGTTTTGAGCTCGAAACCAATATTGGGCTCTAAAGCCAAGAAAAGGTTCTAGAAAAATCTTGGTTGGAGGAAGAGAATCTTAAAGGTCAATTTTGGCAAATTCGTTTCATTTTCCTTAGATCAAAATCTATCTGTTTTTTTTTTTGTCAATGTAAGCCGTTTCATTGAAATGCACTTTTATCGACCATCCAAAGATGAGAATTTCTCATTTTTTCCACATACATATTACATTAATTTTATACTCTCATATAGAAGCAGGATAAAACGCTCAAAAAAAACCAAAAAAAAATATCCATCAAAAGGGGATGTAAAATAAAATTAACAAACTTTATACTATACAATGATAATACACAAAAATTTTAGTGACATGACAATCATATAAGAGTTTTTATTATTGTAATCGTTTTGGTTAAAGCAGTATCATGACTTTCCATTCATATGTAAGTTTTTTTTTCATTGTTATGTGTGTGTGTTTGTATGTGTTAAATAAAGTAAAAATAAAATAAAAATGTCTAAATTATATCAAAACAATATGATACGGATGTGTGTATTGTACAATGTATATGATATTAAAAGACCAAAATACTTAAAAAAAATAATATTGGGAGACGAAGGCGCCAAGTAGATTGTAAAAAAATAAAAATGTCAATTTAGATGTTTATGATTCAAATGTGTGTTTTTTGTTCTTTTTTTCATTGTATTTAGTCTAATTAGAGTCCTGCCTCACACAAATTTTTCAATTGATTTAAATTTTATTTTCAATCGCCTTGAAGCGAAATTTGCATGTAATGTGATTTTTTTTCATATAAGTAATATTAAAAAATATTTTACGTATTTTCATTTTAACATTTTATGTTAAAAAAAATATTAAGAAAACTTTTTTTTCTTATCATTTTCATTTTAACATAAATTTAAATAAATATTCACATATGTGAGGTTGGAAAGTTTCCTTCGATAAAAATAAATTAAATTTTTTCACTACACATTGGCTTTATTTATTTTATTTTTTTTCTCATGCCTTTCCTCTGCTGAATTTATTCTTTTATTTAAAATATTTTCACAATGGTACGCAATGGGACGCATTTTACATTTTTTTACATTTTTTTAAGCTTCATGTACCATGTACCTTAGTTGAAAGTCGATTTTTTCATAATATGTTGTAAAATGAAATAAAATATAAATATGAAAAAAAAAATTTGAATTGAATACCAAAAAAATAAAAAATAAATACATACGCATGTAAAATATAAGCACATTTATTTTAAAAAAGAGAAAAAAAGAAAAAAAAAGGATCTTGAATTTTTATTGCTTTATTATAAATTTTTTCGTATGCCTGATATTTTACATTTTTTTTCTTTGCATAGATATGAGTATTTTTTTGTGTGAGCTTTTCATAAATGTAGAGAACGATTCAAAACAAATATTTTCTCTTGAAATTTTTCAATAAAAGAAATTTTGTACTTCTGAATTATTTTTCATTGAATTTCCTTTACATTTAAGATTAAATGATACAAGGGAACTGTCAAATTTGGAGAAGCTCGGTTTAAAGAAAACATTCCAAGTAAATGCACTTTTATGAAAAATTCAAGTGTACATTTGATTTTTTCTTTTTTTAAAAAAAACATTTTATTTCATTTTATTTTTATATTTATGCAAAGTGAAAAAAAAAGTGATGTAAAAAATATTGAAAGTAATAATAATAATAGGAATGAATATGGCACGTGGGAAATTGAGGTTTTTCCTTGTTATTTAAATAATATTTTTTCGTTACGAACGGCATGCTCTGTTCGGTATACCAATTTTAATGATTTTAAATTAAATTTACAATCAAGCATCATTAAATTTTTCAATGCATTGAACAAAATCGATGAAGAGTGAATCAAATAATGATCCATTTTAACCAAATAATCATAATTGAAATAAAAAATTAATAATTTTTTTTGTATAATTTTCTCCTTTTTTTGTGTTTATTCGATGAATAAGAAACACCACCTCGCATCCCACTCCCATGACATGCGTGTATTTGACAGTAAAAACTTTCTTGTTGTTTTACTTTAACTTACACACACACAATAAGGAAAAAAATATCTCCTTATTTTGAATCAGTCAAGGAAAATATGAAAAACGAGATGATTTTTATTTCCTCATACACTCCTAGTACTACTTTTCATGTCTGTTTATTGTATTTTATCTACAAAAAAAATTTATTATTATTTTTGACAACATTCATACTTCTTGAAAAAAAAATATATTGATAAAAGTTCGTGTAAAAAAAAAAATTATAAACGAAACAACAACAAAACAAAAAATATCTACGTTTCATCAAGGCAAAAAATCTACTGTTTTTTACTTGATTTTACCCAATCTGTTGTTCTGGTACATGACATGAAGATAACGAGCAATTCATGGAGTTTCCAAGTAAGAAAAAAAATTATTTTTATGTTAAAATACAAAAAAAAAACGCAGCATAGTTTGAATTTATGTCCATGTTTCTCATTTTCATCTTCTTCTTCAAAAAAAAGGAAGAAAATTACAAAAAAAATCTCCGTTATTCTAGTTTTCCTGAAATTTTTATTTATCTTTTCTCCCTAAATGTCTCACACCCTTTAAATATCCATGTATATGCCCAGCTATGATATGTACCAAGTGGACATAGTAACGAATATTTTTTTCTTGTTGATATTAATTTATATTGTGTGTGTGTATGTGTATGTACGTACATTCATGTTTATATTTTATAGAAAGAATAAAAATTTGAAGAAAAAAAATTATAGAGAATTTTACCGGCCACCACCCATTTGATGTAATACCATTCCACTATACACAGATAGCATAGAACAGAATCAAATATAAACATTAAGAAAAATGTGGTGTCCAGTCATTCTTCCTACCTTCCTTTCACTTATTATACGTCTACATGAGCGGTACACATTTCAATGTAAAGTATAAGAGTTTTTTTATAATATTTTTCAAGGAAAAACTTTTTATTTATAAGGTTATGTGTAGCACACACACATTTAACATGTGTATTCTCATATGGCTCATATGTGAAGAAAAAAATAACACATATAATAAATATAGAATAAAAACTTTGTAAGAGTCAAGAAGAAGAGGGGGTGATTCTGTGTGTCTAAGTATCTATGGATGTATACATGGTCATATTAAAATGGGCAAGAAAAATAAAAATGGAAAATGAAAAGAAAATCAAGAAAAAATGTGTGCATATGTGTGTGTGTGTGTGTGTGTCCACTTTAATTTGTTATATTTTACTTTCACTTTTATTTTCGCATTGAAAACTTTCATATGTGTGTTTGTATGACAAGAAAATGTAAGGAATTTTTTTTCTTTTCTTGTCTTGTACAATATTTATTCATGTTCAAGAAAATTTTTAATTGAAGTGAACTTTGAATTAAGAGATAAATTAATAAAACGAGAAACTTCTCATTATTTGAAGCTGAATTGGCTCTCACTCAAAATCTGAGTTTTAAAAAGGAGGCAGACGCTTAATATAAAAAAATTAAGGATTCGTCACTCATCTCCCAAGCATATGAGCCTTCGTGGAATTGAACTGGTAACTTTTTTAATCACGAGTAGAGTCGTGCTCCATTCACATGGTTTTCATAGCTCAGTAGTCAAAAAAAAAATTTAATATTGACCAGAACAAGCCTAATTCAACGAATTCTCAAACTTTTCCCTATCAAAATCAAAAAGATCGTTTATAAGATTTATGAATAGCTTAATACGTTTCTTAAATACCAGCTATCATCAAACAGATTTAAAGTCTTCATTTCATTGTCATTTTAAAAATTTTAAACATAACAAATAAGGATCAAAAGTTAAGTCACTCCAACCCAAATTATTTACAAAATCACTCTACATGTGTAAATCGCATATTATCTTAGATTTAACCACAAATTGTCGTTTTATTTTCCCTTTTTCCATCTCCAGTGTATTATCCCTTGAGTTGTATTATGACTTCATACATAAAAAAATGTCTTTTTCTTGATTTGACATGGTTTTTTGTGTGTGTATTTGTATAAATAGATTTAAAACGATTTTTAAAGAAACCCGCTGTGTTTGTTAAAATTATACACTTATATCAATATTTTTTCAACACAGATACACACTTCAATGTAAGCAGTAAAAAAAAGATGATAAGGTAACCATCGATAAGTATAAAAATGATATCAAGATTCAAAGGATGAAGAAGGACAACATAAAAAGGAAAATAGAAAATTGATTCTCTTTAAGATTTTTTAACAACATACATTTCAATTGATTCCATTTTGTGAGACACGTTAACGGTTGTAGAGGATTTTCTCTTATTTTATTAAATTTCTACTCAAAATAAGAACAGATTTATAATTCACACACAAATACACTTCAATAGACAGACAACCACGATCGATTTTCTTCAATCTATTTTTTCATTTCATTTTATTTTATATTATTTTAAACATATCCCACATACACACACACACACATTGACATACATTTTATTTTTAAGAAAATTGACATTGAAATGTCCATCTCAGTTTTCATTCTAAATATCAATTCATTCAACAATTTCTTCAATACATCTTCCTATATTTAAAAGGTACATGGAAGTGTATTTATATAAATAAAAAAAAAATAAAACCGATGATGATAATAGTAATCATGATTGTCTAGACACGTTTCTTTTTTTTATGTTATACACACACATTTCTTGGTCAAGTATCCGATTGATTTTTCCTTTTACAACAACTTTAAAATGAAAAGTGAAATCTTATTGACACATGTGTGTAATATTTTACAATGAAACATCATTGATGATGATTCAATGAAGGAATTTTTATTTTATTTTTCTCATTTAACTGTAGATACCTAAGAAGAGAATTAAATAATAAAAAAGGCGCGTGATTTTATTTAATTCACATCCATTCATTCACATTCGGTGTATACAAACAAATTGATTAAGATATGCAAATGAAATCATGCAATCATTACTGTTTATTGTTATTTATATTGCTATATTATGTATAAATAAAATATACGTTTAATGTTATATAAACACATTTTTGTACTCCACCAAGTGTAAGTTGTCGCGACACTAAAAGGAAAAAAAACTTTTCCTTATGAATATTTTCATCAAAATTATAGAAATGTTAAAAAAAAAGAAGGAGAAAAACGTTTTTTTTATTCTATTTATGTAATATTATATGGAAAGGAAAAGAAAGGCGGTTACTATCAGTGATTATTACACCAGGAAAACAGATGATCTTTAACAGTTTGTTTATCTTTTAAATTGAGAGGAAAGATTGTTGGTATTATTTACATTTGGAGTATTGATACAGTTTTTATAAAAGTTTTAATTTGTGTTCTGGGAAATTTAAGAGTGAAGTTCACATTTTTTTTTATGTTTTGTATTTTTATATAAGATATGTAAATTTTTTGTATGAATGGTAACTCATTGCCCACTACTATTAAAAATCTTCTTCTATTCTTTCAGATCACATCAGATTTTCAGGGTGGCTATTAAATCTGCATTAAAGACCTCAGTCGCGCCAATTGTGCATACACGTTATCATCATGAGTGAGCCTTAGCTTTTATCGTATCATTCAAAGCAAGTGTCACCATTTTATCTAGCCTTGAACTCAAATTGAGTGATCAAAAAAAGAGGGTCATTTGAGATTGTTAAATTGTCAAGTTAAACTACTGCATGCAATTTCAAATTAAGAAAGCAAAACAACTGAAAAAATAGCTTGGGGCCACTTCAGTGCTGTAATAACTTTTAAGAAGTAGCCCTTCTATGCCCTAGCCTTATTTACAGTTAGTATACAGTTACAGTTACATATTAGGAATCAAAACTCAGAAATAAAAATTTAGCATATAAATTGAGGTATTTTTTTGTAGAGATGTACAGAAAGGTGGGATTTAAACTTGTTGAGTTTGTCTTGTTCAATACAGGCTGTGGGCAGATTATTGTAAGTCGTTGGTCCAATGAAGGAAATTCTTTTTTGACAGACATTTAGTCTGCAATGTGGTTTGAGAAGTCTTGAGCGTTACTTTACATTACTAGTGTTATATTCATATAATCCTCTAATCGGTAATATACTTTTTACAAATTGGCTGTATATATCAACTCTCGAGATCTCATATGCGATGTTATAAACATTCCTAACGGCAGTGTTTTGCAGTATCAGGATGTTTTTCAGCATTTGCACCACCTCATGTACATCAATTGACTTTGTATCATTGAGTAATACAAAGTATCTGTATCTGATTTCAATTGATAATAGTTAACTTGAGCGATACAAAATTGCAGTTAGTGGTTTGATCCTCGAGATAAAGGAAAGCGCTAACTTACATTGCTTTAGTTGATCGTTTTAACTAATTTCAAAAAACTTAATTTTGCAAGTTAAGTCAAAAAACCAGCTTCAAAATTAGTGGTCATAAAATCAACCATTGACCATAACTGGTTTAAATTAAATAAAGAAATAAGCTCCATGCTAATTAACTAAAATCACCTCTCTCACGTGTGCCATGTCAAGTTTATTTCCTATTTCACCTATAAAACAGTTTTCCAAGTCTCCCTTTAATTTGATTTACAATTTTCTACTAAGTCTATTTTATTAACATTATAATATTAAATAAACTCATAAGTAATAATCTACAAAAATGAAAATAAAAATACGAAATAATAATAAAAATAATAATATTATAACAACAATAATTTATATTGATGTTCCAAAATGAATAAAATATAATCGAATTCGAATTCAAATGGAAATTAAATAGGAATGGAGCTTTAGATATAATTTGTATTAAAGCAAAAAAAAAACTTTTCTTCTTATATCTGACTTGCAAAGTATCTACGCATATCATATACATATAAAAAAATATTGTTAACCAACACAAATAATAATAATATAAAGTAATAATAATATAAGACGCGCATTCTATCAAAAAAAAAATCCAAAAGTGGAATGAGAAATTTTATTCAATTTTTTTGATGAAGAATTATAATACACATCAGTTTTGTCAGAATACACGAAGAATGGACAATTCATGGAAAATGTATAACAAACAGCCATATGGTTAAGTATAAATTTTGCTTAGTCTTATACTGGACATCGTTTGTTGCTGTTATTGTTAATATAGAGTATATTTAATGACGTTAATATTTTTACAACTTATCAAAAATAACGAGTATCCACAACGTATACGATAGAAAACTCGACTCCTTTTTCATTTTTTTTTTATATTATCATGACTTGAATGATTTCTTGTTGTTTTCTTATACGTTAACACACACATGTGCTTAGTTATTATTATTATTATTTGTAGCCAATTTTATGTAGAAATGATGATATAAAGCAAAAAAATGATGTTCTTGTCTGTTTGTAGTTTTCTTGTGTACAGTTCATTTCGGTCTACACATGATATAAAATGATAAAATTTACTAATTTATGAATGTGTGTGCTCTCCTTTTACATACACACACACACACACACACACACAGGGCAAAGTTATAAGATGATTTTATTTTTATATGTTTTCCTGATACGATGTGTGTGTGTGTTTTTTTTTTCTCATATAATAATAATATTACTTTTAGGAATAATGTAGTGCGAGATGCTTATTATCATTATTATTACAAGGTATCAGTACCAGTAAAAATTATTATTATAATGGATGTCTGTGTATAATGAAATTTTGTGGCTGCTGCTGCTGCTGCCACTTTTCATGATATAATTTTTATTATGATTCACCTCTGTCCCTTTTCAAAGAATCCATAAAATAAGAAAAAAAATAGAAATCAAAGATTGCTTAAATTCATATATGTATTTGAAGAAAAATTCAGAAAATTATATTTATTTATTTTAAGTGTGTGCAAGGGGATTGAAATTTAATGTAATATTGATTGAAAAAAAGAGATATGATGATATGAGTAAACATAAACCACACTTATAAGGATTTCAGTAGATAAAAATTTTGTTGGAAACATAAAAATTAACATAAAATTCAAGTTTTATTTGAAAAAATTTAATGTTAAGCTCTTTGGGGAGTTATCAATGTCCAGTCACACTCGATTGTCACTTAAGTGGCATCAAATCGATAAATTGCAAACATTTTCATGTTAATTGTGACCAGGACATTATTTTCAAAGTTATATTAAAAAATTTCGTTCTTGTAATCGAACTTCAAAAAAAAAATAAAATTCATCGAATTAAAATTAGTTAAATTAAAAAAGTTTTCAATATAAAATTAAATAAAACCTTAACTTTTACCCAAAATTTTAATGTTAATCAAATTTTAAATTTCCATAAAATAGGAAACTATTCCCTAAATTACTTTAATCACTTTTCTATGTCAATGTTTAGAAAGAGTCACCCTCATATAAATGTATATTCTTGTTTTGTTTTTAGATTGTTTACTGTAAATCGCCATATTCTAAAGCAAAAGTGTGAATGACCTTTAATTTATTTGATTGCTTTTCTGTTTAAGTTTAAGTGGCATTGTTTGTCATACAATATTTCAAAAAAAATATTCAAGCTAAGTGTCAGTTCTACTTAAAATTTTCTAAAATGTTGAAGGACGAACAGAGCCAAATGCATTTAAATGGACATTATTCGAATAAATTTAACGCACATTAAAAATAAAAGGACATGGTTAGTAGTTATTTACATGAATTTAATCTAGTTAAAAGATACCAGGACAACGGCTTTGAAATCGAATATTCTTTTTTTCAGTTATAAGAATTTTTTTTTTTTAAAAGAACTTCAGTGAAAGTTTCAATGCTCCACGCAACCCTAATGCTCAAAATTTTGTCAAAAGTGCCAAGAAATGGAATAAAAAATAAACGCTATGTACGACGGTTTTTTTTTCTTAAATGGAGTGCACTGAAGCTCAGTGATCACACGTCAACTTAAAAGTTCTTTCGTACTTTTCCTTACAAAGGGATCTTAGTTCTCCCTCAATACATCCAATTCGTAAAAAAATTTTAAGATTACTTTTGGATCTTTGTTAGCTACAGTAAAAGGAGATGGAAAGCCCTCCTTGAAGTAGCGAATCCTCACTCTAGCTAATGCTTCACACTAACAGAGGATGTGCTTTGATGTTTTATCTTCTTCTATGCAGAGCCTACAGGTGCTTGAATCACTCCTTTCTATCCTTTTAAGATGACTGCCCAAGAGGTAGTGTCCTATTAGGAGACCCGTCAGTTTCCTGATGTCTTTTCTGTCCAATTGTAAGATCATTTCTGATCTTTTCTTTGAACAGTTCACAAATTCTTTGGACTATGAAGCTGCTAATATATTTTGATGGTATAATTTTATCTCTTTTTCCACCCATTCCGAGATGAGTTTTTTGAAATAGCTCAGACTCACTCCGCAAAAGGGCTCAGGGCCGATAAATTTCCCTTCAGCTCCCTTCCTTGCCAGTTCATCCGCTATTTCATTATCTTCGATCCCTTCATGACCTGGTACCCATACACTGTCACCATTTAGGAGGTGAATCTTATAACACTGAGCGACGTGTTCGACAATGAAAGTAAGAAAATGACCTCATTTAGATAAAATGGAAGACGGAGATCATAAAAATAGAATTCAATCATTCAAAAGTAGTTTTAAGTACACACATGTCATAATTTTGATTATAATTTTGACTTGAGCGGAAGTGTTAAAAAATTGTTGAAACTTTAGAAGCTTATGAATATTCCACATAAATATACATTTAATTTATGTCACGAATCATGCGCGTGTCCTTTTTTACCATTCCTCTTTTTTTTTAAAAAAAAAAAATTAAAATTAACACAAATTATTATTTTGTTTTTTTTTTAACACTGTTACTATACAAAACAATACCATACACGAAATAATAATAATAATAACAATAATTGAAACAGACACACACAGCAACATATAATAAAACATAAAAATATGAAAAATATTTTAAATTATATAAAAAAAAACCTTTAAAATAAAATAACGAGAAAAAAATTATACATAAACCTTAAAAATATATACATACAGAGAGACTTTCAACCAAAAAAAATTAATGACATGACCACCCCATTTCAAAACAAATTTTTTAACATTTTTTTTTTGTTTTCATTTTCATTATTATTATTATTATTATTATGAGTATGAGTTCTTTTATAAAAATATATATTAAAATAAAACGCGAGCTAAGACTACCCTTGAATACATTATAATGGAAATTTTTTTTTTTTAGGGGAGGTTTATTTTTAAATTTATAATTACATTTTAATGACCATTTTATCAGTAAAACGGGCCTTGAATCGCACAATTTTTATCAAAAAAAAAATGTTATTTTTTTTTTTACTTTTTATTTTAAATGAAATTTATAATTAATAAGTAAAATGGGAAATTTGGGTTCATTTCGAGGTAAAATTTTTTAATGGTTTAATGTAAAAAAAAAAATTGGCGTCTAAATTTAAATGAGTGTTGTTACATTTTATTAAAATGAAATTATAAAAAAAATTTCAGAGGAGAGGAATAAAATAAAAGATGAAAGTGATTGACAAATTTTACTTTTAAATGTATGTTGTTATATTTTTACTTTTATACACGGTGATAGTTACAGGTGTCAAATGATCGCGTGTGTGTTTTATTTTACATGTGACCATATGTTCGTTCTTGCTTACTCACCTTGTAATGACACGCACCTTTGATTTTTTTTGATAAAAATTGATTATTACTATGAAATGTGTTTAAAATTGAATCATAAATTTAAATACAATGAATTTTTTATCAATTTTTGATGCCTTACTCCTTGTAATGATAGGGTTCGAACAACTTTTAGATTGAAATGAAATTTATTTTCACTTTCTTCGGAAAACATCGATGATTTAATTTAAGGGCTGTTAAATGTATGAAATTACATAAGAAAAAGAACTTGTTTATCCATAAAATGTAAGAACTTTAACAATTTTCAGTTCCCCCATTCCTTAAATATTATATATCAATGTCCAGTTCGGTGTATGTCATACACACACATACACAGTGTGTACAATGTACATTGAAAAGAAAAACAGATGAACCTCCCTACACAAAAAAGAAAAAAATTCCACCTCATTCCATTCACTCACACTCTTCATTTTATCATTAATTTTTTCATTTCATCTTTTTTTTTCTTCAATTTTTTTTCATTTTCATTTTCCAGTTGTTGTTGTTGTTTTTCTTCTTCTGTATTTAACACTCTCTTTATATGGCATAGCATGGCATGGAGAAATTTTCATTCATATACGACGACACCATTCTATGGTTCTTTTCAAATTCTTAACGATCTCAAGTTTTTACATTATTTTCATATATTTATAGTGCGTATGTGTGTATACGATGTCCATTTTTATTGCACACACTTTTCTTGTTATATGAAGATATTGGTGTTTTTAAGAGAAAAAAAAATTTATCTCAAAAAAATTTATTCGTACGTAGATTAGCGGTAATGGTCATGAAAATTAATCAAAATCCACGTAATGAAATCTTCAGTGGTAAAAATTTATGATTTTAAATGATCAGTCTCAGTTTTATTTTAATTTCAAATGGAATTCTAGAAAATCGTGTAACGTTGCTTCACTTTTGACCAAAAAAAATTCTTAATATACCGGCCACCCTTAAAAAAAGTTTTCTTTTTATTATATATTACGTCCACAATGAACATCGAAAAGTTTGTACGAAAATTTTTATATTTATAATGTTTATTTTTTTTTTAAATATTGTATGTTTGCATTACAACAAGACCCAGATAAGGAAAATTATTTATATATAAATAGTCTGAAAATTTTTACGAAAAATATTTAATATTATGCGTGTATGTTTTTTTTTACATTTATTACGTTTTTTGAACGAGAAACTTTTTCTGGAGATCTGCAAATCGTTAAGGGTGAGTTTTTATTAAATAATTATAATTCTCTCACATAAAACGATCAAAGTAACTTTATTAAATTAGGTATCAAGTGAACAAGTGAAATATTTTGCTGTATAAATTTCTACCTCATGGTCTTAGCATGGTCAAAAGATCTGATTGATCATAGCTCAGCCTCTGGATGGCTGCGATGTTGTCAGGAATCCGCTGTGTCCTGAATAAGACTCAAAACTGAATTTAAGGCAAATTTAGGTGAGTTGCGGTCTTATCTGGCATCTTGAACATGACTTAATTATTTAAAACGTCAACGTTCTTCGATGAGCAGGTCATTTAACACAACTCAACACTAATCGAGCCTCAGCTGCGCTCTTCAGACACAATCCTGGGGGCCACCAAGGTGTTGGGCACTCCAAAAGAAGGTGGATCTATGACATTCAACAAAATCTGCGAACATTACAGATGCAAAACTGGAAACCGCAAGCGCAAGATTAAGAAACTTGGAAAGCAGTGATGAAATAAGTATCAAAATTCTTCGAATTCGGTATGTTTCAAGAGAATATTAAAAGTAAAAATAAAAAAAAAAAATCTCATTTTCACTAATAAATATTTTGATATGTGTATGGATGTGTGTATTAAATTAAACTTTCACTCTCATCATCATCATCATCATACAATCTTAATATTGTATTTTAACCACATATTACATTTTCCCAAAACGATGGACACACAAACTCATTCTTACTTATTTCCTCTATTTTTTTTTTTGCTTCATTATAAAACAGCATCAGTATTTATGCAATATATATGTTTGTGGCATGTTAGTTTTTATAAGATTTTTATATAAAATTTACACATATGTGAACTTAAAGAACGAATATTAGTTTTCCACTCATTACAACAACACCATCACGTATATGTGGATACAAAAGGGACACATATATATAAAAATAAAAAGTTTTGGGGTGTGAGAATGTAATATATTAGATTTTAACTGTATGCATTGAAAGTGGCTACTTTGAGCACAAAACATTGTAAGGAAAGGAAGAAAAAGTATTTTAATAACGAACCAGTGAAATATCATCAAATAAGGAGAAAGTGTAAAAGAACGTTAAAATGAAAGATTTTGTATTATTTTAAAAGTGCGCACACTTACCAATTATTTTAATACTAGAACATTGATTTTATTTTTTTTTTCATTATTTATTTATTATTAATGAGATTTTTCTTTTCAAACAAAAACTGCTATTTTCTGTTCTAGAATTTCAAAGTGAAAATACAAACAAAAAACGACATTTATGAAAAGAAAAATAAATTATAATTCACCAAAAAAAAATATGCCTTCCAGTGCAAAATTTGTTTGGCAGGCAAAGTCACTGTAAGTGTTCTCATTTCAAAAGAAAAGTACAAAAAAAAAAGAATATAAATCAGTCATAGACACACGAATATCAAACAAACAGAGACACACACACGCCTTTGCTTTTGAATTGATTGCACAAAATATGGCCATAACAAAATACGTAGACACTACTATCAATTTATTGTCATACAATCAGCTCATATATTATATTTCTTTAGAAGCAGGGTGGAGATTTATACTGATCTACAATGAAACAAAATATCCAAAAAAAAAAATAAAATTATTTGTGGATAAAATCATTGTGGGTATATATTTGAAGAATTTTATTATTATTATTTTTCATTTAAGTCAGTATACAAAATTTTTTTTTTCTTTATAGATAGATATCGTTTTGGATTAAAACTGTCAAAGATAAGGTCGTCAATAATATTGTGTGTTGCCATATTTTTTGCTTCATGTCTGTTGATAATTTTATCTTCATTGAATGGACATGAAAATGCTTTTTTTGCTCTACTAAACCTTAGAAGGGCTCTGAAGCTCAGAGGCCATACGGCCAATCTGGCAAATGCCAGAAAGGCCGCAATCGATCGTATTGAAAAAGTTAAGTTTAGCGTAACTTTTTAAGAAAGTCATACAGAATGCCAGGGCCGTTAACAATTTTCAATCTATCTATATGAGAGAAAAAAATTCCTGTCACATGTCTCATGAAATAACATTCTACATGTCCATTCAATAAATTATCTCATATCTATAAAATATTTGTAATTCTTATATTTGATGCATGTAAGGGAACGTCTATCTAAATTAAATTACCACACAACAAATTTAATAAACTGGTCTAACTCAAGTTATTCTTATTTTCGAGATTTAAGATATTTCAGCTAAAATCAAAGAAATTGTAATTTTATCAGCGATATCACTGAAACTAAACTTGAAAATCAATTCAATTCAGAACAGGAAACACACAAAAATAGCACACATTTACATGAAATATTACCATATCAGCACTATTTAACACACACAAACACATATCTTAGATAACTTTGTCAGACTGACCGACTTTTGTGAACTTATAAACACATTACAGTCCTCATCACTTATGAATATACATAAAATTAACGATAAAAATCCCATTCATACACTTATATGAACACATAAAGCCACATAACTAAAATCTACTGATTGCCTAATGGTGGCGGACATGCAAGTTTTGTTCAATGTCAATGTTATATCAATTTATGCTGAAAATGAAGTGAAACATTGTACTTACTTCTTTTTTTTTGTTTTTTGTGTCTAGTCCAAATTCAAATTAGTCTTATTTTTATTTTATTACAAGTATAAGATGAACTTTGCATGAAATGACGTGTCAGCAATCACACAAGTTATTTTATATCTTAATACAAGTTAATCCTTTATACTGAAATTTCACTTTCATTATTTTATTTTAAGTTTAATACAGTTACACACATATTTTATATCATTTATTATTATTTAAAGTTAATATTTTCTATTTTTTTTTTTAAATTTACATCTAAAATATTGTAATTTTACATTGAATACTTATTTTTACTGCACCATTAAATCACCAAAAAGTTTAAATTGTTGGTTAAATTATATTTTTATGTATTTTTATTTTTTTTGTAGAGAAGCCTTTTAATTACTTTGATTTAAAACTACACACTAATTAATTATTTATTTTTTTTGTATTCAAGTCCTTGTGTGATTGCTTGATTTTAAACAAATATTTATTTTTCTCAAACCATCTTATGCTTCATGTTTTCTGTAAATAAAAAATGAAAGAAATAATATATCAGGATATCATTTGGAAAAGTTTCTCATATTACAATGAAATACGAAATAAATGAATGAATGAATGTAAACTCTCTTAAAATCGCTTCTAAGTCATGTAAAGTTAGACGAGTGTAAAGTTTGTGTAATCAATATTTTTTTAAATAATAATAAAAAATCAAATATTTCTTTTTTTCATGCAAATAAAAAAAAATGAAAATATGAAAATACATAAAATAAATTATTATGTAAGTTTTTTTTTATATGAAATGTTAAAAATATTGTATAGCATACAATTTTTATATGTATTTTTTTAAGAATGAAACATAATAAAAAGTGATATTAAATATTTTAAATAAAAAATAAACAGGAATAGGAAATGATTTGATTTTTCCGTGGTACATATTTTTAACCATCACTTTAACTCATTAACCGCCTTCCTTACAAATATTGAGTTTAGAGCAAAACTTTCTTCTAGGATTTGTTTTTTGCGTAACAGAGATCACTTTTCGTTTCGATGAAAATTTTAAGTTTCATACAAAAATTTTACAGGAGAGCCGTTTGAAAGTTTCGTATAATACCACAGAAATACGTACAGAATTCTTGTACGAAAAGCGAAAAATTACATGACTTTCCATCTTATTTCTGCTGCTGTTAATGGGTTAATCGTAAAATTTTAAGAAAAAACGTAAAAACTTAGATATTGAGAAACCTGAAAAAAGTATACAATTCCACCAAAAAATTTTAAAATATATTCAAAATCTAAGATTTTATGAATAAAAATATCGCGCCAATCATGACATACGTAGATTACCGTATACAGTAGAAAAAATTTTGTCTCTGAATTCCATTATATAGCAGTATTACTGCTCTATAATGGAAATTTAAATTACCCGTTAAGGTGATGCCAATTTTGTGAATGAAATTGTATAAAAAAAAAAATTTATTAAAATTAAAAACTACAAATTTCAATTTTTCCCAAGTGCCCCTAGAGAATGAATTAATTGGAAGATTGTGATTGTTAAAATGTTATGAGTGAAACATGAGTGATAATTTTTTTGATTCTTTAATTATATAATTTAAACAATTTTGTTAACTTTTTTTTTAAATATTTTTTTTTAAAAGCAAATTAATCAAATATATGTATGACAAATTTGAAAAAATTGTAGAAATTATTTTTTTGTTTTAATAACTGGCAACACGAAAATTCTGTTTTTGTTCAATTCTATTATAGAGCAACCAAAATTTCCACTGTATAGGGTTCCATTATAAATCGATTCTATTATAATCGCGTTCTATTATATCAGAGTTTGTACGTATTCCATATACGTATAGTATAGTATAGTACACGTACAGCGTGGGACTTACACGTATTTTTCATTACTCTCTTAAATTTTTATATCAAACTCAATTTTTTCTTGAAAATAAAAGTTTTTTCTTTTCATTTAATCTACAACTCCTAGAACACAATTCCCAACGGTTAAAATTTGGACGTCTAAAGAGTTAAGCAAGAGTCGTGAGACCATCTACCGTTCGTAACCCCCATCGCTTATCTTTATGATCAGTTTTAATTGAAATTCTGAAAAAAATCGGACTCATTAGTGATATTTTCTTACTTAAATATGATTAATCTTCATTAAAGCCGAATTTTCAATTCAAAATGCCATTTTTCTTTTTATTTAAAATTTTTTTTGTATGAAAAATTATAACTATTTTATGAATCACCTCATCACTCATATCAAAAAAAAAATAAAATTCAAATTTGACGAACTTTTACATGTTTTTTTTTTGTGTTTTTATTAACCGCCTCTTTTAATCACCCAAAAGTGCGATACATAAAAAAAAACTATTTAAAACTATTCTTGAATGATTATGATTGTTGTTTTTGTTATAAGTTGTTTTTCATTTTTTTTTCTTTTTTTTGTATATGTAGAAAAACAAAAAAAAATTATTATAACTATATTTTTATACCTTTTAATAAGGGGAAAAACCACATAATAAAATAATTTAATTTTCAACGTTTATTATTAATTACTCCACTGATATTACTCTGATTATAAACACGCGGTATATTTTAGAAAATTTTTGTTTATACAAAACGATATAAAACTTTTACAAATGAAAACAAAAAAAAACTTATATAAAACTCAGTGTCGACTCATAATAAAAATAATAATAATAATAATCATAATTTATTTTTCCTTTTTTTTCATTTCATAATACTTTTTTCGTTTTAATTTTAGAGTTAGTTTTGTTGTGCTTTTTAATGTCCTTAAGCAGTAATAAAATTATATTAATATCTTAATTGAAATATTAAATTAACAAAAAAAAAACGTGAACTTACATTGAATTAAATGAATTTTCTGCGTAAACTGTCAAAAGGGAGTTCGACTTTTAAAATTCAATTTAATTTTTTTTTCAGTTGATTTTTTTTTATTTCTATGAATTATTTATAATTATAATAATAATACTAAAAATATTTTATTTATTATGTATATTTTTTTTAATAACTATTTTTAATGAATTTTTATTAATCTTGAAATTGTAAAATTTAACTTTAAGCAGCCTTTTTTAATTTCTTTAAAACTTTCTTTTTTAAACTGCATTCATTTCAAACTTTTTTCACATCTTTTAAAGTGTCCTTTGCTCCCTTACTTACTATAAACGTGTTTCATAATTATTGGTTTTCTTTAATTTAAAGTTTTTCCTTTAATTTTTTTTTTCTTATATTTATTTATTTATTTTAATATTGTATAGTATATTATATGAATGTTTGCAAGGGAGAGTGATTGAAGGCTACCACTTGTTCGCGGACGCGACTTTTTATAGACTAAAACTTACTGCATAGACTAAAACT